>CM053400.1:167235033-167278541 GCA_028644305.1 Xerus rutilus | reverse complement strand
AAATAAAATCATGGCATTTACAGGCAAATGGATAGAATTGGAGAACATTATGCTTAGTGAAGTAAGCCAATCCCAAAAAACCAAATGCCGAATGTTCTCTCTCATTAGTGGATGAGGATACATAAGGGGGATGGGAACGAGAAACACAGGAGAAATGCAGGAACTCTGGATGCAGCAGTGGGGAGAGGGGAGGAAGGAAAGGGAAACGGGAATAGTAATGATGATTGATCGAATGGGTCATTACTACCCCTGGTGCATGTATGAAGACACAAATAGTGTGACTATTTATGATTTGCAACCAGAGAAATGGAAAAACTGAGCTCTGTTTATGTACTATGACTTGAAATGCATTTAAATAAAAAAAATAAATAAAAAAAAAAGAAGTCTAAAGCTACTAAATGAAGGACATATAAATTAAACAACAAAATAATCATTTTTCATCTTTGAAATTGGCAGAAATGGAAAGTTCAAAGTTAGTGTTGGCCAGTAAGTAAGTGGGAAAATGAGCACTGGCATGTTAATGTAGGGGGTGTACATTTTGTCTTTGGAAAGTAAGCCTCCTGGGCAGGCTGATCTCTGAGAGTGGCCCAGCATCTGTACTTCGATGTGGAGAGCAACTTGGCCACATCAATCAGAATTTGAAGTATATATGAAAGATATTCAATGCAAACAAAAAACCTAAATGAACTGTAATGGTGGACTCATAGAATAAGGCTTGGTTCACATCCATAATGGATTTCCATACTGCCACTGAAAAAGAAATGTGCCAATGTCCTGCATCTCCTAATAAAGGAAACACAAAGCATGCAACCAGCTGAATGCATCATACAAACTTATTTATTGAGAAAAAGAACAGATCAGATATAAACAGAGAAAGAGGAGAGAGGTAAATAGACAGACATGGCTATATGTGTACAGACCATTTCTGGAAGGATTTGCAGGAACACTCTGGTGGAGGCTCCGCGGGGTCAGTAGGCTTCATTTTCATGATACCTTCTTGTATGATTAGAACAACTTACCATGTGCACATATTATTCTTTGAATTTAAAAACTAGCTAGACTTTAAAAATGATGACCTAGTAGAACCTAGTATAGCCATCACAAAATTCTCTAACAACAATAGTGATATTAGTAAAACGGTGAAATTTTTTATTCTACTTGGTTAATATTTTTATTATTAAAAGGTCTAAATTTTTAAAAGAACATGAAAGAATAATTCTAACAATTCAGAAATGAGGCAGTTTTAGCCTTTTAGTTGTGAATAAGTTATACAACCTAAAGAAATTCTAAATTTTATTTATTAGTATTTTTTTTTCTTCATGAAGTTTTATTTATTTTTCCAATTTTAAAAGCCACACATGACTTTTTAAAAATTTCTAAAGGAAGATATAAATAAGGGAAATGCAAAGAATAAACAATATCCATGGTCTATCACTAAAGATGATCATGTTATCACTGTAAAACATTTCCAGGAAATATGTATGTGTGTGTATGCATGAATTTATGTCTGTCTGTTGATTTTATTTTCTTTCTCAGGTCTCCCACTGATTAGGCATCCTGAGTGTTGAGGTAAAGCTGCCTTTTCCAGTTGGAAGCCAGCTGATTGAGTGACATTCTTCTTTACTTTCTCCAAAAGCAGAAGGAGCCCCAGGACATCATTCTTCTTTGAAGGTTTTGTAGAACTTGGCTGAGAATCTGTCTGGTCCTGGGCTTCTTCTAATTGGTAGGCTTTTGAGAGTGTCCTCTATTTCATTGATTGATATTGATCTGTATAAATTGTGTATGTCCTTCTGATTCAGTTTGGGTAGGTCATATGTCTCTAGAAATTTGTCGATATCTTCAAGACAAAGAAGAATTAACATCAATATTCCTCAAATTATTCCATGAAATAGAAAAAGAGGGAACCCTTCCAAACTCATTCTATGAAGCTAGTATCACCCTGATATCAAAACCAGATAAAGACACATCTAGGAAAGAAAACTTTAGACATTTCCTTTTACATCATGAAATTTAGTAATTTGAGTTTTCTCTCTCTTTCTCTTCATTAGAGTGGCTAGGGATTTATCAATTTTATTTATTTTTTTGAAAAACCAACTTTTTGTTTTGTCAATTTTTTGAATTTTTTCTTTTATTTCAATTTCATTGATTTCAGCTCAGATTTTAATTATTTCATGTCTTCTACTGCTTTTGGTGTTGATTTGTTCTTTTTCTAGAGCTTTGAGATGTAATGTTCATTGACTTTCTATTCTTTTAATGAAAGAGCTCAATGCAATGAACATTCCTCTTAGCGCTGCCTTCATAACGCCCCAGAGATTTTGATGTGTTGCATGGCTAGGCTCATTTACCTCTAAGTATTTTTTTATTTCACCCCTGATTTCTGCTATCCATTTGTCATTCAGTATTATTTAGGTTCCAAGTGTTAAAGTAGCTTCTTTTTTTAATTTTATCATCGGTTTCTAATTTCATTCCATTATGATCTGATAGAATGTAGGGTATTATCTCTATTTTTTTTTTATTTGCTAAAAGTTCCTTCGTAGCATAAGATATGGTCTATTTTAAAGAAGGATCCATATGCTGCTGAAAAGAAAGCATATTCGCTCATTGATAATATATTCTATATATTGAAGTTTAAATTATTGATTGTATGATTTAGTTCTATAATTTCTTTGTTTAGTTTTTTTTTAATATTTATTTATTTATTTAGTTGTAGGTGGACAGAATATCTTTATTTTTATGTGGTGCTGAGGATCGAACCCAGTGCCTCACGCGTGCTAGGCGAGCACGCTACCACTGCACCATAACCCCAGCCCCTTTGTTTAGTTTTTGTTTGGAAGATCTATCAAATAGTCAGAGAGATATGTTAAAGTCACCCAGTATTATTGTGTTGTGGTCTATTTGGTTCTTGAAATTGAGAAGGGTTTGTTTGATGTACAAAGATGTTCCATTGTTTGGAGCATAAATATTTATGATTGTTATGTATTGTTGTTATATTGAGCAGTATGCAATGTCCTTCTTTGTCTCTTCTGATTAACATTGGCTTGAAGTTCACTTTATCTGACATGAGGATGGAAACTCCTGCTTGTTTACGCAATCCACATGAGTGATATGTTTTTTTCCCATTCTTTCCCCTTCAGTCTGTGGATGTCTTTGCCTATGAGGTGAGTCTCTTGAAGATAGCATATTGTTGGGCCTTGTTTTTTGATCCAATCTGCCAGTCTATGTCTTTTGATTAATGAGTTTAGGCCATTAATGTTCAAGGTTATTATTGAGATATGATATGTAGTCCCAGTCATTTTGGTTTATTAGTTTTTAATTTGAATTAGTTTCTCCTTTGATTCCTTTAGTGTAGTTCCTCCTTTTGCTAGTTTTCACTTTTTTTCCAGTTCATATTTATGGAATATTTTGTTGAGAATGCTCTGTAGTACAGGCTTTCTAGATGTGAATTCTTTTAACTTTTGTTTGTCATGGAAGGTTTTTATTTCATCTTCAAATCTGAAGCTTAATTTTGCTGGGTATATTATTCTTGGCTGGCATCCATTTTCTTTCAGAGCCTTGTATATATTATTCCAAGGCTGGATTGAGAGATCAGCCACTATAATGTGCCTTGGTGTGGGTCTGTTGTAATTTTGTACATTTGGGGTCCTGTAAGCCTCTTGTATTAATTTTACATTTTGTTCTTTAGGCTTGGGAAATTTTCTGATATTTCTTTGAAAAGACTGTGTATTTCTTTGATTTGTTTCTCTGTGACTTCATCTATCCCGATAAATCTTTAATTTTGGTCTTTTCATGTTGTCCCATACTTCTTGAAAGTTCTGCTCATGGTTTCTTAACATCTTCTCTGTGTAGTCAACTTTATTTTCAAGACTATATCTTTTATCTTCATTGCCTGAGACTCACTCTGTCTTCCAAGTGGTCTAGTCTGTTGGTGATGCTTTCCATTGAATTTTTAATTTGGTCTACCAATTCCTTCATTTTGAGGATTTCTGCTTGATTTCTTTTGAGAATCTCTACCTCTTTATTGAATTCACATTGAATTTTACCTTCTGAATTTTATTTCTCATTTCACTCCTTACATCATCCTTTACTTCACAGATCAGTTAACCTATGTACGTTCTAAACTTCTTCTCTGACATTTCTTCCACTGTGATGTCATCAGATTCTATTGTTGGTGCATCTTGCTTTGCTTGGGATGATTTGTTCCTTTGTTTTCTCATGCTGTTTGTGTCTGCTCATCTAGCAGTGTAGATCTGAGACAGTACGTTTTCTACCCTATCGACTTATAGTGTCCCTGACAGTTTTCATTACCTTGCCTTTAAGGGGGAGACAAATAATAACAGCAACCCATACAAACATACAGCCTTAAACCAAATGTCTCCTACTAAGATGTCCACTATTTATTAATAGTAATTATTTTATCTTAAAAAGATTGCCTATCAATGCAATTTGGGCAGCTCAGCTCATTTGTAGCCATGGCCACTCCCTACCTATCCTCAACAATGTATTCAAATCCAATGCCAGAAGTTACTCATTAAACACCAGAGATACTGTGCCCTGGGAAAACCACGATAAACTTCCCCTGTGAGAGGACCGGTCTCTTAATGCAACACAGACGGACATCTCAGAGAAGCGAAAATGGGCAATCATCATGTAAGTTTTTTCACTGCTTTTGGGGATTAGTTTGAATTTTGGTTAGCCAATGGAAGAATTTAGACTATGAGATTATGATAACAATTTCATACTTTACCACATTGGTTACCTTTTATTGTAGGTGTTAGCAACAGCATGCCATGCTTTAAAAATGCCTTTGGAATATGTTTCTTCCCCATCAACTAAAAAACATCTTAGGAGGGGCTAAAGAGATATGTTTAAAATAAGGCAGTAAATAGTGCCTTGCAGAGAACAAATGGTTGAGGGTATGTTTGTGAATGTATAACTAAAACTGTTAGTTTGTGGCAAAGTTGTCCAAAACTTCATAGATTGTGCATTTAGAGTTTTGTGGGAAAGATGGTTCATGCTATAAGGATCAGTAGGCCACGGCAAAAATGCTCTTGCAAGGCCATATCATTTGGATTGAAAGGTGAAAATATTCCAGTATTATCTTTAAACAGCTTCAAATAGCCAAGTATTTGCAAATATCCATAGAATAGATTGAATATTTTGCTTTTTCTTTTAAAATGTCTAGGCTGAGGCTTGTGAATAATGTGTCTACAACTTGCTAATGACTAAAACGAACTGAAATATTACCATTTGGAACCAGCTATGCACCAGATAGATGAGAGTTGATTATTGACTTTGACTTTTTACACTGAAATATGTCTACTGAAAGCTATTCCAATGAGCATTTTGATGAGGCTTTGTGCATCTACTGCAGCTTCTCACACCAAGTTGCTATGTTGCATGTACTTTGGGAGGAAAGAGAATGACCTCCCAAATCCCCTGGAAACTGTGGCTTTGTTTTTAAGCTGTTTCCTTTACTGTATATGAAAAGAGCACTCAGATGCTTACACTCCTACGTATTTTCTACAGAGAGGCATTATATTTGAAATCATTTGTAAATAGTGTTCTCATACTAGCCAAAATTATGACACTATCCACTCAGGGTATCTTTCACAGAAACTGAAAACCAGTTTTAAACTGCTTCTGCTGGATACAGAAGACCTCAAGAACAATCCTTTGGCTCTTGCATTAGCATCTTTGGAGGACAATTTTGCCTTTGGAAAGTCAATCCCATGTGACAGATTTTGACAGTGGACCAGTATTTTTATCTATTTCTGTTTTGAATCCTCAGAGCCAGTCTTACTCCCTCTCAGAAGGCAGTCAACAGTTGCACAAAGGGAATACCCAACCCTCGGCAGCCGTGCAACCTGTCAGCCACCCATCAGGGACTGGAAACCCAGAGGCCCCACAGCCTGTAAGCACTTTGTTTTCCCTCCCAATCACAGGATTCTTATAGACTGAATATTACTCCCAGTGACCTGTCATATTAGACCCCACCTCCCTCCAGTCTGAAAATTTCATCATCAGGTATAACTTCCAAGCTGGGAGATTTTCCCCTAGAAAATGTTTGTTAAAATATTTGCAGCTAATGTAAAAAAAAAAAAAGTAATCTGGGAGCTCAGTTTATCTTCCCAACAGTGTCCCATTAACATCCCCCCCTAGAGTCTACACTTAGGCCACTATGACATCTCAGAAAGTAGTAAGGAAATATAACATGTGCATGAGGAATAAATACACTCTAACAAAGTAAATGCAAACCCTTTATAAAGGACAAAAAAGTCTCAGTTGTGGCTTAGAAATTGCATTAGAAAGCTACTTGAATATGTACAAACTCAAACTAGAATGCTAATTTTGAAGTAACCACAGGACCAAAACAATTTACAAATGAAATCCTAGTGAAATACAAGTCAATGAACAACGTATGTTATGGATTTTGTGTAATGGACAATATTATTTTATTAAATTAAATGGCTGTGCTCAATGTAAAATAGTCCTGGTTTCTATATAAAACTCCTTTGAGTTTCAGCACATCTTAAATACGATGTGGTGTGACTTCTTAGTTCTCTGAGGGTTTCTCTATTCAACCTACTGAGAAACTGTTATTTGTAATACTCTATAATGCCACTAGGCTTTCTCTTGGCTCAAAGGTGTGATTCTTATGTACACTCTCGCACTTTCTCTCTTCTTTAATTCCTGTGACAATTAAATGACATTTGGCATATATACAATTATAAATTCAAACACAAAGGCAGGCATTGAAATCACATGCCAATACTTTGCCATCCTGAAAATATCTTTTACATTCATTTGTAAGTTATTATTGGTATGGAATAAACTATTTTAAAAGCCTCCTAGAAAAGTTTTAAATCCACAAGAATATGTCACAGACCAAGGTCCATAAATAACTATTTGACAAATATTTTTTAAAGTCAACAGAATATTGGCCAGGAAATACACTTTCCAAGGCACTATGATATAGAATCTTAGCCTGTTCTCAAACTGAAAGTTATTTTTGCTTTGTACTTTCTTTACTATCATTAATGATTTGCTATCATTAATGATTTTTTTTTAAACTGAAGACCTTGTTTTTGTGAGCGAACTATTTGTAGCAGCAATAACCAAGATTCTGGGTTATTATCATCTGCAAAACCACACAATGTTCCAAGAGTTTGCTTAGCCTGATGGACACGGCCTTGTGCTCAGTGAGCTTCACAGATAGAAAAATAAAATCAACTAGGGGAGAAAATGGGCTGAGGTTTAGCTAGATGACTCTTCAATTCTTTTTGTGTGGGTTGTTTTGAGGAGAATTATTATCTAGAGAAAAATAAAGAATGGAGCTTGGCTTACCATGGTAGTGTAGTCATGGAATATGGGTAGAATAACAGGGAAGAAGCATGATTTAGGGAAGCCACTGAAAATGTGGAAATAATTACAAACTCAAAAGGATAATGATTTCTGGGAAATCATTTGCAAGGCTGATGAGGAGGTTCTAGAAAAGACTACAGCTTTGCAACTCACCATGTGATCCCTGGACTATTGGCAACATCATGTTGCCTGGGCATTTGTCAGAAGTGCAGAAGCTCAGGCCCACCCAGACCTACTGAATCACAGCCTGCATTTTAACAAGATCTTGAAGAGCATCTGTGCACATTAAAGTCTTGGAAGCACTGGACCCAGGAACAAGTTCTCAAACTTGGCCGCACATTGGATTCACCTGGAGAGCTCTAAACACGGATGCCTAGGTTCTACTGCCAGAGTATGTGAATTAATAGGTCTGGTGGTTTGCCTGAGCACCAGGATTAGTAGATTCTCCCCAGGAGGCTCTAACATGCTGCAGAGTTTGAGGAACACTGAAGAAGTGCGTAACACTGACCTTAGAGAACAGCTCTGCACACTGCTGACGAGAGCAGGTGTTACTGTGAATGCCCACGAATGAAAATGAATTTGTAAACGTTATAACATCTGTTCAGCAATCTGCCATGGTGTTTGTGAACATGCCAAGCTAATGACTTGCTTGTGCCAATATTTAGTCAACATAAATATTGTCTAAAATGGAGGACAGTTTGGGACTAGTGGCTGGTGAACACCAGGCAAGTTTAGGTGTAGGTGGATCAAGGGCATAAGGGAGACACATGACAGGTGGGGAATAGGCCCAGCCTCCTGGAGAAAGAAGGGAGGTTCCAGAGGCAGATAAAAATGTCGGGAGTTTGGAAGAATAGTAAGAATAGCTTTAACCAAGAGTGTGTATTAAAATGTGATCCCAAGGGCTGGAGATATAGCTCAGTTGGTAGAGTGCTTTCCTCTCATGCATAAGGCCCTGGGTTCAATCCCCAGCACCAAAAAAAAAAAAAAAAAAAAAAAAAAGTGATCTCAAGCCCAGAAAAGCCCCAGCAAACCCCAAGCAGAAACCAGTGTAGACCATGCAGTCATATCTTCTTCATCAGGAAGTCTTTTATTTGAAGAAAGTTTATCCTTCAAAACACCACCAGGAGTATAGGAGGACACAAAAAGGACGTGTCTTTTTCATTTAAAGATACGTCTCCATTCACAGTCTAGCTACATTTCAAATGCAATTGCAGAGTCCAGGCTTCTGAGTGATGTATGGTAGTTAAAAAAACAGCCATTTTAAGAGGAGGCAAGAAGGCTGCCAAAGACAGATATACAGACAGAAGGAAGAGCCTGCAAACTGAAACATCAACACAAGAACTCTAAAGCTGCAGGAGCCTGGGGTCACCTAGTGTAAGGCATAGAATCCCACACAGCCCAGTGGCACATGCTGGCATCTCTGCTTTAAGCACAGAAATGAGAACCAAAAATCCCAGTGACGGTGGGTACAACTGGAGGTTTAAATGGAGGCTTCTGAAATGCTGCTGATGATTGTCATCTATTCAGTGCTTAATAGACTGACAGGCATGAACTCTGATGCTCGCAGTTGAGGTTTTCACTATTTCAAGCAATACATAATATTATATCACTTCTGACAATCTTAAGAGGGCAGTACTGGTATTATTCCATTAAATATGGAGAAAGGGAGGCAAAGGGAGGTTGGGCATCTAGTAAGAAGTAAAGTTTGGATTTGGGTTTAGCAGAAATTCTTCACACTGTCTTGGGTTCAATAAAGGCTCCTATTCTGTCTTATAAACCTTTTCATCTCTTTCCCTGAGCCTTTTTGCCTCCAAGCTACCTTAGTTGTCACTTCCATGGAATACGCTATGTATAACTGCCACTGCCATGTGGTTTTAAAAATCACCTCTCTTGTACATCAGCCTGGCAGCTCCATGAATGTAAGTCTTCCTTTATGTCCCCATCACCAGCAGGACAACTAGAGTACAGCAAATGCTCAATAAATGTTTGATGAGCTCATCATTTCATCACATTTTCCAAATGAGTCTTAATCAAACCAGCGTTTCATTTAGCTGGAGTCCAAATCCCTCAATCTGGTCACACTTCCAGACCAATTCATGGGTGAGACCTCAGCATTTTTAAACTTCCCAAGGGGTTCTACTATACCTAAAGTTGAGTTGTGCCCTCATGTCAAGTATTTTTCTAGCACAGTTGTTTACAAATGTGATACTCAGGCCAGTATTATTGGCATAACTAATCATCTTGTTAGGAATGCAAATTTTGGGACCCCACCTGAGATCCACTGAGCCAGAAACTCTGAAGGTAGGACCAGCAACTCTGAATAAGCTCTCCATGTAACTGATGTACGTTCAAGTTTGAGCACCACAGTTGAAGCATAAATCTCTCACTGGCCCAGGTTAGAGCTATATCCCAGCTTTGACTACAGACCACTTCCTCTACTCAGCCTGCAGAGATGCCTGGATGATAGCACTGAAAACCCACTTAGCTCCTATACTCCCCTCCCTGGGTGGGCCTCAGGTGCTACTTGGTGAACTGTTTCCTTTGGCTCCCCTCTGCACCCAAGCCCAGATGCACTCTCTCCCAGCTTTCTTCCTAGGGCTGCATTGTGAAAGGGCAGGAATCCTTCTGCCAGCAGAGAGGGAGGAAACCACTGTCCTTCCTTGCCATCAGTTTTACGATTTCAGTTCTGTGCAACATATTCTTTTAGAGAAACTCCCACAATCCAGACACTATGTGAGATGGTGGTAGATAAAAAAAGGAATAAGGCCGAAGACCACAATCCATGCCCTCAAAATAGCTCATAGTCCAGTGAGGAAGGCAGACAAACAATTACAGTAATGAGTGATGGATGCACTAATGGAGCATTGTCCATTGTAGCAAAGTTCTGAAAGAGGATAGTGGAGAAAGTGCTTCTTCCCAGGAGAAATTAAAAGAAGCAGATTCTTAGAGTGAAGAAGGGCATTCTTTGCCAAAAGGAGCATATTCAAGAGGGTCTGGAGAAGCAAATGTGTCCACGGAGGATGAGTGCAGCTGGCATGTATAGCTTTAGCCCTGCCAGAGCATGCAGCACACTGTACAGCCACTGCCCATCCAGCTGCTGCCTTGTGCCCTCAGGCTGGGAGCTTTGGTAAAACAGTGTGTCTCTTGGGCCTGCCATATAATGGGAACTCCATTCATATTTTTGATAGAAAGATCAATGAACAGGACACAGTGAGAGGAGATGAGACTGGACCAGTGCATCGAGGTGAGACTCAAAGGCCCTTGTATGCTGTGTTCCATGTATTGGTTCCCTGGGTGGAATAAAGTGCTACCAACTAGGCCATTTAAAACAACAGAAACTTATGCTCTCAAAGTTCTGAAGTCCACAAGTTCAGAATCAAGGTGTCAGCAGGACACAGTCCATCTGAAGACTCCAGGAAAGTATCTCTGGCCTTTTCCAGCTTCTGTTAGGTAATGACATTTCTTTGCTTGTGGCAGCCCCCATCTCTATTCCTGTCTTAATCTGGCTTTCTTCTCTGTGTGTGCCTGTATGTTCTCTTTTCTGATAAGAACACTAGTCATGACATTTAGGACCCACTTTAAATCCAAGATGATCTGATTTTGAGATCCTTTGCTGACTCTATCTGCACTCTTTTTCCAAACAAGACCCATTCTGGGACTCTATCCTAATTCTAACACAAATTTGGGGAAGATGCTATTCAACCCACTATCCTGAGGAAACTGGATTCTACTGCCTTGCTCTGCTATTGGTTTTAATCTTAGCATACCAGATTCCCTTGGAGGGCTGTGTAGACAGAGAGCTGAGTTCTATCCCCAGAATGTTGTTTCAGCAGACATGCTAAGGTGAGCCTGAGAATTTGCATTTTATGAGTTCCTAGGTGATGCTGATGCTGCTGGTCCAGGTACCACACCTTGAGAACCACTGTCTTAGGCAACTAGAGGAGCCCTAGTCAGCCTCAGACAAGGGAGTTGCAAGGGCAGAGCTGCTTTTGGATGGACCATGTTGGGATCTGGTAGAGAGAGGTTGGGAGATGAGCAAGACCAGAGGCAAGTATGGTACTCAGAGGGCAGTGATCCTGGAGAGGAAAGAAGAGCCTCTGTCTCCCTCCCACCAACCAAAACGCTGACAATAAAATTGAGAGAAGAGAAATACTGGAATGTGAAGTAGCCCCGACTTGCCAATTGATTGGATGTGGAAGGCGAAGTGAAATGAGGACAGCAGAATGACTGCTAGGTATCCAGCCTTTGTACCTAAGCAGACTGGCACATCGCAGGGATGGAAGGCCAGGTGAAGGCTTGCTAAGTGAGAGAGGAAGTTCAATGTTGTGACCTGTCCAATTTGAGATGTGGACCCATCTGGGTATAATGCCCATTGGGTGCTTGTCTGAAATTCAAGAGAAAAGTCCGGGCTTGAGGTAATTGGGGAAGTAAGAATTCAATTATTTTCTCCTGTTCATTATTTAAACAATCAGTAGGTGCTTGATTACAAGCAGCACAGTACCTGACCAACAGTGGCTTAAATGACAAAGACATTTAATTGTCAGCCCTAACAGGAAGTCTGAAAGGAGGGTTCCTTCCCAGTTTGCTTCAGCAACTCCATGACATCACTAAGGACCTGAGATGTGTCTGCCTTTCCATTCTGCCACCTGCCATGTGTGGGCAACAGCTCCCCTCACATGCCAGATGGTGATCTCATGTGATAAGGTCATAAGCAAGAAGGAAGGGGATAGAGAGGGAAAGTGATCTTCTCCTCGGGCACCACTCCCCAGTCAGCAAAGAAAATCTGAACAGGTTCAAGCAGACAGTCCTTTCCACCTCACTGGCCAGAACACCATCCCTAGACTGGCAAAAGGAAAAGGGAGAGCCAATACCCATAATTTGTCCCTGGGCCAAGCAAATCATCTTGATTATCTTGCCATGTTGGCCACATTCTTTTCTGAAAATGAACTCTTGCTTTTGCTGTTCAATGGTGTGGGAGGCAAAAAGGGCTTGGGGGGGGGGGCCTGGCCACAGACAGCTCAGGTGCCACCTAGCTCCACCTTAGTGACTTCAAGGAGGAAGTAGTCATCCCTTGGTATCTGTGGAGGATTGGCTTCAGGACCCCCACCCCCTCCATGCCAAATTCAAAGATACTCAAGTTCTTTATATAAAATGGTATGGTATTTGCATGTGACATATGACATCTTCCTGTACACTTCCAGTCATTTCTAGATTAATGTCTATGAAATATCTAGTGCTATGTAAACAGTTATACTCTACTGTTTCAGAATTAATACAAAAATCATCTATATATGTTTAGCATATATGCATCTATTTTATTCCAAATATTTGGGGAGGGGGTACCAGGGATTGAACTCAGGGGCACTCAGCCACTGAACCACATCCCCAGCCCTATTTTGTGTTTTATGTAGAGACAGGGTCTCACTGAGTTGCTTAGCACCTCGCCCTTGCTGAGGCTGGCTTTGAACTCATGATTCTCCTGTCTCAGCCTCCCAAAGTGCTGGGATTACAGGCATGCACCACCATGCCTGGCTCTCCAAATATTTTTGATTAGTGGTTGATTGAATCTGCAGAAGGAGAGTCTCTGAAGAGGAAAGGCTGACTTTGTCTTCTTTCACTCAATATCTACATATAAAATGTCAGAGGAGAATTCTGGTTGGCTCAGGTCATGTCTCTACTGCTTAGAGGATCCCTGGTCAAATTTTATGCATCCTTGGGAGTGGGACCTTGCCTTGTCATTACTGATTTCTTATAACTATTATTTTTATAAATATTACATCTACTCCCACTACTAATTCTAACCCTTGGGGAAGACTGAAAAAGGAATGAAGCCTGAATATCTGATAGAAAGGAAGTGAAACTATGCACCCTTCAGGTGATGGAGCTTGGATGTTTACAGTGGGAATGAAAAGGAGAGAGAAATCTTAGAACAAAGTTTAAAGAAAGAATTTGTGGATTTAGATCCAATGAATATTTCAGATCTCTTACCAGGGGAAAGAATAACATTCATTGTTTTGATACTAATTGAGACAGGAATTTGCTCAAAGCAAATTTAGCTATTTCACCTCATTTCCTTCTCTGCAAATCTGAACTTGTTCACACACAGTTGCTTATATCTTACTACACAGCACATTTGATACCATGAGGTCCTCCTCAGCCCCTAGTGTTTTCTCTTTTCAATTCCATCTGCCCACTTATCTATGGCCCTCGAGGATTCCAGAGTATACTGGTCTCTCTTTTTTTTTTCCTGTAAATAATGAATCCCACGTTTATACTCTCCATTGAATTGGCAAAAGAGAACCCTTGGCACTGTAGGAAGGAAGTGGGCCATGCCTCCCTAATGAGAAACGTGCTTCATTTTCTCTAACTCCTCAAGGCATGGCGCCTTTCACAGCTGAGGAATGGCCGCCATCTCCCCACAACCACCTAACCCTGAAGCTCACTTTTGTCAGTGAAATACATCAGACCCAGCATATCTGGAGGTTAAACACTCTTCAGAGATCTCTAACTCCCAAAACAATCTGTGACAACCTCAAAGCAGAATGTTGTTTTCCCCGGGACACAAATCTTATTTCTAGATAACGAATGTTATTCTACCTCTAGCAGAAGTTTCAAGTTTCCCAGTCCAACCCAGCACTAAAGGGCCCTGACATGAGTGAAAGGGGAGCTGTGCCATGGCCAGGACATCCTTCCAGCCAGGCTGTGGTGCTCACAACAGGCATGGTGCTGATGAAGTGTGAGGTGGTAACCGGCTTCTTTGCTTTGGTCTCATCTCAACTCACATTTTCCTCTTAGTTACCTTATCCTGCTTCTCGTCTTTCAGATTTGTCCTCTGGGTTACTTTACAAAAAATTAAAGAGAGACATCATGGTCCACTTCTAATCTTCCCTGTTGTGTAACCACAACAATTCCCTCTTGGTGACTAGAGGCCTTGGCCTTAATCAGTACCCATGGGCCATTTACCACTGGAAGCTCAGCCTCCTCGATACCTTTTGAAGCAACATCTCGACAGAATTGACACAACCCTTAGGCCAGGCTTATAGGCCCTTGGCACCCAGGGTCTTGGCACCATTGATATCTGGGCCTGGGTAATTCTTTGTTGTGAGGGGATGTTCAGCATAGGTTGACTAGCAGAATCCTTGGTTTTTGTCATTAGCTAGAGCAGTAGCACTTTCCTATTTGTGACAAGCAAAAATGTCTCTAGATATTGTTGACCATGCCCTAGGAGGAGAAATTGCTCCTGGTAGATTGAGAGCCACTGCATGAGACACAGACCTGAGATGAGCAAGGCTGTGGGGCAGGAGGTGTCTCCATAACGGCTTTACTGCTCTCAGTCTGCACCAGCAGCCACATCCTTGAGACCCTGGAACTCCCTAACACTGATTCCTTCTCTTGTCTTTGAGGGAAGCCAACTGCTGTTGGAGGTTGGCTCTTGTTCTCCTGTTGAAGAAGCAGCAGCTGAGGTAGCAGTTTTTCTCCCAAAGGCTGTCAGCCCACACTACCATCTGACAGCCAGGGTATTAGAAGGGCTTCCTTCAGGAACACTAGGGAACCGGACTGCTGGATTTGAGCTGAGGGTTTCCCAACTAGATGAGCAGCGCTGGCCTGAAAAGACCCTGCCTGAAACACTCCTGCCTTGATTTGCTCAGCTCCCTTCTGCTTGGGGGTTGCTTTCCAAAAGTCTGTTCTACTTGATGTCCCCACACCAGAATTTGGTGCACAAAGGGCTGGTTATGTGGTTTGCACTTGAGTCTCTCATCATGACCTGAAGCAACAATGGTTGCCACCACAAGGCACTAGATGTTAAAGAACCTTAAAGTCAGATTTCCCTGCTCCTGCGCAATTCCATAGTCAGCTTTGATAGGTAAAAATCACACCAACATGTATAACCTAGAGAATATACAGCCCAAGGATGCTGGTCTTTCTGGAAAAATGACCTAACTATACAAATCTTCAATAAAAAAGCAATTCCAAGTGTAGAAGAAAGGCCTTTCTCCTTCCTTCCTTCCTTCCTTCCTTCCTTCCTTCCTTCCTTCCTTCCTTCCTTCCTTCCTTCCTCCTTTCCTGTCCTAGGGATTCAATTCTGGGGTTCATGCATGCTTGGCAAGCACTCTACTACTGAGCTACAACCACTGTCCTTTTCATATTTTTTAAAATTTTGAGACAGAGTCTTACTGAGTTGATGAGTCTGGCTGCAGACTTGGAATCCTCCTGCCTCAGCCTCCTGAGTAGCTGGAATTACAGGTGTGCACCACCGCACCCAACTGAGAAAGGTTATTTTTTTTTTTCATCTAACAAGTTTCCCTTGTTTTTAAAAACATATAGTCAACATATGTAAGTCATATTGAGCTCTGATCACATGGATGTTTTCAGTCTTATTTGTTAATATTCCTACCCATGTCAAGTGACAAACTCTTAAGAGTGGAATGTGTCACTTTAAAACTGCATTTCTAAAGAAATGGCAATGAACAGCTCTAGAACATTCCCAGCACCCTTCTGGTTGGGCACAGCTCAGGCTTCCTGACACTTTCCCGACTCTCTGATCCATGCTCAAGATCAATAAACTTCTAATGGACATAAGTGGGAAGGGGAACTAAGAACAAGAAGAGCTTTGCTCTGAGTTGGAGTGATTGCAGAGAATCCTAATAAAAATAGAGCAATAACCATGTGATGAGATACAAAATATTCTTATTAGATTCAAACTGCTTATATGTAACCCAACAGAGTGTACTGAACATTTTTTGGTAATTTTTTGGTAGTTTTACTTTTAAGTGGGTTTTGATTTAAACTCTCCCCCACCAAAAAAAGACCTTTCATCATATTTTTTTGTCCTCAAGAAACCATACCCAAGAAACAATCAACTTAATGAAACCAATATGTCACTAATCACCCAAGAGTCATGTTTAAAATGTGAGTGGTCCCTTGATTCTGCTTCAAAATGCCCATTAGTCTCTAGTAATCATGCCTGTGGAAATGTCACCAGGACATTTTCTGGCTCTGAATTCCACGAACTTTAATACTTTGTATTCACACTAATGAGCTTCAAAATGCAAATGAGGCAAATGAACATTGTCCTGATGTTGTTGGAGTCTCACAGAGACACAAGACCCCAGGGCTATCAACAGGAAGCAGTGTTTATTAGTGCCAGCACTGGCTCAGCGCATTCTTATCCAAAGGCTGAGCTGTAGCATGGAGGGGCATAGTCTTATATACTTTTGTTAGTTTTCTTTTACATACTAGTTCTTTGTCTCTCTTATAAGATAACCCACATTCCTGCTTGGGCGTGCTATGTCTATACTACGTGTGGCAACAGTGTTACAACTGAGTTAGGGAAGACTCATATTGATACTGATGGCACCATGTTATCTTTTTCTTTGTTCTGAAAAAAATCTCTACCCCACTGAGAGATAGGACTCAGGTTTTTCCATAACCAGTGCAGCTGACTTAATAATCAGACTTCTGTAAAATGAGGGGATTAGATAGATTCAATGTTTCCCAAATTTCAAACTTAAGCATAACCTCCATAATTGTTGCCAAACATATGCAGCATTGGTTCTGCTAAGTTCCATTAATTATTGTCTTTTAATCCACTCACTTTTTTACCTACATCAATTTATCTTAAAAGTCAAGTTTATATTAACACCATAAATGGGGAACTAGTGACAGTTGACACCAAAGTACACGAGTAAACGAAAGCAAAAGGAATTCTAACTGAATTTCATGCTGCCACTTGAAGATTCAGATCCTGTCACTTGTTCTTTGACTTAAAAACAAAAACAAAAACAAAACCTGCTCAGCTGTTTGCATGGGATAGAGCAGAAGGTGACGAAATAAAGTTTAGGCCCTGTGGGCCACACAGCCTGTACTGCAAGCACTTCACTCCACCATTATTGTACAAAAGTAGCCATGGGTCAAATACAAGTGAATGAGTTGGCTGTTTTCCAATAAAAATTTATTTTAAAAAAAATGACAGGCTGATATAATTTGCCAACCCCTAGGTGAGAAGGGTGAGAGATGCTGCTATCGCTAGGCAAAGATGTAATGAGAAGAACTGAGAGTGAATTTAAAAAGGAATTTCTTTCTAGTCAGAGGTCAATGGGCTTTAATGCCTTCAGGGTTCCATGTCACCTATTTGAAAAAACCTGGGTTGAATTTTCACCCTTATATCCTATTATTTGCCTCTTTTCTTTATCTCTAGCACCTTAGTTAAGTCTTAAGTGCATAAACCCTCAGCATATTTTTGTCTTTCACCTTCATTGGAATGTCAACAGGGAAAGTTCCCAATGGCTTTTGTTAGACCAACCTTGCATACCTGGGATGAAACTCATTTGATCATGGTGATCATGATGATCATCTTTTTAATATATTTTTGTATGCAATTTGCCAGAATTTTATTGAGAATTTTTGCATCGATGTTCATCAGGGATATTGGTCTGAAGTTTTCTTTCTTTGTCTTTGTCTGGTTTTGGAATCGGGGTGATATGTCTTTGTCTGGTTTTGGAATCGGGGTGATACTAGCCTCATAGAATGAGTTTGGTAGGGTTCCTTCCTTTTCTATTTTATGGAATAATTTGAGGAGTATTGGTATTAATTCTCCTTTGAAGGCCTTGTAGAACTGAGCTGAGAATCCATCTGGGCCCAGGCTTTTCTTGGTTGGTAAGCTTTTGATGGCATCTTCTATTTCCTTGCTTGAAATTGATATGTTTAAGTTGTGTATGTCCTCCTGATTCAGTTCAGGCAGATAATATGCCTCTAGAAATTTGTCAGTGTCTTAGGGATTTTCTATTTTACTAGAGTATAGATTTTTGAAATAGTTTCTAACTATCTTCTGTATTTCAATAGTGTCTGTCATGATATTTCCTTTTTCATCACAGATTTTAGTAATTTGAGTTTTATTTGCCCTTCTTTTTGTTAGAGTGGCTAAGGGTTTACCAATTTTATTTATTTTTTCAAAGAATGAGTTTTAATTGCTGGGCACAGTGGCTCACGCCTGTAGTCCCAGAACTTAGGGAGGCTGAGACAGGAGAATCACGAGTTCAAAGCCAGCCTCAGCAACAGTGAAGCACTAAGCAACTCAGTGAGACCCTGTCTCTACATAAAACACAAAATAGGGCTGGGGATGTGGCTCAGTGGTCGAGTGCCCCTGAGTTCAATAACTGGTACCAAAAATAAAAAAAGAATAAGCTTTTTGTTTTGTCAATTTTTTGAATTGTTTCTTTTGTTTCCCATAAATTCCTTTTAGACTTTTAGCCCCTGCCATTACTTATCTGTAAGTGATTTCTGATTTAAGGCAAAATTCTATAGTTTTACTATAGAGTTTACTGTGGTTTTGAAGTCACCACATACAGCACCATGGAAGGGACTCATTCAACACTCACCAGGAAACAGGCAAAGACAGAAGGGAGTCATTGATGATGACACTGAGCACTCCCTGTGCCGAGAGCTCTGGAACGCATTCTGAGTACATTCCTCGTGACAACACCCAAGAGGTAGACGTTATTATTACCACCTTTCAGATGAGAAAACAGACTAAGGAAAGAGAGGAGGGAAAGATAGCGCCATTCCAGGTCAAGGGTAGAGATCCCTAAGGCAGGAAGGGGGAGCACATGTGATCTCAAAGAATTCCCTTCCCCAAACTGGACCTCCATGTCCTCAACTCTATACTGTCCCCCAACTCTATACAAAGCAAGTTTATAATGGAATATCATTCATCCTTAAAACAGATAGAAATCCTGCCACTTGTGTCAGTCTGGATGAACCTGGAGGACATCAGGCTAAATAAAATGTCTGTTCATAGAAGGAAAGACACAACATGAGTCCTCTAATACAAGGAGCCTAAAAAAGCCAAACTCACAGAAGTAGCCAAGAGAAGTAGCCAGCATTTACCAGGAACCTAGGGAA
This sequence comes from Xerus rutilus, assembly GCA_028644305.1. Classification (NCBI taxonomy): domain Eukaryota; kingdom Metazoa; phylum Chordata; class Mammalia; order Rodentia; family Sciuridae; genus Xerus; species Xerus rutilus. The sequence goes on along the minus strand of CM053400.1, from coordinate 167,259,278 downwards.
GGAGAAAAGTGGAGTTGTTCAGTTAGTTTAGTTTAGTTACAGTTAGGCTAGATGAATTTGTTCTAGAAATCTCTGTACAACATGTTATCTCTGGCCAACAACACTCTACTGTGCCATTAAAAAATTTTGTGAAGAGGGCAGATCTCATGGTAAGTGCTATCCCCACACACAACATACAAAGAGACACACAGAAACGTTGGGAGGTGATGGGTATCTATTACTTGATGGTGGTGATGGTTTTGTGGGTATTTGCAATATATCCAAATGGATTAAATTGTATACATGAAACGTATGCTGTTCATTATAGACTAAGTATATCTCAATAAAGTAGTTTAGATACTTTTCATGAATTTTGTTTCAGAAAAATCTATGCAAGGCAATTTAGGCAGAATTGTTGACATTGGCTCAAGGTGCCATGACCCAGTAGTGTCATGGTAATGGGTTGCACTGAGGAGAACTCAGTCACGTCAAACCTGCCCCAGCACAACCTTCACCTGCCTCCTCTTTGCTCCTGCTTGGTAGATCCTGCCTGGTTCTAATCCTGATCTTTCTTTAATCTCCTTGGCCTCCTCCTATTTCATGCCAGCCCAAACAGCAGCTCTATGTAGACCAATGTACAGCAAGCCTTGTCCCCTCTGCTCCTCAGCGCTTCCTGAGAACCCTCTTGGCTCAGAGCCTGGATACCAGGCAACCACTTTCAAATATTTACTGAGCAGACAGCAGCAAGTCTGAGCTTCTTAGGAACTGCACTGGAAATATTAGACAACCCAAGTGCCACTCCCCTTACATGTTTGATCATACTTCAGAGTTTACAAATGACCCTTACATCCTTATGTCACCAGGCATCACACCTCATACGTGCCACCAACCGAGTGCTCACTGTAATCCATCATGGTGCTACTCCAGCCCAAACACGACCGCATTAAACGTCCCACTCCAACAGGAGCAGGCGTGTCTCCACCTTAAAGATGAGACAACTAAGGCTCAGAGAGACAGGTCAGCCTCTGCACCCAGGCAGGGTCAAAGCAGAGTGGAACACAGTAGATGGGACCCTCAGGTCCATGCAGTATAGATCAATGTCACCTTCAGATGCAATCGTGTTTGCAGCACAGCAGCACATTGACAAGTCACCGTAAGCACATGAGCACACTGACTCCAAAAGCCTCATGCTGTGGTCCCTCCCAACCATGTCCTTCCCTCACTTCCACCCCTCCCTTTCTACTTTTTGCTTGCCTAACTTCTACTTGTCTTTCAAGTACCAGGGCAAATGTCACCTCCTCCACGAAAATTCCTTTCTTGTCTCAGTTATTTGCACCCAAAGTTCTTACTTTATCACAATGCAATCATTATTTCTCTACTTATCTGCTTATTTCCTTGGGGACAAGGACTGTGCTTCCTACATTGTTGTGTCCCCCTCACTTAGTATAGTGCTTGGTACACAACAGCTCTTCAATTCCTGCTTGTGAAGAGAGAGAAGAGGAAAGAGAAACAAGAGGAGGGAGGAGGAAAAGAGAAAGGAGGAGAAGAAAGGGCAGGGAAGCATTCAGAGCAGGGCTTAATTTGCCTGCAATATATTTTTCAATGCATTCCTATGTCTCTCATGAGGCAGTATATTCTCAATGTCCAGTTTTGATGCTATCCAAATAGAAAATCAGGCTGTGAGGATTGACAGGCATGAGTGTACTTAAGTGTGAGTGTATGTACTTAAAGCTATGTCCTAGAAAATCTTTGTTACTGTGTAATACAGAGAGCAACCAATATGTAAATCATTTATCTCAGCCAACTCCTTTGCAAACCCCATCCCCAGAGTTTGCTGCAACCTGGAAGATTTTTCTAGAATGTTCCATTTCCATCACGTTCCATTTCTATGTAAGTGTTAAGACTTCCTTGCCCCAGGAACTGGACTGGGACAGACGGCCTTGATTAGATGTCTATCTTGCATTTTGGCCCTCTGGCCAGGGATATCAGGAACTTGATCCAAGGTCTACTTTCCTCAGGGCAGCCAGAGGAAAAGTATTTTACTCTAGAGGGGACATATGAGTCATTTCACAGAGCAGGTGTTTCAGCATTCTTTCTGCCCTAGGTGACACTGCTCCCTAGGACCTCAGTTTATTTTCTGTGTCTCCTTCCTCAAGAACAATGGGTCACTCCCTTGTTTTAGGTATAAACACAGAGAGACTCAGAGAATGACATGTACACCTTCTAGAAGGAAGAAACTCCAAGATACAAAGTCCCGGCTGTACAAACAGAGGGTGCCGCTGGCAGGGCAGACAGTACTCACTTCCATTTTGAGTTGTTCTGGGATGACTGGCAGGCACATTCCCAGGATTGTATCCTGGAAAGATCCTGAGTCCTGTAAGGTGTGAATTCTCACACTTGTCAAATGAGACAGCTAACAAGGTGTGGTGTTAGGGCTTCATCCCAGGCCACCAGACTCCACAGCCAGAATTTTTAACCACTTTACTGCCCTGGTGCAATATGTACCTGAACTCTAGACCCAAGCTGTGGATCTGTAGGGTACCCTTTACAAGATGAACACTTCTCAAGCAAAATGTGTTCAAAAGATTCCAGAAAATTAATTGCTGATCTGCCATCAACAAGTATAATTTACATTTATTAATCATAGGCTCTGCTAGGCTTCATTTTAGATGCTGGCATGAATGACTTCATTTAAATTCTCACAAGAGCCTATTAAGGAAGGCACTATTATCCCTATTTACCATGAGGAAACTATGGCACAAAAAGATTTGATAACTTGTCCAAGATCACACAGCTAATAAGTAGTCATACTGAGATTCAAATTCAGCCTGACTCCAAAGCCTTTTCCTGAAATTTGACTTTTGTATCTTCAGTGTTCACCTATTATAAACTATGATATATTGTTTGGGGTGTTGTGAGATATAGATAGAGAGAGAGGGAGAAATAAACAACTTTGAAACATATCTAGATAGCTTCCAAACTTGAATCAAAATGTGCAAAATTAAATATCTATCTACATATAATATATATGTATATATATGTATATCCTAATATATCTATATATCTTTCAAACTTGTCAAATCAAAATATATATCACTGAAATCTGCATAAATATCACTTTATGAAATTTTATAAATATCATTATAAGACAAAAAGATGAAAGATGGCCCAAAGAAGCAGAGAAGGACTGACACTTACACAGCTCCCTATGAACCTGGCTCTTGAAATGTTACTCCATGTAAGCCTCAATCCTTGAAAAGTGGACTCTAAATCCATTTTACTGATGAGGAAATAGTGGCCAGCAGATTAATGGCCCAAGTTCACATGGCTGCTAAGGGGCAGAACCACATTCAAATCACAATCCCTGTGGGCTCAAAGCCCAGACTTTCATAACCATTGTTACTGGCATTTAATTTCTTGTGCCATCATTATTTCCTGAGTGTCAGTGCAAATAATGTTAAAAACAAAAGAAAACACAACAAGCCCTGTAGCTCTGCCTCTCCAGGCTTGAAGATGGGAAGCAAGTGGAGTCTCCCAGCCTCAGGATGCACCTGACCAGGTGCTGGAGTCCCCAGCTCGTCCACTCTGGACCTGACTCAAATTCCCACTTCACATGGAAGTTCTGCTCAGTGGCTTCAGGTTTCAGATTAAATCTCCTGATTGGCAAGCAGGCCTGAGGCCCCAGAGCCAGTTGCCTGCCCTGCCAACGATAGACAATGCATGTGGAATGTGGCCCCTTTACATCCAGAGATGTGCTTCCCCAGCTCCTCTGAAGGAGCCACAGCACACCCTGGCAAGACACTGGCATCCCCAATGAATGCCACCATTGTTGAGGCAGCTGCAGACACACAGAGGGGAAGATTCCAGGCAGTCCTCCCTCTCCCTCCCCTTCTCTCTCTCCCCCCACCTCTCCATATGCTGCTGTTACAAGGAACAAGACTGTGTTCTCCTCTCAAGCGGATTAGGAAGGACAACCAACATGACTAACAGTGGTTCCTACAAGGAGCCAGAGGCCAGTGACCTCAGTCTGCCCTGCTGCTGGCAGTACCTCTGACATAGATTCCTACTGCTCATTATTGCCAAGCAAAAAAGATGTCAATCAACCTCATCTTCATTCCTAGCACGCAGATCAGCACCTGTCCACCGCATCCCCCAAGCCATATATCACGTACAGAGTGATCTTTTGGCCTTGGATAAGCAAACTGGACGAGTTCAGAGGGTCCTTTTCCCAACCCTCAGTTCCTATAGTTCTATCATATTTGGATCATGGAACAACCTCACTAAAACAGGAAAGGGATGAGGGCCAGGAATGTCATTTTACATCTGCCAGAATCAGAAAGTCCTGGTTCGGTCCTGGCGCCAACCCAGCCATTGCTTGGCCAGGGGATCTCAGACAAGCCTACACATGGCTGCTGCAAACCCTCACAGCTTCTTTGTGCAAAGAGGAAAATGTGCCTTGAGTGGGGAAGTGGCCCTGCCAGCTCCGGTTGGCAAGTGTGACCGCAGCCCTCAGTGCCCTCAGGTAGGGTATAACCTGCACAGCCATTTCCAGAGCCTGCGTGTTTCCATTTGTCAGTGAAGTGGGACTGATAGCAAGTGTCTCCCACAGTCTCTGCCCTGAGAAGACTAGCATAACCCACACAGAACAGTTAGTGAGTTAGTCAGTTAGTAGGTTTCTGGTCCAGCTCTAGAGCCCTCCACAATACTGCCAATGAAAAGCAAAGATGCCCACACACTCTTCTGAGATTGCCACTTCCACCTTTTCTAGAATTTGCTGGAAAAGCAGAGTGGGCCTCTTAGATGCACAGCCCGTACAGCTCTGAGAGCCCTGTGCTCAGAAGGGCCTGTGTGTAATGCTGTGGTGTCAGTAGGTTAAACTAATTTCTGAGCCAGGAGCCTGCACTTTCACTCTGCACTGAGCTCTGCAAATTCTGTAGCTGGCCCTGCAGACAAGCCTTCAAAGGCACCCAGTAGCTTTCCACACTCACAAAAGTTTTGGATAAAGAAAATGGGGTATGTCACCTCTCTGCCTGAACACAAAGGCCTTTGACATAACTGGAGTGTGAGAGGGTGGTGGCCAGGTAGAGTGTATGCTTCAGTTGGTCAACTGAGCTGGATACAATTCTGCCTTCTGCCAGACCTCAGACAATACCTGTCTGAGCCCAGATATCCTTACCTCTAAGGTGGCCCACTCATGCTTACTTTTCCCTATGAGTGATGAAAAAAGTCTAGAAACTACCTGGCACAGGGCAGATGTTCAAAAAAATGCCAGTTCCCTCTTTCAGGAACAGATACCTCAAGATGAACCAGCCCTCGTGCTCCAAAAGGCAGTAAGGTGATCGGTGATCCTGCAAACCCTTTGGCTCAGGAGTCCATGATTCTCCATGAACCAAGACCTCCTTCAGACCACGTCTAGTAGTCAGGACACTTTGGGTTACAAGGACAGAAATCCCACTCAAAGGGGAAGTTTGTTAGTTAATGAAGCTAGGAAGTACAGGAAACAGGCACTGCTGCATCAGAGGAGGATGTTCCCTTTCTGTTCCTCTTTCTCTCTGCCTCCCACCCTCTCTGTTTCTCTCTCCTTTATGTTGCGGACAAGATGGCTGCCAACAGCCCTAGGTGCACAATCTCTCAAGCACAGTGGGGAGACACATTTCTCTCGTTCTACTAACCAAGGGAGAGACTAATGGATCCTGTGTGGATCGCATACCCACTCCTGAACCAATCACAACCACCAGAGCAACAGGGCATGTGCCCACAATGGTGATGGAGGCTGGACCACAAGGTGCGGGTCTAGTGACTCCATGAGACCATGTAAAAGAGGGAAGGGGCAACACCCAAAGAAAAGCTGATGTCAGGCAGGTAAATGCAACATGTCCTCTCCGTGGTTTAGAGATCACTGCCACCAGGAGACAAAGGACATGAAAGGAGGGGGAAGCAGCAGGGGTGGTTTGGGAACTCGCACCTAAACCAGCCTTCGCTGGATGGAAAATGTAGGCACACGTGCTGCCTCACAGAGGAGGGGGAAGCAAAAAACTGAGAAAACTCTGGGTGTGCTCACGGTTACTAGCTGCACACCTGCAATTAGCTGCACACCTGCAATTAGCTGCACACCTTTACATTTTTAATAGCGACACATATATTTTTATGGTTATCTTCTACTTATGCAAGCAACACTGGTTTTCCAGTTTAGTGCTAATAAAAGTCTCTTTTTTTAAAATTAACTTTAAGTAAAAAGAAAGTAGGTTGGTCAAAAGAAAAATAATAAATAATAATGATATCAATAGTAACATGGACACATTATTACCTGTATTAAGCCAAAAACTGAAGTATGGGACACAACTTGGCATATAAACAGGACCTTTTTCCCCCGAAGAGCACTAAAACCCAAAAATTATGTTTTTACTGGTTCTCATATACGGCTGACAAATTAAATGTATATACCTCATTGTGTGGATGGCAAGGATCTAAATGAATCTGTAGTAAGATTCTAGAATTCATAGCTTCTGGCAGGCAAAACCTATTCCCTAGATAGACTTGTGTCTCGTGGCAAAAGCAGAAAAACAACACCCCAGGACGTTGGCCCACTGTATTACTCCCTGTTTTAGAGACAGACATACAAAGAAGGGGTTGATATGAAAATTGCTTTTCACAAAGTTGGTTCAGACTATTGTCCTTGAGAACAGAAGGGTCTATTCTTCAGTGGTCACCAAGGCCAGCTGGCCCCAAGGAGTACCATCTATCTCTCCAGGGCCAGAGTTCCCCCTCTGATTTCCACACCACCCACGTGAAACATGGCAGCTTGTCTCTTGTTTGGATGACAGCTTGGTCCTCCTGTTAGCTACTAATTTCAAGCAGATAAAATTAAAATGACTCTATTATCCACTCACCTTTTGAATTATTTTCTCCAGGCCAAAGGGAAAAGTCATCAGGGTTTCGATGCGGATCAAGATGCTAAAAAGCTGCACAAAGCCTGCAAAGGAATGGGTACGAAATACATTTTTGTTTGCTAATTTATTTCAGAAATTGATTAAACTTGATCTCATAATCAACTTTCCCATGATAGTGAGAAAATGACCTACTTATCTTATGCATTCCAGGTTAATTCAAGTCAGTCACTTCTAATGAGCTCTTGATTCAAATTCCCAGAGATATAATCAGATCTTATAACTTTTAAGGAATCTATATAATGGGCAGAAGGTAGATATTGGGACATTTAATTTGACCTTGAAATGAGAGGAAGTTCCTGAGAAGTGCAGTTGATGCGATCCGAATATCATCTAAATCCCTCTGACCCCTTTTGTGGAGATGGTGGGGAAATCAGGTCTGATGAGAGCTGGATTAGGGATGTGGGAAGGGTGCAGAGAAGTGGATTGAGTGAGTACAAAGTCATGGCCACAGTCAGGAAGCCCCAGGGTCAAAACTGGAGGAGCTATTTACACAGTGCAGGAGCGAGGTAAATCCAGGACCAGGGTTGGGTGAAGGAGAGAGAACCCAGGTCCAAGGCCATGGAGCCAAGCTCTGGGGCCCAAGGAGGCCACTGGTGAAACAAAGTTTTGGTCCAGAAGTCTGAAAGAAGGAGAAATCCAAAGCAGAGACAGAAGGATTTGCCTTGAACCAGAAGGAGGAGGGAAGGAGCTGAGATTGACAGCTGGAGGAGATACCTTCCACAGTGTTGTCAGGGCAAAAATTAAAGGTACTCATGCATAGAAACCAGACACTGCTCAGACGAGGTTATCTACTAAAGAGATGGGTTTGACAATCCAGTGTAGGCCTTGAGTCATGGTTTGGAATACCCCGTGAGTAGCAAAGAAGGTAGAGATACCCAGGAAGACTGCTGCTAAGGACCCCATTGAGTAGGGAGACCATGTCTTCTCGTGGCTCCAGCCCACAAGCTGTATGATTTTCTCCTGCAGCCGGAGAGAGGAGGACAGGAGAGAGGATGTTAGGTTGACCGTAGGTTTGCTGATGAGGGGTTTCAGAAGAATAGTGAAGGCATTGAAAGAGAGAGAAGGGTCAAGGGATGGAGTTGATTAAATTTCCTGAATCTTCTTTTTTACATTTAATAGGAAATTTTTAAATTTTTAGATACTTTATATACAAAATCTCATTATGTTATCCTCATAAAAAATCCAGTTATTCAGATGAGAAAATGAAGGCCCTGTCAAGTTACATAACAAACTCGAAATCACCAAACCAGTTAGTGGTGAACACTGGGGTGGGTGCCATTCCTGTCACTCACTCCAGATGTCACCAATTCAGGGACTTTATAGTTAGTCCATTTCAGCCACACCACTGCACTACCAGCGGATGAGGATGGCCTGAGAAGTCCTTGCTCGGGGCCATTAACAGCTGGCAGGAATCATTTGAGTCCATAGGTATTTTATTTTATTTTTCTTATTGCAATATAATTCACATGCCCTAAAATTCACCCTTTTGCAGCATATAATTCAGTGGGTTTTAGTATATTCAGAGTTGTGCAATCATCACCACTAATTCCAGAACATTTCCATCCCCTCCAAAAGAAAGGCCAAACCCATTAGCATTGCTCCCTTCAGCCCCAGGCACTCACTAATACACCACCTGTCTCTAAAGATTTGCCTGCTCTGCAACTTCATACAAACTGAATCATACAATACATGGCCTTTGTGTCTGGTTTCCTTTACTTGGCATAACATTTTTGCAAAAACAAGTGATATATTTGTACTTAGAAGGAAACTGGTGGAGATTTACTTGCCTAGGAATGGCTGTTGTGGTAGAATAAATATGGCCACAAATTTTTGCATGTGACTGCAAAGGGGAAAATATCAGGATCCCTGATGGAAGTTCTAAGTGAACATGTTTCGCTTCAGTATGAGGAATAGTCTGCCTTGCCCAAGAAATGTTGAGAAGTCCTGAGGAGCTGGGGTTGGGCAAGATCTGGTAGGAAAGTAGTAGAGGGATTTCTGCATATTATATATTCTTGAATAAATCAGAAAGAGATAGGAGAGGGAAGAGAGGTAAGGAGAGAGAAAGGCAAGGAAGGAGAAGAGAAAGAGGGAGGAGGAGAGAGAGATGAGAGACAGGAGGAGAGAGGGGAAAAGGAGGGATGGAAGGAGGAAGGGAGAGAGAGCACATACGGGCAGTGAAAGATGAAGAGAAATTGACTTGGTTCAGGAGGCATCAGAGGAAGCTCAGAGGAAGCTGTTCCTTGCTCACAGCTCACAGGCTAAGTTTGGTGACAGGCTAAGTTTGTTTTAGGAGGACAGCTGTCGGAAGTGGACTTTGCCTGGAAGCAGCAGGATGTTTATGACTCTGAGTTTTGCTGAGTGGTGGGACTCTCAGGTGCTTTCCAGGCAGGGGAAGCTTCCCTGCTGTTCTCAGTGAGGTTCTGACACCTGGCTTGGTGTACAGTTGGTGTTATTGGAACCACTTCACAGATGAGGACACAGAGCTCAGCAGTTCTGTATTTTGCCCAAGGTCATCAAGTTATGAAAACCACAGTTGCCTCAGAGGGCTCTGATTTAGTTGTAGGTCTAGACTCCCACCCTCTATTGATAAGTACAAGCAGAAGCAAGGTTAGATTGTTGGCCACATCTGTCTGTAAGACCATGTGGCCCTCTCATGGACATATCAGCCCTTCCAGAGTCATTTAAATGACTAGTAGGGTCACTTAAAATTTTTGAGAAGCCAAATTTTAGAAGAGAAACTGCAGGCAAAATGCATTTTAAGTTATTTTATTTAACTCATTTTATATCAAAAAACATCACTGCCTTAGGTGAATCAACCTAAAACTTGTTAACAATGTATTTTACATGCTGTTTTTCATATTAATTCTCTGGAATCCAGCATGCACTCTATGCTTACAGAAGGTTTAGACTTGGACCAACTGCATCCCCAGTGCTCAGTAGCCATGCATGGCCAGTGGCTGCGTACTGGACAGAGGTCCCGAGCATCACTAATATTATGTGCACTCCTCATCCCTCACCCACCTATGTGAGTCCAAATAATAATGGCATGCCATATAATTATATTTTTTCCTCCAAATGACACAGAATTCACAGATTTCATTTCTTGGCATCTCTGCTCCCCTGGTGTTCTGTGATTGTGGTTGAGGTCATAGGTAACCCCAAGCAGTCCCTGCCCTCACACTGCCACCATCACCTCTGTCCCAGGGCTCTGGCCCTTCTGCTGCCCCAGCTCAGCCCCCCTGCACTGCGCTTCTCACCAGACTCTTCCAGACTTGCTCCTGTTGGGTCGGCCCAGGAGGACTCTCCTGATAAGGATGCCAATCCTGAGCACGTGTGAGCCAACAGGCTCCTAGAGGTCAACACTGGCAGAGGTGATCTAGGCCACAGCTTCTTGAGTTCTCAGGGGCATTTGAGTCATCTGGGGTCTTGGAGGAGTGAGAGGAGGCAGAGCTCCCATTTGCATTTCCAGTAGTCGTCTAGGTGGTGCCCATGACACAGGTCCTGGGGCCACACTCTGGGGTCAAGGACAGGTCCTTCTGAGATGCACAGGAGTTAAGCAACACTGCTCAGCCACATAGGAGAAGAACCGCCTAGAACTGAGTCACTCTCTGCCCAACACTTTCCACATGTCAGGCACGAGAATGAACTTCGGCTCCCACTCTGTCACTTACTGGTGCTGTGTGACCTTAGCTTTATCATCTGCAAAATGGCAGAGTAAATGTCTCTTCGTGTGGAGGTGGCGAGGATGGAGGTAGCAGCACAGTGTGCCACACCCCACTGGCCCTCATCACATGCTAGCCACTTCCTCTGAACCATGTGCTCAGATCCAGTCAGACCAGTCTGAGCATGAGTAGGCCCACTCTGTTCTTCATCCAGGGGGAGCACTGGGTTGATTGGGGTTCCAGAAGATATATCCACCCTGGACCTGCAAAGGTGACCTTATTTGGAAAAAGAGTCTTTGCAGATGTAATTAAGGATCCCAAGAAGAGATCATCCCGGATTACTTGGTGGATCCTAATCCCCATGATAAGTGTCCTTAAGAAAGACAAATAACGCAATCAATAAATGGGCTAAGGAATGGAACAGACACATCTCAGAAGATATACAATCAATCAACAAATATATATGAAAAAATGTTCAACATCTATAGCCATTAGAGAAATGCAAATCAAAACTACTCTAAGATTTCATCTCACTCCAGTCAGAATGGCAATTATCAAGAATACAAGCAATAACAAGTGTTGGCGAGGATGTGGAGAAAAAGGCACACTCATACATTGCTGGTGGGACTGCAAATTATTGCAACCACTATGGGAAGCAGTATGGAGATTCCTTAGAAAACTTGGAATGGAACCACCATTTGACCCAGCTATCCCACTCCTCGGTCTATACCCAAAGGACTTAAAATCAGCATACTACAGTGACACAGCCACATCAATGTTTATAGCCATTCAATTCACAATAGCTAAATTGTGGAACCAACCTAGATGCCCTTCAACAGATGAATAGATAAAGAAACTGTGGTACATATACACAATGGAATATTACTCAGCATTAAAAGAGAATAAAACTATGGCAGTTGCAGATAAATGGATAGCATTGGAGAATATCACACTAAGTGAAGTAAGCCAATCCCCCAAACTGAAGGCCAAATATTCTCTCTGATAAGTGGATGCTGATCCATAATGGGGGAGAGGGCATGTGGTGAGGATGGAGGAACTTTGGGCAAAGGGGAGGGAGGGAAGAGGAGGAGGCACAGGGCAGGAAAGATGGTGGATGAGATGGACATCATTACCCTAGGTAAATGTATGACTGCACATGTGGTACACCTCTACATTGTGTGCAACCAGAGAAATGAAAAGTTGTGTTCCATTGTGTACAATGAATCAAAATGCATTCTGCTCTCATGTATAACTAATGAGAACAAATAAAAAAATTAAAAATTAAAAAAAAAAAGAAAGACAAAGACACACCAGGAAGGTCACATGAAGATGGAGGCAGATGGAGTGATGTGATCACAGACCAAAGAACACCAAGGATTACCAGCTACTAGAAGAAACCAGGAACAAATTCTGCCTCAGTGCCTCCCAAGGGACTGTGTACCACTGACACTCTGTTCAGACTTCCAGCCTCTAGAATGGGAATAGATTGTAGGAGTTTCTGTTTGCTTGTGTGGTGATCTTGTTGTTGTTTGGTTTTGGTTTTGGTCCTGGTCCTGGTCCTGAGGATTGCACCCAGGGGCACTCTACCGCGGAGCAACAAGCCCAGTCCTTTTCATTTTGAGACTGGGTCTTGAGAAATTGCCAAGGCTGGCCTTGTACTTAAGATCCTCCTGTCTCAGCCTCCCAAGTCTCTTGAATTATAGGCAGGTACCACTGTACCTGGCAATAGATTATTTGAAGCCACCAAATTTGTGGTGATCAATACAGCTACCTCAGGAAACTAATACAGCGAACAAGCGAAAGCCCATGATCTGCTCAAACAGGCTGGATTCTGCCCCATTTGTTGCTTTATCTGTCTTCCCTGCACCCCTACTTCCAGAGAGAAATGAGAGGCTGGGCAGCCCAGTGGTTGAGGAGAGAGACTAGCTCTTGGGCACCAGAAATGAGGCTGCAGCCTTCTGGGCTCAGCAGGGCAGGCAGGGATTGGCATTTGGAGCCCAATAGGAAAGCTGATCTCTGCCACTGGCTCAGACTGTTTATCTGGCACACAGTCCCCAGGGGCCTTCAAACCCCCTGGCCTCCACCCAGTCAAAACAGAAACCCCACTCTGTATCTTCCCAGAAAAATGCTGGGAAAGCAAACCGCAGAGAACCTCGGGCGCTTCCTGAGGCTGATTATCACTCCGGCTCTGACCTCTACTGTGTAATTATCCCTCCATGTCCAATGCTCAGTAGGACTGAGGGTCCTTCTTTCCTCAGTTTTTAAAAAGTCTTTCCCAGAACCACTGGGGACTAGCCCTGGTCTCTCAAACCAGTGTAAATGTTTATAGGAAACCTCTGGGCAGCATGAACTGCTTATGTGACACAGGTATTGTGAAACGTAGAATGAGGTCACCTTTCAGCAAACCCACTTCTTGGTTGAGTAGCAAAAACAGGTCCCAGGATCAACCTGAGCCTGGGGCTTTAGGGCTGGAGGGAAAGCTAGTGTCATCGTGACACTTCCTCCATCTCCAGGCTGGTGCGGAGGCTCCCCCGACTGCCACACTCCAGGTTCCCGCTTATTGAAAAGCATTCCAGGAGGAAAGTCTAGAGGATCTTGTTTTTTAAAATATTAACTCAGTTTTCCCAATTATGCAGCTGTGGGTCACACGTGGCCTCTGAGTAATGAGGATTTTCTCTTGGTCCTTGCTGCACACAGCCCCCTGAGTATTGCGCCACTTCCATCAGCACGGAGATGCGGTTTCTTCATGATGCTCTGCAGTCATTCCTCCCTCCACTCCTGTATGCATGCCTTCATTCAGCAAGGTCAATAATGACAGCCTGTGTGTAGCCCCAAGCATAATGCCTTGTCCCGGGAACTTGCAGTGTGTCGTGGCAGAGACGCAAAAACACATAGCTTGGGGATGGGGTTGGAGGAACCACCATCCAGAAAGGTCTGTTGAGTCTTGAAGGAGGAGGACTGGGAGTGAAGGTCCAAGGTCAGAGGTACAGGTGTGCCAGTGACCCAGCTCAAGACCCTAGGGGAGAAAGAATTGCTTCTAGGAGTAGCAAATCTACTAGCGTGGATGAACAGGGGGTCTGGGGAAGGATGGGTAGGGAGGGCAAGGCTTTGAGAGGCTCTCAACTGAGCCTCTTGTTAGGAGCTACTCCCCAGGGCCCCCACAGACTCCACTACAGAATTGAGGCTTCATTCTGCACTCAAAGGGGCCTACATTGAACAGCCGGAAGCAGAGGAGTGACAGGTCCATCTGCACTTCAGAAAGTCCCTTTTGGGGGCAGCCGATGCTGACTGGAAAAGGGGAGAGTGAAACAGGACCCACTGGGTGGGCAGTATCAGCAGTTTTGGTCAATGTGTTGGAGGTGGTGATGGAGAGGAGCAGGTGGCTCTGAGAGGTACCAAGGACTTAGATGAGAGAGGCTTTGGAGCGACTAACTGGATGTGTGGTGAAGGAAAAGACGGAGCCCTGGATGAGCCCCAGATTCCTGCCAGCGCAATATAGTGAATGGACCACGTGGAGACAGGAAGCTCCTTCCCGGGTGGCACTGCCAGGATCCAGGCCTGAGGTGCAAGGCGTTTGACATGGACAGGAAAGAGCAGCCTAAATGAAAGGAGATCTCAATGGACCCAAAGGGGCAAGCTTAAGTGATATTTATGAGAAAAGGAAATCTCTTTTGGGGTGAGATTTCTGGCACTCCAAAACTTAAAAATTAATCATAACATCACAGACTAAGTAACTGGATACATATTACGTAGGTGAAGCTCTGGGAGGAAATGAAGAAGAACTATGTAAATAATAGTGTTGAATCCAAACCAGAATGAAACAAGCAATTAACTCCTGCAAATGAGTTAACTTTTATAAGCAACTGACTTTTGCAAGTGAACTCATCCTAGGATTTTTTATTTCTCCAGTTGGAATCAAATAGCTAAATCTTCCCAGAATTATAGAGGTGGAAATAATCCTGGAGATGAAGTGAATGGTCCAAGAACAAAAAGCTGGTGGCCTGGCCAGAGCTAGAAAACTCTCTAACTTCCAGGCCAGACTTCTCTAAGTCTCTGCTGTCCCTTTCCAAAGATGATTTAAGGGCTGGTACCAGAGTTGAAGCAAGGGGAAAACATTTCGAGTTTTTGCCAGGATCCTTTTTCTCTCATTGCCTTTTCTAGTCAGGTCCCCTCCATCCCTTTCCCATACCTGTGGCCCAGATTTCCCTGTTACCAACCTGTCAATCAGAATATATGAGCCCACCCACCAATATGGCCTTCCCAGCCTCAGTCTCTGAGTGTGATAATGCCCACCTATTCAATTTCCTGACCCTTCATTCAAAAGTTACCAGCACATGACCTCCACAGACAGCAGACCATGAGCATCAGACTAGTCACCAGCAACTGCAGGAGTTACCAGACTTTGGGCCATGACAAAGGTTTTATGGTTCTTTTCTTGAAAGCTTGAGGCATTGCTGAGGATTGTAGGCATATTTATTTCTAAGAGCTCCCATAACTAAGTACCACACACTAAGTGGCTTAAAACAAGAGAAATATATCGTCACGTATTTCTGGAAACTAGAAGTCCAAAATCAAGGGTTCAGCAGGACCATGAACCCTCTGAAGTCAGCAGAGGTGTCCCTCGCCTCCCTCTAGTTCCTGGTAGCCTCTGGTTTCTGTGGCTGGTAGATGCATCTCTCCTCTCGTCATCCTCCTGGGGTATCCTCCCTGTGTGTCTTCACGTGTCATCCTCCCTCTGTGTTTACCCATCTCTGTGTCCAGGTTTCCCCTTCTAATAAAGACACTAATCATATTGGATTAAGACTCACTCCAATGACTTCATTTTGACTTGATTACCTTGTAAAGACCCTCTTTGCAAATAAAGCCCCATTCTGCAGTACTGAGGGTTAAGACTTCAATACTGCACTTTTGTGGGGATATAACTCAAGCCCTGCAGGTGTCTCCTCAACAGCCAGGATACAGGGAGCTTTGGACAGGAGGTTCTAACAGTGTATCCCTTTCTGTGTAAAGATACACACTGCTGTAAGGCCCATGGACAAAGTAGTAACATCAGACCCAAGTTTAACTGTTGCCTAGGCACAGATTGTCCAAGTCCTGTATGCCATCTTCTCAAAGCCCCTACGAGACCTGTGTTAAAATCTTCATCCACTGGGGGCAAGTAGACAAGGCTCTACGAGACAGCACTGTCCCATGGAAATATAATGTAAACCACAAACACAAATTCAAATTTTCTAGAAGCCACATTTTTTAAAAGAGGAAGAAACAGGTGAAATTAATTTTAACCATATATTTTATTTGACCCAAAATATTATCATTTTGAAATAATAACAGGCAATCAACATAAAAATTATTAATGAGATATTTAACCTTGTTTTTCTCTATGAAGTCATTGAAATCCAGATAGCCACCTCTGCAACAGTCTGGGACAACAGAGCCCAAGAGTCCAGTATCTTTTGGCTTGTGTGGGGCAGAGCTGGAAGTCCAATCTGACTCCAAAGGTCATTCTTCTCCCTCCACACCAGTTTGCTTCTCATCCCTGGGGCCTGCTAGGGAAGGGTTGATCTCCATGAGCTATTCTCTGCTCAAGTTCATGTGCACACACCTGCAAGAGACTACCTTAGCTTAAGTGATTCCAATAGCAGGAGCTTGGGGCCTGTGGCAGGAACAGTAGAGAAGGGATTTGGAGACAGAGGAGTGCTCTTCCCTAAAACCTGGAGCCTAGCATGGAACCAGCTGGCTGCTTGCACCCAGCTCTGACTGAAGAAGCATCAGATCAACTGATATTTGGGCACAGGGCAAAGGAAATGTCTTTAGCCCATTCCTGGTCTCCATTGCCCCTAACAAGCTGCTTCTGGATGAGCAGGCAAACCAAAGAAAAAGAGCATTTGTTCCATGAAAATTCATGTTCAAATAAGTCTCCTCGCCTCCTTACACCCTTCCTCCACCAGAGTATAGCCCTGAGGTCCACTATGTAGAAAAATCTGGAGTTACAGATAGCCCTCTCCCAAGGTGGGATATCATGGAAACTCACTGATTGTACAAGAAGCAAGAACTTCAGTTGCTCTTCTTCCTCCCCTGTGATGGGCAAGACCTGACCATGAGCCAGCAGCCACTCCCTTCATATCTCCCTTTAATAAAACAGACCTTCTTTGTTTCCTACACCTATGGCCTGGCAGCTGAAATCCTCTTTAAACATCATTCAAACAAGATGGAAAAACATTGGATATATATCCCCAGACCCTATGAGACCAATGGTGCTGCCCAGCTTCACAGTATATGGAGCTTTCCCCAGGTACCATGGGACAGGACCAGAGAAGAGGACACAGACCCTACCTTCAAAGAGATTCCCACCCATATAGGGGGTACCAAGATGTCCTCAAAAGAGGCGGTGGAGCTGGGCATGATAGCACACACCTGTAATACCAGCAGCCTGGGAGGTTAAAGCAGGAGGATCGCAAGTTCAAAACCAGTTTCAGCAACTTAGCAAGGCCCTGAGCAACTTAATAAATAAAAATATAAAAAAGGGCTAGGGAAGTTGCTCAGTGGTTAAGTGCCCCCAGGTTCAATCCCCTGGTACCACCAAAAAACAAAGCAGTGGACTGGGTCGTACACTATTCTAACTTCACATCGCCTTTCTTTAAATCAAATCAGTGAAGACCATTCAACAGATATTTATTTGGCAAATACTAAGTGCAGTCAAAACCCACTATGTGAAGGGGTTCAACCATAAGACACAACCTCTGTCACCAAAGAATCAACAATCCAGTCAACAATCTAATCTAGACCTCAACCATTTGAACTTCTGTGATTTTTGTCAGGCTGAGTACTATTAACTTAGCATTTTTCTTTTAATCAACTCCTTTTAGCTCACTTTTTTTAAACATTAGGTTCACAGTAAAATAAACTTGAAACTATTAAAATTAAAATGGTCACAAATCATTTTTTATACTGTCAGTGATATGCTTGGAAAAGAGTTCTGGTGTGCCAGACAGATCCACCTTTCCCAAGCATCCAATTATGGCCCAGGCAAGAAGGCCATAATGGCACTGTAATAGTACACACAGCCATTTAATGACCACTCCCTCTGGCCCAGCCACTAGGCTCAGAATGTCTCATTCATGCAATTCTATAACCACTGCAAGGACCTAGAGCTATGTGAGCAGTAGGTTATGGAGGAACAGAAGAAGCTGGAACTTACTTCTTCAAGGAAAAGCCCTTGATCCATTGGCAAATGTGGTTGAGATAAGGTGAGTGAGTCCTGTGTCCACAAGAGCAGGGGTGGGTTTGAAAGAGTGGTTTGAGACCAAATTACAGGAAGTCTTGATGCTCCATGAAGGGATTCTGATTTAATTCCAGAAGTCATGAGGAATCACCAAGGCATTTAAATTATGGAGTGAAATGAGCACATGTGTGTGTGGTCCAGGGTGGTGTGTGGAGCCTGGCATCACAAAGACTAAAAACAATGAGATCTGCTAGGCAGTGGCAGGGGAATGAAGGACAGGGACAGATGCAAGAGTTATCTCATAGGTGAGACAGATGGGACTTGGTGACGTTGGAAAGCAGAGGAGACGAAAGATGGGCCCCCAGTGGTGACTTTGGATTTTCTGTTTCAGGTGCACTGAAATGAAATAGGAGAGTGGACAGTGGGTAGAATTGGCAAATGGAGTTCAGTTCTAGCTACCCTGGGAGTTGAAGTGCCTTAGAGATCTGTAGGAAGATGGCCATGGGCAACTGGAAATAGGATCTGGACTCCGAGGACCAAGGGGGTTGATCTAGAGTCATCAACAAAGGGAAGTAGTCATCTGTGGGAGGAGTGACCACAGCTAGAATGAACCAGAACTGACATTAGATGAAAGAAGGACCAAAGGAGGATGGGAGGGAGGTGGAGAGAGGGAAGGAAGGAACAGATGGGTGGACAGGAGGACAGTCATCAAGGAAGGTGCTTCAGACAAAGAAAAGCACTCACAGGACCTGAGAAAAGGCTCTGAGTCACACCTCAGCTTCCTAATCTGTCACTAACAGTTTGGATTAGATGGCCCCTAAAGTTCCCTCCAGTGCTCATGATTGCTGAGTGCTATGTAGAACCCCAGAGTGCTCTGTCATTAGGGTGAGCTGCTCACACTGGGTGACCTGCACAAGCCCTAGGTGGAGTGAGGCAGCACCAAGGTGCATGCCCAGCTCCGTGACAGACCCCTCCTTGGATTCTCACTTCATTCTCACACAGCTTTGTATAATATTGCCCCATCTATAGGTGGATAAACTGAAGCTTAGAACTTGTCCAGTACCATGCACTCGGTAAAGAGTGGAGCCATGATTTGAATTCAAGCTGAGGAAATCTAATTTAGAGCCTATTGGCCAAATGGTCCTTCTCATTCCCACATCGGCCAAGCCCAGGTCATCTTTCTAATCTTGTTTCTGTGTTCAAGGACATCCTCCTGTTCTTTCTTATTCACAATAGCTTTGAGTATTGATCAAATTGCTGAAATGAGCATTCATTACTTTGAGCATCAAGGGGGAAAAAACAGCTTTATAAAAAGAACAAAACCCAAAGGTATTATGGGTGCTTCCAGGGAAAACTACCCTTGCAGTTTCAGTTTAGACTTCTGAGATGAACAATTTTGTGGATGGGATTGATACTGTGGCAATTTGGGCCTAGATCTTAGGTCTATATCAGTAGTAAGTACCCAGAGGACAAGAAACAGGCCACACCTTCTTTTTTGAGTCTTGAAAGGTTTTATTGAAATGTAATTCACATACCATGCAATTCACTGTTTTTAAATATATTGATAGATATGCCAAATATTGCAACCATTGATTTTAGAACATTTTCATCACCTTAAAAAATCCTGAACCTTTATCCCTCTTCCTAACCCTCCCCCCCTCAGCCACTAATCTACTTTCTTTCTCTATTGGTTTCCCTATTCTAGAACTGCATATGAATGGAATGGAATCGTATAATATGTGGTCTTCTGCAACTGGCTTCTTTTACTTAGCATAATGTTTTCAAGGTTCATCCATATTTATCAGCAAATAAACATTTTCTGGCCAAATATCCTATTATACGGTTATACTATATTTTGCTAATTCATTTGTCCATTGATGGAGTTTGGGGTGTTTCTACCTTTTGGGCATTAGGAATAATGCTGCTATGAAAATTCATGGATTGAGGGAGAATGGAAGTTCATTGGATTAGATAAAGAGAAATGAAGGGAAAGGAGGAGATGGGAACAGGAAAGATAGCAGAATGAATCAGACATAACTTTCCTATGTTCATATACAAATACTTAACCAGTGTAACTCCATATCATATACAACCACAAGAACGGGAAGTTTTACTCCATGTATGCATAATATGTCAAAATATATTCTACTGGCATGTATAACTAAAAAGAACAAATTGTTTTTAAAAAGAAAAATTCATGCACAAGTTTTGTGTGGACACACTTTGGTTTCCCTAGGACTGAAATGGGAGATCAGGCTGTATATGGTACTCTTTCCACCAGGATGCTTTGTGCTGTGCTTCCTGCAGGGACAGCTAAATGTGCTGAGAACACACTTTTCAGCACAGGACATTAGAGCTAACTGGGGCCATTTGGTTCCCCCACAGCCTCTGATCACCCTGAAGCCGTGAGTCATGGTCTCCGACTTGACTGACTTGATCCTCCATCTGGTGACTTGCTCACTCTAACTTTGCTTCTCTGTCTTGCACCTTAGGAACAAATGAAGATGCCATCATTGAAATCTTATCAAGCAGGACCTCGAGCCAGAGGCAGCAAATAAAGCAGAAGTACAGGGCAAAGTACGGCAAGGTGATTACAGGGTGCACGGGGTGGCCTTCGCCTTCTGTGCTGCCTGCACACACACTCCCCTGGTCACGGAGAATGTCTTCAAAGTTTTATTGAGTTATCCCAGGAGAAAAACTGAAATAACCATGTAAAACTTGTAATTGACTTCAGAAAACCTGAAATTGCTTTGCTAATTTAATAGCCTATACAATCAATGCTCTTTAACTCATTATTTTTTTTAAATTGACTTCATTTTTCTAGTAAGCCCTTAGTCATTTTTTCCACTCAATTTGGACTAATTCTACATAATAACTTATCAGTGGGCCAGGGACTTGGAAAATCAGTTTCCCCAGGTGGATTTTTATGCAGTAGTTTTTCATATATTCAACTCTATTCAAGAATGACATGGTCTTCATAAATTATTGTTACAGAAAACTAAACAAGGAAACTAAAGCCAAAACTTTACTTCCATCAACTTTTTTTTTCTTTCTTTTTATTTATTTCCTTTTTTTATTCTTTTTGTTCTTGATGTAACAGGAATGTACAGGAATCATAAAATATGCATTAGGCTTTCTTGTTTCTTTATTAATATATAATGAACACAATTTAACCTTTTCATAATGTCACTATAATTATCATTATGCAAAGTGAATATCCATCATCATGCTGTAGTCTCATTCATATTTATAAAACCTCTAGCATTTCAATAATCAGATATGTAAACAAATAGAGGAAGATGGGTTTTCCTCTTTATTGGACATTGGGCAGGTAACAATCTCTTTAGGCCTTGGTCTCCTCACACATAAATAAGATTGTCACTTCCTTCCCTTCTCAGGTTGCTGGTTTATCAAACAAGATAACACCAACACATACCAACAAAGGGAAACTGTGATAGGTAGGATTGCTCCCATTTCACAGATAGGAAAGGTAAATAAAGCTCAAATGTTTCAATGACTTATGTAAACTCATGGGAATGGAGGCAGGGGAGGCAGCAGGACTCAGATCTAAGTTTCTGATGTCAGGGCCAGCGTCCATTCCTGGAGGACTCGGCCAGGAATGGAGGGAGCTATTTCCTGGTATTCTAAACAGCTCAGGTGGCTGTGCTTTCATAGTTTTCCTGATTCTTTCCTCATGGGCAGGCTTGTCAATGCCATTTTCATGAAAATAAGTGAATCAGGAAAGCTAGGAGGAGAGCTGAGGAATCCCAAGTCTGCTTCTCTGGCTCAACAGAATATAAACACTCAAGGATTTATTTCCATACTTGTGGCTTCCAAGAGCAGTCAGATGGGATTTCTCTTCGCTGCAGTTCTATATAATGTCATTCTGACCTGGAAAAGTTATTTCCAGTTTCCAGGTGGATGCACACCACAGAGTCCTGAGCAGAGGTCTGCCTTCCCAGGATGCAGTGTTAAAGGGAGAAGTAGCAGCAGGGACAGAGGTCTCATATTACAGTCCTCTTAAAATGGCAGATCCCAAGGCCTTGCACAAAAATCTGGATTTTTTTCCCAGGACCAGAAGTCAGGTTCATTTGATAAATAGTTGACTTGCATCCTTTCAGGAAATTCCCTTTGGCATAGGCTAATATTTTTATATAATATACATATTGAATAATAATAAGTGTTTATTGAGCATTTCAAATATGCCAGGCACTGTGCTCAATATTTACATGGATCCTCTTATTTAATTTTCCTTTCGACCCTATAAATCTGGTCATTCTTCCTGTCTTCTACAGAAGGAAATTGCCTGTGGATAAAATTAAGTTTTCCAAGGTCACAATGCTACTGTGATTATGTCCTTAGGCACCAGTTCTTTTGCTGAGTAGCCAGCCCCAGTCCCTTCTGTAACTTGAGTCCCTAAGATGCCCACTGATCTGTGGGCCTCCAATCTGATCCATCCTTGGCTGTGGCTCTGTGGAGGGTCCTTCATGTAAGTTGGGGCATTGACAATTGGTTAACTGACTGCCCCCTCTGGACTTTGTCTTTATTAAACCCCCTCATCAGAGAGGGACAGGTAGGAGAAGGCAGTTCCTTTGCCATAATGAGAGGGTGCTCTAAGAAAAGGTGAAGACTATGCCCGCCGAAAACAAGGTGCCAGGGAGAATTTCCTTGACATCGGCCTCTTAGAGTTCTTTCTCATACACATCCCTCTCAGGGTTTAACAAGATAACCAAAGTGACGGTACAGCTCGTCCTAACAAGAGAGTCCCTGTTTACTCCCGCTGTCTATCATAATCATTAGTAATAGCCCGTTTTCTTCTCAAAACTAGCCCAATTTGGATGGTAAATTATCAGATCCATCTAGAGAAAACAGACCTGCATTCAGCCCTTTCTAGCTGAATGTTTGGCAGCAAATCTTCATCTTCTGAGGTCCAGTGAATGAGGACAGGGCCAATACTCAGGCTAGTTTTTTTTTTTGTTTTTTTTTTTTAAATATTTTTTTAGTTGTTGATGGATCTTTATTTTATTCATTTATTATTTATATGTGGTGCTGAGGATCGAACCCAGTGCCTCACGCATGCTAGGCAAGCGCTCTACCACTGAGCCACAACCCCAACCCTCAGGCTAGTTTTTCAGGGTTGCCTTGAAGATTCATTGAGAAAGGTCTCTGAACCCTAGAATGTTCTGCAAGTGTTGCTGTTACAGTGATTCGTCTTTGGGGGCTCCAGCCCTGAGCAGGAAATCTCCTCTTTGCCCCTCTGCCAGCCTGGCTGGGAGACTAGATGGATGGTCATGGTGACTGCTGTTCTCAAAAGTAGGTCATTTCTGCCAGGTCACTCTGCGTGCATGTGGCCAATGCAGGTTTCCTGTCACACCCGAGCACACGCAATAATGCAGTAAGATGCTGTCCCTCTCCTCCCCAGCCCTTCCCAAACAGGTCTCTGTGCTTCTTTTAGGACCTGGAAGAGGTGCTCAAGAGTGAGCTGAGTGGAAACTTCGAGAAGACAGCCTTGGCCCTTCTGGAAAGACCCAGTGAATATGCTGCCCGACAACTGCAAAAGGCGATGAAGGGTCTGGGCACAAATGAAGCTGTGCTCATCGAGATCCTGTGCACAAGCACCAATAAGGTCAGTCCCACGTTACCCCCTAAGCAAGAGTCCACACACCTGCCAGAGATGGCTGCAGCCTCCTGGAGGGAAGCCACTTCCCTGTCTTCTGCTCACAGGTGAGCAAGAGTCTGGGCAGAGAGGTATCCACTGACCCCTGTAGAAAGGATGTCTCGTGCAGTTTTCCATAGGTCAGTATTGGTGTTGCTACCTCTGCTTGACAGAATAGATCCTTTCAAAAGAGCTTTTGTTCCTCTAACTGGTGCACAGTTTTCTATGCAAGGAGGCATGATTCTACTTCACCTCTCCCTGCCTGACTTTGTGGGCCCTCGGGCATGAATAACACAATAGGTAACCCAAGCATGGTTGTGTTACTGCCTCTGCCATGCCTACTATCTCTGTAAAGCATAAAAAAGATTATATAACCAGGCAGAAAGGTTAGTGGAGTCAAGGATCCCAATGAACGCCCCCAGTGGCTACTAGCATCTTCCTGGAGGATTCTGTGTCTTTCTATTAGTAGATAGAAGGTCCCTTGGGCTCATGCCATCATTTCAAGTGCTAAAAAAAAAAAAAGCCCTAGCAGAAGCCTATCTATCTTTGGTTCCAGAAGCCAGGAGGGCCAAGGAATTCATCAAGAGTAAAGAGAGTCCACAAATTATCAATAGGTGACCCCGTCTTCTTCTACAACCACCCATCACAGAGGCATGAGGAGATTCCACAAGAAAAATGCCCCAAAAGCCCCACATTCTGAGACCTCCCAGTGTTATAGGGACAGACAAAGCAAGACACCAGATAGGAAACAGGAAGCAGATTTATTTGACTGCATT
>CM053400.1:167179913-167234533 GCA_028644305.1 Xerus rutilus | reverse complement strand
CCACAAATGAGTGACATCACGAGCTATTTGTATCTCTGTGCCTGAGTTATTTCAATTAACATATTATCCTCCAGGCTCAAGCATGTTGTCACAAATGATAGCAATTCATTCTTATGGCTGCATAGTATTCCATTGTGTAAATACCATACATTTTCTATCCATTCATTCATTGATGGACACCTAGATTGGTTCTATATCCAAGGAGAATGTACACATGTGTCTGAAAGGTTTGCACAGAGAAGGTCCCTCTACACCCAAGCAAGTCCCACAGGGTGACTATCTTAACAAGTCAGGAAACACCTGTGTCTGGACATAGACACCCACCTAATCTATGTGTATCTGCCTCTTGCTGATTGATTCCACGTGGACATTGATTTGTTTTAATTTTCTTCCAGGAAATCAGCGCCATCAAAGAGGCCTACCAAAGGTGTAAGTGACTTTTTATTCTGGCTTTGGATAAAGTCTGTCCCTTTCAAAACACTTCTAGGAAATGAATTGTCTGCTTTTTCCTCT
Organism: Xerus rutilus; assembly: GCA_028644305.1. Lineage (NCBI taxonomy): Eukaryota > Metazoa > Chordata > Mammalia > Rodentia > Sciuridae > Xerus > Xerus rutilus. The sequence continues at coordinate 167,234,020 of CM053400.1, read as the reverse complement.
CCCTTTTGCTTTTTTTAAAAAAGTATTTGACAGGAGCCTTGAATCAGATGTCAAAGGTGACACAAGTGGCAACCTAAAGAACATTCTGGTGTCCCTGCTACAGGTAAGAGTAATAAACAGGTCTCACCTACCTTGCCATCTGAGGAAATAATTCTTGGCCACATGGTACCATGATAAGAAAGGCAAAGTAGATAAACATTTCCTTCTTTTAGTAAAAGTCATCAATATTGGCTCCATCAGCCCAGTGACCAGGGAGTTATCCAACTGGGATTTCTCTTTTTATATCAATCTGCCCAGGCTCATGTAGTTCACAAAGCCTTTTGGTGAATGAATTAGCTCATGAAGCACAACTGCTTCACTTGACCAATGTGGAAAGTCAGGCCTCCAGAGATGGGTAACCTGCCTGGGTTCACAAACCAGTAAGACCCAGCCCAAAGCAAGAACCAGACCATCTGACCCAAGCCAGGTCCTTTTCACACCACAAATCTGCACCTACTTCTAGGATTCACCCCAAGTCTAGGCCTGCAGGAACTGCTACGAGGAACTCCACCAGGGAAACAGGGCTTTCAGAATTGGCCCTGCAAGGACACAGCCCACCCTGCTCCAGGGTCTTCAGGCGGATAGCACCTGCATCTCACTCACGCCCCTCTATTTGAGCTTTGTACATTTCCTCCATTTCATTCATCCCACTGTGGACAGACTGACAGAAAAGAACCAACAAAACAAAACAAAACAAAACACAACAGTTATGAATGGCCACAGAAAGGTTATATAAGTTTTCTCCTGTTGCATAACGAATTGCCACAGACTAAGCAGCTCAAAACAACCGAGATCTACTTTCTCACCCTGGCCATGGGTCAGGAGTCCAGGGATGGGTGTCCTTAGCTCAGAGTCTAATCAGGCTGAAATACAGGTTTTGGCCAGGGCTTCCATTTCACCTGAAGCTCAAGGAGAATTCCTGGAGTTCCTGTTCACTTCCCAGCTGTCAACCAGAGATCACCCTCAGCAACTAGAGACCATCTGCAGCTCCCTGCCTCAAGGCCCCCCCAATAGTTTGCAGTAGAGCTGTTTGGTTTCTTCCAGGCCAGCAGAAGCTCATCTCTCTGACTACTCTCATCTCTCCCTTTTAAGAGTCCTGATTGGGTTAGGCCCACCAAGAACACCCTCCTTTTTGATCCATTCAACTGATTATGGACCCAAATCTACAAAAATCTCCCAGACCATCTATCATGACATAACCCTGGGAGTGATATCTCTGCACCCACCGCTTCACACTCAGAGAAAGGGGCTTCTACCAGGCTGGGGGTCACTGAGGTCATTGCTATCTGCCTGCTCTGAGGTCAGTGGGGTTCCTGAGTGACCCTGATTTCTACAAGCGTTTTCACAGAAATGAGTTTATCAGTCATACCCAAAAGATGGCAGCAAAGAGCAGGCCTTGACGGTTGGCCAGGCTGAACTGAGCTTCAGGTCGCTCTGAAATCACCCTCAGCGTCCCAAGACTGTGGTCCAGCAGGAACTCAAGTTAATAACAATGTGTCAATTTTCCTAGGCTGATCGTGATGAGGGAGATGACGTGGACAAGGATCTAGCTGGTCAGGATGCCAAAAATCTGTATGATGTAAGTGTGCTAATGTGCCAGTCTCCGCAAATTCTTTTGTTCTTAAATTATTAGCATTGTTTTCAACAAATGTTTCCTTATTTCATGCACATGGGAGTTACTTGGGAAATAAGTGTGACCTTTAAGAAATAAATATATGATTAGATCTGTTCTGATCACATATAAGGAATTGTTCCTATTCTTATACTCTGGGGCTAACCTGGATCCATTTTGAAATAAGGTAAGGTAAAAATAATATAAATATATGATGTATGTTTGTGGGTTAGAGCTCAAAGTGCTTAGTCAATCTATTGGACTTCTATTCAGCTTGTATTTTATAATTGCCTGTAAATGAGATCTCATTACAGCATTGAATATTCAGTCTTTTCACGAAGTCCTTTTCAAATTGTTTGCATCAAGGCAGGGGAAGGGCGCTGGGGCACTGATGAGCTTGCCTTCAATGCAGTCCTGGCCAAAAGGAACTACAAGCAGTTACAAGCCACCTTTCAAGCCTATCAAATTGTAAGTAATAAAGTACTGAGGGGAGAGGGCTCTCTCAGAAACTCTCCTGTTATTTCCAAAGGAAGCCAAGACCTGGAGAACTGAAAAATCACATATAGTAGTGGTTCTCAGTGGGGCACAGGGGTGGGTAAAACCCGGGATGCTGCCCTAGATCCTGCACAGAACAGCTCCAAAATGGTGCGCTAGGGCTGGGATAACAGGAACACACAGAAGTGTTATGTTCAGGAGCAAAACTCTAGAGTCCAAGGTCCAAGTACAAATGTTGCCAAGTGACCAAACCTCTTCTAACCTCTTCAGGGACCATGAGCATCATCATCTGACCCTCTTAGAGCTATTTTAACAGTTAAATAAGACAAAGGCTCAGAACAGTATCTGACAGGTTGTAAAGTCTTAGTAGTAGTAGTAGTAGTATTCCAATTTACAGCTGGGTTCATAGTGTACCTACAATTCTCAAGACAGACATGAGATCCCTCATGAAAAGACATGCATACATTGTGTTTTTAATCTCATGACCATTTTAAGCCAACAAAGTGAGTTAGCTATTTCAGAGTACTTAGTGATAAGTCCTTACCTGAAAAGCAATCTTGAATTTGCAAAAAGCCTTAAATGGAGTATCCAATGTTTTCCCTTTTTTTGTTTTTTTTGCATCCTATTTTATTTTTGGAGAGTGCTTTTACCTATCCAAAGCACTTCTATGCCTAGTTTCTCATTTCAATTTCACGACAATATCCTAACTATCATGTAGGCTAAACAGCTGTTGTGCTCTGTAACTACTGAACAAGGTAAGTCCACCGAGTGAGGAGCCATCTGTAACTCATCAGGACCACACAGCAAGCCAGTAGCAGAAAGTGGATGAGAGCTCCTAGCTTCCCTGGCCGGAGCACCTACCTCAGCTGGAGCTGGCGGCTCCTCACTCCAAATAGCCTTTCCTGTGAGCTGCCAGTAGATGAAAAGACAACAAGACTTTGGAATTTTATCATTACTGTACATAAGCCTTGAGGGGCTTCTGCTTTCAAATCATGACCAGAGTCATGATCAAAGACAGCCAACCTAGCATCCTGCTGTCCTCTGGCCTCTGAGCTGGAAGACCTCTCAGTGACCATGGTCCTCTTCCACATAATGGGGGCCACTGATGGAGTTTCTGAGGATGGTTGTCCTTGGTGAGCACCAGAAAAACTCACACCCATGAGTGTGTGTGTTGTGTGTGTGTGTGCATGCACACATGCAACTGTATGAACTAGTGACTACCTGCAAGGACGCACTCTGATATCTCAAAGTTGATTCCAATACAGCAGCATCAGTATCACCTGAGAACCTGTTAAAAATCAGAATTCACAGTCTCCACTCTGGACCCACTGAACCAGATTCTCTGGGGTTTGGGTCTAACCATCTGTAGGACTTAACAAGACCCACAGGTGATTCTGATGCATGATGAAGCTTGAGAAATCGGCCCTAGGCCACTAGCAGCAGCATCTGGGGCAATTTCTTAAGGGTCTGTGCCTAAATCTCCTCAACTATAAAATGGGCTTAATGGTACCCATTTCATAGGATTATTAAGGCTTAAATGAATTCCTAGAAGTAAACGTTAGACAGTACCTGGCATGCTGTATGTGTGTGCTCCATAAACATTAGCAATTGTTAGCAGTCTCCCCATGTGAACTAATGGGACCAAAAATCAAAGCGAATCTCAAATGGAAACAAGGTACCCTACAGAGGTGATGATTCTTAAAATGAAACCAGCTTTAAAATGCTACCTGTGGATTCTAAAAGATTTGCTCAAATGTCATTCCTTTTGATCTTCATTGCTTATTTTTCAGAATTTAACCCTGTTATTAGAACCTAGGTGCAGTAAGTTTTTGATGGTCTCTGGCCAAGAGTACCAAGACATTCACATGAGATCACTGGAATGTATTATGTATTAGATTGTCATGACGTAGAGTTGAATTTAAATTTTTGGCACAAAAACTCAGGGTTTTGCCCTGTACTTGCCCTCTAAACCTGAGTCTTAACATCTGACATGCTTCAGCAATCCAACCCAAGAAACAGAACCTCCCCAAACTCCCCATCCTACAAGATTATTCCAGTCCCAAGTTTTACCAAACATGAAACACACAGTCACAAAGCCAAAGTCAGTTCAATGAAACAGGGCTCAGAATAAAGTGTACGCACATCCACAGCCCAACCCCACGCCTCTCCATCCTAAGCCTCACCTCTTGGCCCTTCTCTTTACATTCCTAAGCTATCAAGAGCCTTTGGCCCTCTGTCATCAAAGCCAGAGTGCAGAGGGCTCTGCCATCAGCATGCTGTTAATTTGAGGGCATCCATTTTAAAAGAGAGATGTGTCTTCTGCATTCTAATAATCCCCCTACAGGCACTGCTACCTGTTTAACTAGTCTCTGAGACTGGTTTGGAATCTATGCTCGTAATGTTTTTATACTGAGATCAGAAAACCTGGTTCTGTCCAGAGTCCTCTAGGAATTAGATACTGTGGTGACTAAAGTGAAAAGTGGACACAGGAGAGTCCCAGTAGCTGGGCCAGTCCACTGTTTCCAGACTTGGTTTGTAGAGAGCCCATGGAGATGCCTCTGCAGCTTCCAAGAAGGGGTAGAGCACGAAGAGAAAAGGAGGCTATAGAATTTCATTGCAGTGTGTGAATGGTGCCCCCTGGAGTTGTGCAAGGAAGAGCACTGAGGGGGGCAGAACATGGCATTGATGACCAGGGCTAGTATGAGGAGCCCACCTCCATCTCCCCAGATCAGCTGTTTGTCTGCTTTTATCTGTTTGTGTGCTGAGAGTGTACAGAAAATTGAAAATCACCCTTCTGGCCTGGTATTAACAGTAGAAACAGAAAGTAGTTTAATGTGAAGATTCTTTTTAAAGTAAATACATACCTGTGTAAACAAAAGGTTGTCTTGAAATGCAATCCCATTCTGTAGAACTAGGAAAGTGGTAGGCATCCCTTCCTACCAACTTCCACACCAAACCCCAGAAAGGGATGCATGCAGCTAAGGCAGAGACAGGATTGCAGGCCCCTACCCCTTCTGCTCTGGACACATTGAGGCCTATGGCTATGTAAACATGGCTGGGGATCCCGCAGCAGAGCTTCATTAGATCTGGACCTCCTTCTCTCACATATACTGTGCTTGCATCTCAAAGAATGCTTTGTTTACCCATGTTGCCATAATACAAAGAGTCAGCTCCACTAGTATGTACTCAAAAGTCCCAATTATTTATAGGATCAATGTGCCATATCCTGAAAAGATCATTTCTAAGAAAGTGGCGAAATGCTCAAACCCTACAAAGAGCTCTCCTTTCTATTTGCCTCCCCTGAACTTGGCCTGGGCTGTATTTGTGTTAAGAAGAGTCACAATTTACTCTAACTTTAGCTTCTGTAAATATTTGGAAAGAAACCTAATGTGCAATGCTGTACAGAGCGACATGCAAGCCAGTGGTGAATATAAGATCATTTGCAGTCACCCTGGAGCAAAGGAAAGTGGCACTGTGATGTGGTCAGCCTGCTCTGTCAGGAACATTAGATCATGTCCCCATCATGAACTTCATGGTCTCTACTTATTCCACCCAAGCTGTAAGTGACTGAGTCCCCATTTCCAAGACAAGGAGACAAGGGAGATGCAAGTCAGATTATTATACCACAGTTTCCTGGGAATTGGAACTAGAAAGGATGAAAAATACATTGGAAGTACCATATAATGTAAAGAATTATTGTTGCAGTATATGTTCAATGTTCCTGGGTCGAGTCCAGTAGGGGTCCCCTCTGGACTAACTCCTCAGCAGGGAAAGCCCCTCTCAGGCACCCCCACCCTGAAGAGCAAAAGCCAGGACAGGAGCTCCCTACAGCTGAGGCACTAAATCTGGGAGAGTTTAGCACTTCATCTAGAGGGAAGACCCCATAGCTCCAGGGCCGAAAGCAAATTCTAGAGTAACAGCCAAACTTTCTCTCTCCAGCTCATTGGCAAAGACATAGAAGCAGCCATTGAAGAAGAAACATCAGGAGACTTGAAGAAGGCCTACTTAACTCTAGGTAAAGTTAAGTTAGGAGGGTCCCTGTCCGAGGTGGGGCTTCCTGGAGCTGAACTGGGAGACTAAGTTCTGCATGCAGGATTTCAGGAACAACACACCTAAGCAGCATCCGGCTTAGGTGACGCAGTTTCTGTGCCACAGGGAGCTCTGAAACAGGGATGGTAACAATGGAATAAGGGAGCCAGGTCTCTGCACCCTATGTCAAACAGTAATGGGGCCTTTGCAACCTTGAGCAAGCCAGCAATTTCTTCAGAGGGTACCAGCTATGAGCAGACAGTAAGCAACCCCTAGAATGCATGCCTCAGCCCTGAAGAAGACACCTCATGGTGCACCAGAGTGTCTACAACAATCCCACCAAGATAGGGAGTTCTAAAGAGCATTTGTCAACAGCCCAGAACCATAATCTAGTCTCAGGTGGTAGTATGGGGTTCAAATGACACATACTCAAGAATACCCACATTTAGGATCAAGACAAGTTTTTGCACATGCTTGACAGCTGGAGGGTTTCCTTTCCATTTGCTTCCCTTCAACATTTGCAAAGAATGAGTTTTGTTTAGAAAGGGAGGGGAGGGAGACTAGATCTTGGCCATGTCAAGCAAACCCCAGGACCTTCTCTCCAGGTGTTTCCCAAAGGCAGGAAATAGCAGAGAGATGGGCACAGGGCTGTGTCTGGCAGGCTCCCTTTTCATTTTTGCAAGCACTGGAATGAAGGCATTGTCCATTGTCCACACTGCTGTGGCGAGGAGTCCAGGGCACCATCCCAAATGGCACGAGGAATGGAGAGACACATCCCCAGAAGAGGAAGAACCAAACAAGCAGCCCTGGAAGTTTAAAAATGTGCTCCAGTTGCCAAACTCTTCTTGAGATTTTTTTTTAAACAATGTCAACAATTGGGGATTTTCTTTCCCCCATGCTCATTTTGCATTCAAATTAGAGGATCTCTACTATGATGCACGAGGCCTAAATGTCCCTACTATTACTCATGACCCACACTGGACACACATGAGCCCTAATATGGACGACTGTCCTTAGGGCTTTAAGGAAGAGTCTCTTAAGCAGATGGAAGCCTCTGCAAATGGAGCCTCTGTTTCTGAGGCTCTAAGTCTTCACTGTGTGGAGAACAATAAAAATAGCAGAGTGCTGTCAGAGGGTGGTCATGCAACCAGCCAATGTTTAACATTTACTCAGCACCTGCCTGGGCACAGGAGTTGTGCTAGGTACAGGGAGCAAAGGCAAATAAGACCCAGTTCTTGATCTTACAAAGTTTAGTATCCATAGTAGATACACACACGTCAACAGATTGAGCTCCAGTAAAGAAATGAACAATTAACAAACAGAATAAGGAGAGTATAGAAGAGGGAAAAGCTAATCCCTGGGATTAGGAGCCAGGAACTGCAGGAGTTGAGATACTCAGTAGTAAAAGTAAAAGTAATTAGAAAAGACCTTGAAAATAAATCACACAAATAATAGAACATGACTTCACAATTATAGTTTCTAACATGCCTCACCTTTCCCCCAGGTAACTCCTAAAGATGCCAGTTTATGGCTAAAATCTAAAAAGAGAGGCTGGAACCAAATGACTCCACTGTGACTGTGGGGCCCAAGGACCACCTGCCTCAGAATCTCCTGTTGTAACAGTTTCCTAGGCCCCCTCCAGGTTTCCCATGGAGAAATCTGGAATGGAATGGAGCCCAGGAGGCCACATTTACAAGCTCCTCATTGCTCATCTTGTGCCCCCTGGAGTTTGAGAGCTCTTTGAGTGAGGTACAGAATGCAGGGCTGGCTGCCTGTCCTTCTGCTCACTGAGCAACATGACCCCGTACTTCCCTCACCATCCTACCCAGCCTTGTGAGGGACTCACCACAGGCTGCTTCCCAGACACCTTCTTCCCAATATTGGGAAGAAGGAGCATGAAGGAAAAAGACCCCGACATAGGTACAGAGCACACTGACTCTGGGCCCCCCAACACACACCTAGGCTGTCCCTCCCTACTCCTGCTCCCCTCCCTTGCTCAGAAGCATCAGCCACATGAAATACTTACCTGTAAAACAAGAGCCCTATTCTAGGCCATATTAAGCTTGCATGGTCCACATGGATGCTGAACTTATTATTAATACTAACATCAAAAAAAGAAGTATTTTAGAGAAATGTTAATAATGTAAAGACTAGACGACCAGAAGGAAATGGATTAATGCCGCTGGGCAAGGCTTTATTGAAAATACAGCTCTTGGGCTGAATCCTCCCATCCATCAATGTGTGTCCGGGAGAATGGCGCTGGGGCTCTGGTGTAGGGAGAATTTGAAAAACCCGGTCAGGAAGGGGAGGGCTTGGGGGCAGGAAGAGAAGGCCAGAGTCCTTCCTGGATAGGTCAGGAAAACCTGCTGATTGACAGGAGACATGTCTACTGGTGACTCAGCGTCTGGCTAGCTGCTTCTTTTCACAGCTGCTGACTGCAACTGCCCTGACCAGTCTCTTTAATTGGACATCTTGGACCCTGATCTGACCTAACAGTTAATAACCCCAAGAGAAGTTTATTCCTCTGGAGCAGTAGTCATGATGTGTGCATGGGAGCTGAAGGAGGAAGAGAAATGGTGATTTAGCCCAAGAATACAGAGGCACCCAATCGCCCAGCTGATGCATAGAAACCACACTCCATTCATCTGTGGATGGAGCAAAGTTGGCAGACAAGCGGAAGGTCAGAAAGGAGCACGGAGCAGCACTAGGGGAAAGTGACCTTTGGAAAGGATCCATCATCTTACCAAGCCCACATCCCAGGTCACTAGCTGAGAAAATATGGAGAAGGTTCAGAGACAAGGCGTTTCCTGTTGTGCACAGGAAAGCAGTCCACAGTCCCGCTGGGTCAATCTGCGAGATTACAGAGTTTTATTACACAGGTTGTTGGCCAAGCTGTGTAGCCCTCAGAGTCCTGCTCCAGCACTGGTGATTTCCCTGAGATAGGAACAGTAATTTCTGCAGGTGAGAACCCTGAACCCCACAGGACAAACCTGAGAATGATCCCCCTCCCCCAGAGGGCCTAAGGGAGCAAGATGTGCTCTTATTCTGCTGAAGTACTTTTGATCTGGCTCTGGTTGAAGGTGGAAGGGTGTGACATAAAGGGGAAAGGACATTCTCTGCAGGTGTCTTGACCTGGGGAAGCTTCCAGATCTCATTGTTTCAAAACAATGTGACATCAGCTTCTTCCAAACTTCTGCTTCAGAGGTCAGTTAGCTCCAAGAAGTGCCAGGGGTCACTCTGGGACCATGTAGGGTCCCCATGTTACCCCCTGTCATGAGCAGCATGCACAATTATTACTCAGAGGTGGATATGTTCAATCACAATAATCATCAAATATAAGTAATTATGCAAAAAGTGTTGGGTGTGATGGAGCACCCCAATTAGCATTTAATGCATACTAATTAAACACTATAGATAAGTTACACTACCCTAGGGCAACTAAACACTACCTGCAATTCACACAATCCTAGGGCAACTAAACATTAGAAGTAATTCACACAATCCTAGGGCAACCACAAACCCTAAAGTACTTCCGATGTCAGGTGACTTCTCTTAGCCAAAAAGCAGATGTTGTCCTTGTCTGGTGATTCTCTTCAGCCAATGACTGAAGAGATGGATGTCAGGGAATGGTGGAGCTGATCCAGGGATGGACAGCAAGGTAGCCGGTCTCACTGATGCCCTTGGAACAAAGCCCACAATGTGGCAGGACAAGCAGTTTAAATGCAGTCCCAAGTTGGTGGTGTGAGCTGGTGATTGGTTATACCCAGTAAAAGCCAATGTCCATTGGTTATGTCCAGTGAGATAGTATAATTGCAACTGGGCCTTTCTTTGCGCATGTGCATGGGCTGAGCTCCCTATCAACTGTAACCAGTAGGCCTATGGTTAGGCGCCCCTTACAGCCCCTTATCAATTGCAAGCAGGTATGACTAAGCAAGTCAATGGCTGCTGTTCCTTATGGCCAGCAACTTAGTGAGTCCCCGGCATGTCCAGGCATGTCTATGGCATATGCTCCTTACTCCCCCCAAAACATGAACACCACCCACCTGTTTTTCTTGTCCTGCCCAGTGAGATGCGCCCGGGACCTCAATGGCTATTTTGCAAGCTGTCTATACAAGTCCATGAAAGGTTTGGGGACCGATGAGGAAACGTTAATTCGCATCCTCGTGACCAAGGATAAGGTAAGACACACTCCACTCCAAAGAGGCAGCTGCACCTTCTCTTTCGTCCACGATCAATGTCATGGACAAGTAGTTTTCATTAAGGACCTATTTACAGGAAAAGCAAAACAGACAGTCTCTGCCTTCCCAGAATTTGTAGAAGGCTGTGCTCTGCTTCAATCTGTTTCTTTTTATAAAAATACAATAATGATAGTTGCTTCTATTTTTGTCTTCTGTGGCTCTGAAAAGTCCGTGGCGCTGTATGGAGGGGAACTTGCAGAAGCTATGCCCGGCTCCATTTTAAGGAAGACAAAATAGGGACACTGAAAGAGGTTGCCCAGTCACAGAGACGACAAGCAAATGACTCCCCAGTTCCTCAGCAAGGCCTTTTTAAATTGAACACATCATCATAAAAGCACGGTTTTGCACAAGGAACACTTTAGCCTAAGAGTGTTTCTCAACCTGTTCTTTATTGTCCCCACACTAAGGAGCCTGTTCACACACATATTTTTTCCTAATTGATGACCTCCCACCTACCAAATTTTTTTAAAACCACAGACAGTATTGTTGATCCACTTATGTGCCATTTGAATGATTTATTTCCAGGAATAGCAATGCGCCTTTATACATTAAAAGACTAAGGTTCCTTTTTACTCTCTAAGGACCAATTTTTGTCCCCTGCCAGAAAATATATATGTCTAAGAAATAAAGGTGAACGCATAGCCAAAAGGTTGGGAGCAGCTGCCAATGTGCCAAGCTAATGCTTTAGGACATCAGGTCACAGATGGAAGGGGTGTGACATAAAGGTGAAAGAGCATTCTCTGCAATGGGCCACCCTGGAGGATAAAGTGGAACAAAGCAAAACTACAGGCATCTTCCCCCCAACAAAATGTTCAATGAGAGGTGCCAGCCCAAATTTTGATCCATGCCTTTTGATGAATACTTAACACCTGACGCTGTTTTTAAATATAACTTCGAAGCAAGACCAGGCTTTCATTTTTCTTTCTATTCCTGGAATGTCTCCTCCTCCTCTTTCCCTCCTCCTCCATGACTTGTCTTTTTCTCTAAGTCCGCTTCTCTCTCTCTCTTGCCTCTCTTCTTTGCCAGCCTCTCTGCTACTCTCCTGGAGAGCTCTCCTTTTCTCTGTCCTCTCCAGGAGCCTGTCTGCTCTGGCTCTCTGGCTCTCTGGCTCTTAGCAATGCATCTCCCAGCCCAAGACACCAGAAGTCTTGAGGTTCACAACAGAGCAGATGCAAGTTTCTGAGAGATCCCCAGGGAAATTGGATCTATCCAGAGGGCCTGTCCAGGACTCCTTGTTCACCCTGATGTGAACCATGAAATGTTCAGTTCCAAGATGCTCTGTCCTCTCTCAGGATTGACCATGTGTCCTCGGTAGACACTGTTTTTTTTCTGGCCACTTAGAGTTTGGCCAGATCCCTTAATCCCTCACAGCCAGAACAGAGGCCCACTGTGCCCTTATCCTATACCTCACCTTCATGCCCCTGCCCCAGCACTAGGTAAGGAGCCAAGCAGGGGAGCAGGGGACATACACCTGTGCCTCCAGTAGTCCTCCCTTCCTGCTCAGTGTCCACTTCAAACAATCCCTCACTCCCCCACCTTCTTTCTCTCTCTCAGTTCAGCCCTGTAATTGGGGCAGGAGAATAAAGAATCAGATACCTGAGCCACAGTTTCTAGGTCTCAGTGCAAGGCAGTTTAAATCAAAAAGAAAAGAGAAAACACACCTGATTACAGAGAGCTCTTTGTTTCTTGTATAAGGCTCATTTTGTTCAATCTGGAATTTGATGGAACCTTCTGATACAAGTTACCTCCCTCCTAGCTGGAAAGAGTCCTCAGCAGAGCAATCTTCTTACCTGTTTTTCTCCTGAGTTTTATCCTCACTGATAGCTCTCAGGTTTTTAAGCTTTAAATTAAGTCCTACAAATGGATATTGATTTGAATTGTGTTGACTGGTTCTAATATCCATGCTGATCAGAGTGTAAGGGGAAAAATACTTAATATCAGGTTTCTATGATGATAATTTCCTTTACCTTCTACCAAGGCTCAGCAAACTAGGACCTGCAGGCTGAGTGGATCCCCTCACCTGTTTTTGTACAGTCCTAATATCTCAGAATGATTCATTTCCAAATCAGAACAAAATAACTCAGAAGAAAAATTCTATTTTGTAACACATAAAAATCATTTTGACATTCAGGTTTTGGATTCCATCAATACAGTTTTAATGGCACATTCACATACACGCAGATACCTCTGCTACCTTTGGGGAATTGAACTCAGCTTTCCTTTTCCCATCCACAAAATGGAAATAATACCCTAAAGGATGTTTAAAGGCATTGTGAGAAAATAAGCAGAAGGGCTTAGCAGTCTGTTCGTGGGGAACACACTATCAATGTTGATGTTCCCTTGTTGTTATCTTTCCTACAGGTGGACCTGCAGGGCATAAAGGCCAAGTTCCAGGAGAAGTATCAGAAGTCTCTCTCTGACATGGTTCGCTCGGACACCTCTGGGGATTTCCAGAAATTGCTGCTGGCCCTCTTGCACTGAACCAAGCCGGAGCAATAGGAACACGAGGAGAAACTGCCTTTATCAAGAGCACATTCCAAATGGGACCATGGCACCAAAACCCCTCAAGTCCTGGTTTGTTTTCTTGGCATCTTAAGCAGTTGAGAAAGGCCAAGCTATTTACATTAAGGGCAACCGCTTCAAGGTGTTTGGACAGGTCACCTGGAATGCTGGCTTAGCATGTATCTAGGTTGCCTCCTAACCTTACTTTAGCACAGTAACTGAAAGCTTTCCAAGCACAAGTAAAATCAGCAGTTGATAAAAAATAAAATAAAATAAAAAAACTATACATTTGTAATAAAATGTTAAGAATACGTATCACACATCAGTGTGGGAGTTTATATGGTTCTGGTAAAGACTGAATAGTTATGGTACAGGGAAGACAAAATTAACCAGTTTGTTCATTTTCCTTCTGTGTATTCAATTTCAAAGCTTCAATGTTAATTAACGTTGTGGATTATGACTCCATCAGCTGCTTTTCCAAACTGGCTTGATTAGTTTGGGCTCTTGTCTTGGAAATTACAGGACTAGTGAAATGCAATCGTACCTGGGAAATGCAAATGGCTACATCTACTAACAACCACCAAGGACAGAGATCAAGGCCGGCAGCAAGGAAAGAGTGATCTGTCCATATGACATAAAAGTAGGGGTAAACTGCACTAATCTGCTACTTGGTTTACTTAATTCTCTAGACGTTTGACTCATCAGTCTTCCTTCTGACCTTCAAACACCATTAGGCTGAGCAAAGTGCCAATAAGATCAAGGCCAATAACCTGTCTCTCAAGTTCTGCACCAATAGAATCTCTGTTGCAAGGTGTTGATCTCATAGTCACATGGAGTTAGACATAGAGGGAGCTGTCAAGAGAACCTGGGCACTTTGGGCTTATAATTACAGTTACCATTCATTGGTTAAGTGTTTGTGCCTGGCACTGCTCAGTAGCATAATTTTAAATATAGTCCCTCTCACAGCTCTATGAACTGAATATTACTCCCATTTACCAGTTGAGAAAATAGAGACATTAAGAATCCTGGCTAAAATCATTTGCACACAATAGAATTAAGATTTGAGCTGGGTGCAGTGGTGCACACGTGTAATCCCAGCAACTCAGGAGGCTCAGCAACTCAGTGAGATCCTGTCTCTAAACAAAATACAAAATAGGGCTTGGGATGCGGCTCAGTGGCTGAGTGCCACCAAGTTCAATCCCCAGTACCAAAAAAAAAAAGAAAAGAAAAGAAAGAAAGAGAAAAGAAAAAGATTTGAATCTCAAGTTGATTAACTCTAGAAATCACACTACTAACCAAGTGGTTATTTTTTTGGAAAAGTAATTGAAGTACATGGGAATAGGTCCATATTCATTCATCTGCTTAATTCCCTGCTATCTGCCAATCACTGTGCTGAGGACCCAGAAGTAAGTACAACACAGTGTATGCCTTGGACAGTTCATTCTCAAACAATAATGGAGACAGATATCTCCATTAGTCAACAGGATGCTCCACGTACTTTAAGAAGAGCAGATAAAGGGCTCTACCCATTAGCAAGAAGATAAGCACACAGCTCCGCATGGATCTGGAGAATGCTTCACACAGACACATTTGTGTTGGGTTTTGAAAAATGCACAGAAGCTCTTCAGAAAAATAAACGAAGTCACAAGCAGAATCCCCGAAGCATGCGTGGTCAGGATGTACTCAGGAAATGATGGACTCCATTTTTTTGGAGCATTTATGTGGTGAAAGGAGGGATGGGCTAGAGTAGGGGGCCAGCAATGAATCTGCTAAAGACACAATTGGACCCCATCGCCGTGGTTCTACCTGCCAAGTGTGGCTGGGTCTTTGGGACAGTGGCAGTCAGCAGAGGTGTGTAAGAAAATGAGGACGGTGATCAGATCTGGGCCTGGGGAAGTCACTGTGGGGGTGTAATCAACATAGCAAATCACTTAAGCAGTCTAAGAACAGATGTGACATCATGGTGTGTCATTTTAGCAGCTATGAAACAATGACTGACAAATCAAGAAGTTATGTTCTATTGGTGTCTTCTCTACCCAGTGGTCATTATCACCATTGTGAGTTTTTACTCATAAAAGGCTACTTTTTAGAGCCAAGTTCAGTGACAAAACATACATTCATTTATTGCCAAAGGTGATCTTTACTTTTATTAAAAAAAATAAAAAGAAACAAAGCACCCCATTCTTAGGATCTGAGCTCCTGGTAAGAACAGAAAAGCAAGCCAGTGAAAAGAGATTTGTTAAGAACAGAAAATTTGAGATTGTTGGAGACCATGGCACATGCAGAAGAGAAAAAGGTGTTTCACGGGGGAAGAAGAAATGAGAAGCTCATTTCTCATTTGAAATTTGCTCAGGGTTACACAAGGGAAGGGCTAGGACCAAAATTCAGCCCCTAGTCTTTGTGACCCAAAGGCTTGTGCTACCCACAGTATGTTTTAGGGTCACAATGACTACTCATATAGGTTATCCACTGCACAAGACTGCCTGGTTGGGGAGATATTTGGGGCCTGAAATTCAGCCCTAGCTCTGCCCCACCAAGCCTGCAGGGCTGCAGCCTCCTAGAGAGGGCGCCTTCTGCTAATTTGTACAGAGCTGCCCTGTGGGCTGGTACCAACTGGTTGGCATTGCACACAACCTATTTTATCTAGGAGAGGCCACTCCAGAGTGTCTTCCCTGGACAAGATGACTTGTTACCAGTTTCTTCTAAAAATTTTAGGTAACCCATAATACCATATAATTAGTCTTTGTTAATTTATTTTTAGGGATGCTGAAAAGTGAAGATCAAGAAGGAAATATGTGATTAGCTAATAAATTCTTAGTCCTGGTTTGGGTTTATTGATTTAAGACTTTTTGCCTCAACTTTACATGCAACCTACTTTTTTACAGCTATATGGAAGTTCAACTGACATCTATCAACCCGTATCTATCTAAGGTATATACTTTTATCTTTTGACATGAGCACATCCATGAAACCAGCACCACAATCAACAAAATTAATTATATCCATTACTATTATGTGTACCTAATGCTCTTTGAAATTCCTCCTTTCTGCTCTTCCTCACAATCTTTTATTTAATAAATTTGATCTTATTGAGCAAAATGAGAGGACAAATACCAAAATTATATAAATCCTTTAATTACCATAAAGGAAGCACATGTATCTACTGTCTGTATCAAGAAATAGAAACATAACACTGTCCCGACAACCCTTTAATACCCTCTTCCTCTTACTATCTCCTCCATCCTCCCTAATGGGAACTACAATTTTTTAGTTCAACCAGTACTGTCAAAGTATTATTTTTTAGTTAGGTCAAAATGAATCCGAATGTTATCTATAACTAAAAAAAAAAAAAATAAAGAAAAAAATGTATTATTTTAAAGCAAAATAAGCCAACAATAAAGCAAAAGTGTGAAAGAAAAAGAAAAAGAGGAAAAGTAGATGCCAATAATGGCCCAGGAGATGACACAGGGTTTTTATCACATAAAGGAGATTGATGGTGGAAAGCACAAGGAAGTAGAGCATGATAAAGCACCCACTGGACATCACCCCAATTGGAGTTGGATGTGACAGTCCCTGGGAGATGCCCCCATCCTCACCCAGCCCAGGCGCATGCAGCCTGGGTCCTGCAGCAGCAAGAGACCAAAACACAGAACTCCTCCAGGCCACAAACTGTGTCCCAAACCCCACACAGCCAGAAGAATGCCTCAGATAAGCCCCAGAAACTAGATAAGCTGAGAGATACAGGTACCAGGAAACCCAAAAACGGACTTCAGCTCTCTGTGTGGACAAGTGAGAGCCCACATGTTGAGTACAGAGAGATGTCAGCTTGGCCAGCATCACAGCCCTTTCCCTAACAACCAGGACATAGGGTGCTGACTTGGATGTTGGGAGACATAAGGTCAGGAGAAAGGAGAAGAATGGTCTGCAGAGGGTGAGAGTAAATTTTTCATTTTATTTGTATAGATTCTGGATTTATAGAAAAGTTGCAATCCTCTTACAATTTGTAAATACCCCACTCCCAGTTCCCATAGTACTAACGTTAGTATGGGGCATTTGTCCTAATCGACCAGTTAGCACTGGCACGTGATCACTGTGTCCTTTTTCTGTTCCAGGTTCCAACCAGGACACCACTTCACATCAGTCATGATGTCTCTTTAGGCTCCACTTAGCCATGACCGTTGCTCAGATCTTCCTTGATTTTTGTGACCGTGGCAGTTTTGAGCAGTACCAGTCGGGTATTTTATATAATGTCCTATCCATTTTGGTCTTTCCTCTTTTTTTCTCATGGTTAAGGCTTTGAGGAAGGAGGATCCCAGGGCCCAAATGCCATTCCCAGGACATCATATCCAGAAAGCATGGTGTTAACATGACATTCCTCTGTTGAGGTGACTGGGATCACCTGGCCCAGGTGGTGTTTGTCAGGGCTCTCCACGATGACAACAACCACTTTATTGTTTTGTCCTTGTCATTCCTCTTTTCTATGCTGTACTCCTTGGAAGGAAGTCTTCTTGTGCACCCCCACCTGAGAGGTGGGGAGGTACATCTCTCTCCTTGGATGGGGAGTATCTATATCCATTATTTGGGATTCTTCTCTACAGGAGGTTTGTTGGTTTTCCCTTATTTATTTACATAATCAATAATTCATTTATTTCAGTAGAGACTTACATTTACTTTATACTTTGGGTTATAATCCAATACTACATAATTTATTTTGTTGCTCGAATTGTTCCAGGTTGTTTTTGTTTGGTTTGGTTTTGTACCAGGGATTGAACTCAGGAGCATTTGACCACTGAGCCACATTCCCAGCCCTATTTTGTATTTTATGTAGAGACAAGGTCTTACTGAGGTGCTTAGCACCTCACTTTTGTTGAGGCTGGCTTTGATCTTCCTGCCTCAGCCTCCCGATGCTGGGATTACAGGTGTGCATCCCTGCGCCCAGCTCCAGTTTTTTCTTTCAGGAGCTTTTGCAGTTGGCTCCTGTGCTCCTTTGACTATCCTCTCATTTCACTTTTGACATTTCCTTTAAATTCTTCATTATAGGATGCTCTTGACTCATCTTGCATATCCTTCCCCAGCCCTAAAACCAGCCCTTTTTCCAGGGATCTCTGGTTTCTTTTATTGGAAAACAAAAATAAAACCATCTGATTGTACTCCCATTCTGGATGACAGAAATTTTTTTGAATTAAATATTACCATTTGGGCACCATGTATACTTGTTGCTCCTGAGATGACCTTGCTTCACGGCCCACTCAGTGGACAGAAATAGGAACTGTAAGTGTAATTACTAACCAGGTATACACACACATCTAAAATAATTTCTATATAGGTTGAGCATCTCTAATCTGAAAATCCAAAATCTGAAATGCTCTAAAATCCAAAACTCTTCGAGCATCAACGTGATCTCAATGTTTATGTGCCCACATTCCAAAATTCAAACAAACCTGAAAGCCAAAGTACTTCTGGCCTCAAACATTTCAGATACGGTTCTGAATGGCAGAATTTTTTTCAAGGTATAAAGAAGTTTATTTAGCTCCATGTTTTGGAGGCTGGAAGTTCAAGATCAGGCAGCGCCATCTGTTGACCCCTGCCAACAGCCCCATGGCTACATCTCCACATGGTGGAGACGTGGAAACAGAACCAATGATGTGCAGACGGGGCACATGAATGAACCAGCAAGCAAGAGAGACTCAGGGGAGATGAGGCTGGCTTACAACAACCTGGTCTCTGGGGACTTCCCATGAGAACAAGAATTCCCTTGAGAAGAGCCTTAATCTCTCCCTAAGGCAGTATCCTTCTGACCTAACCACCTTCCTCTATGCCCCATCTCTTAAAGATTGCACAACTCAACACAGCCACGGTGGGAACCCAAGCTTCCAGCACACCAACCTCTGGAGGACAAACTACATCCAAACCATAGCAACACATATAGACATAAATATGCACATACACACACACACACACAGAATTTCATTTGTTTCCCATATTTAGTTATGATATGCACAACTTTATTTGTGCCCAGGGACTGGTCAGAAAGGGCAGGCCATTGCTGAATGGTCCTTTGACCTGCATTCCCAGGTACCCAGGGAATTGGCTTTTGAAGAGAATCTTTGAAGAGAATCTTCCAGTAGTTCAAGACATCAGTAGTTCTTTGTGACTATTGAAGTCTGTTCCCAAGGCATACAACTTGCAATGAGTTCAAAGTGTGTTCCACCAAAATTGATGCCATGCAAGGGGACAGGAAGACAGAATGTCTGAGAAATAAGAGGACAAACCGGAAAAAACCTAAGGAAGCTCGAGCTGGGGCCAGTCCCTGGAGAGTCCACACGGCTTTTGAGATAGATTGGGCCTCTCCCAGAAGACAGACTGCAGCTGGGAAGGATTGTTTATTTGATGAGCATTTGAGTGAGAAGAGTTATTGATTTATATTGGCTGCCTCTGCAATAGTGTACTGACCATCGCCAGCCTCTGGACCAAGAGACAGTCACACTGGTGTCAGTCTCTTCTTATTAATAATTTTTGGTCCCCAATGAGTGGCACTTCGGGATTGCTTAGGACAAGGACATAGCTCAGGACAAAAGACACCTGAGGCGTTTTTAGACTCTGCATTAAAAGAGGGATGGAAAAAGCACTGGTTTGGAAGTATTCCTCCCTGGGAGTAATATGGACCATGACAGGATGACTCAGACTGAAACAGACGACATTCATTGCCTGAACTCTGAACCCAACCCAAGTATTAATTTTTTTTTCTGTCCTAAAAACAAAATCAAAGTTGTTGTTTTTAAAATCTGACTGAACCAGTTCAAATTAGAACCAGTCTTTGGAAAAAGTTGAGCCAGAATTTTTAATCAGAAAAGCAAAATCATTTCCACACAAATATTCCATTCACTTTAAGTACTTGGCACATACAAATATATACTGTTTGTATGTGTTTCAATCAGTAGGAGCTTCTTAATGGAACCTATGTGCCAGGCTAATCAGCATGCCCTATTCCCCTGCAAAGCCTATTGGTCAATCCCCAGATGCTCCAAAGGCAGGGAGCTGGTGGGGACTGAGTGGGAGGTGCCCTCTCTCCCAGTGGTCATGCACTTTGCAACAGAAGATTGTATTTGTGGCCAAACCTGTTTGCATCTATTTATCCATTTGTAGCCAAATGATTTAATTAAATACTTAAAAGCTGATCAATTGTAAGTGCAAAAAAAAAAAAAAAAAAAAAAAGACCTGTTTCTGTGAAAGCCAAAGTGAATGTTTTGGAAAGACTAGATAAAGCTAGGTTGCGTCTTTAAAAAAATGAATAAAAAGTAACACTGAATGCCCATCCAAGGTTCATTTTCCAAGAAAAATTCTCAGTAAATCAATGTATATTTGAATGCTTCATATGAAAAATAAAATTAAGTTATGGATGTTTTATTTTAATGATTCTCAGCTTTAGGCTTAAATATAAATACACCTCTCATGTGTCAGGTAGTTGTTGGGTTTCCACTGTACACACACTCTTCCTTCTGGAACACTGATCTGTCCATGAGTCTCACACAGGCTTCTCTTCTGGTCAAAACCCTACATGGCACTGCATGTCCCCTCAATTCCCCTACACCAACCCTCTTTGGAGTGAATAGGAACAGGGGCCATGGAGTAAGAAGGACCAGGGGGAGGCTCCTGACTGCTCCGCTCACAGGAGTCTCCTTGGGATGCCAAATGCCCTTCTGGGCTCAGTTCTTCATCTGTGAAATGGGGGTAATAACCCTCCAGAAGCTCCCCTACTTAAGAATCCAAAGCAAAAGCACCTTCATAGACAAGAACAAAACCACCTCCAAGGCAAACAGGCTACCAACAGATGTCTTTAGAGGCTACTTATTTAGTGTTATTTTAAGCTTACCCAAAACAACCACCACTACATTTATTAATAAGTGGAGGAGCTGTGCCCACAAGGATCCTTGTGGATCTTTGTATGGATTAAACAAAATCAAGTATTGGAAGCCCTTAGCTAGAGACGGATCCATGGCAAGAACTTGCCACATATCAATGTCCTGGAACAACTCAGTCCTAATGTGCGAAGACCTACCCCAAGAAAGAGAGACAGACAGATCCGGGACTGCACCGAGTGCAATTTACTAGGGGACTCTTACACATAGAAGTGTGATCTTGGGTAGCAGCAGGACCAGTTGGATCACTGCAATTTGGGTCAGAAAGTGAGGCATATTTATGGGTGAGGACAATAGTGACTTCTTCCTAGCTGGAATATACCTGGTTTATCTTAAGATAATATTGAAGAGTTGGGCACATCCCTGGAGCCAGGTTCAGTTGCAAAGCACCACATATTACTCTCAAGGTTTTATTTATTTATCACGTTGGGAAAGTATGCAGCAATCATGGTGGTTATGACTCAAGATGGCTGCAGTCATGTCAAGCTGAACGCATGTGATCCATTTTATTGTTATCTAACCAAGTCACCCCATCCTCAGTGCTGGGTAGCCAACCCTGAAATTAGATTATGAACCACTCCATTGCAGGAGGAGGCAAATCTAAGGTACAAGTACTGAAAGAACTCAGTTCCTTGTCCTGTCCCACAAGACAGACCAAGTTGGTCTCTCCACTTCTAGTCACCTGTTTGTTCCAAGCTCCCCCCACCCCTACCAAGAGCCAACATTGCCTTTCCTAATTGCCAAAAACTTGGTGCCTGTGCTGTCCCCAGGCCCCTGGCCTCCACAGAAGGGTTTGCACTCTCAAATCTCAAGCCTTCATGAGAGCAGCTTCCTCTCCCCTGGGATGCCCAATTAGCATCCCATACTGAACACAACTAATATAAAAGTCTTGATTTTCCCTGTAAAACCAGTTTCTTTTCAGGTTTTCCCCATCTCAGCGTCCACTTCCATCCACTCCATTGCTGAAACCAAATGCCTAGGAGTCATCTTTGGTTCCTCCCATCCCTCAGTCCTCAAGCACCTCGTATATTAATTCTAGTCCTCCAAACACCTTACAGTTTCCATGTTCCATCACCTCCACAGTAACTACGCCAGTAACCATGCGGTCCTTGCCCATCCTTTCTAGCATGGACCCCCACAATGACTTCATAACTAGGTTCCCTGCTTCCCCAGGGCTTTGTCTCTGACTCCTGCTAGAATGCCTACTTTCCCCTCACTTACCAGGCACTCACCATCCTGGGATTTTTCTTGTTGCTCCAAGTTGGCACACTTACTCTTGCCTTAGGACTTTTGCACTCCTCCCTGGCAGCTCCACCATCTAATCCCCCCACATGGGTCTCCTCCTGCTCACACTGGGCACCCTGTCAGGTGGTACCATCACTGCCCTCAAAACACAGCTAGACTCTCCCTTTATCATTATCCTGTATTATCTTCACAGTGGTCGTCACCATTCAAAATTTTCTCATTCATTGTCTGACTCCCACCGCCACTGCCACCACTAGAACGTAAGTTCCAGAAGGTCAGACAGAGACTTGTTTCTCTATTGGTCCCCAGTGTAACATCAGCACCTAGAACAATGCTCCCGTATAACAGATGCTCAGTGAAATTTGGTTGACCAGATGTATGCTTGATGTCCTCCCTCCCTTCCTGCAGCCAGCTTTATCTCTTAACTGGCACATTCCCTTCCAGTGGTAGCTCAGCAGAATGACCCCAGCAGGCAAGCCTTCCCTCCCTCATGCAGTTGGTCAGTCCCTCTGTGGGCTCCATTTTATACAACTGCATCACAGAACCTACTACATCATTCTCCATCATTATTCTCATTCATATCCCCAAGTACACAAGGAGCTCTGTGAGGACAAGAATTGCATCTTACTCAGCCTCCCAGCCCCAATGCACATGGCATTTCTCCACAAGTCTGACCTCTTCGCCTTCCCTGACCACCACATACAAATCGACCTCCTCTCCCGCTCCCTTCTCTATCACAGCCTGTCTTCATACACTTATATCCATTGATGGGTTGAATTTTTCTGCTCATCTCTTTGTGTCTCCCTCTGTATCCCTGGTGCCTAGAACAGTGGCTAAGGCATAGCAAGGACTCACTACAGATTTGTTTACCCATCACTCATCTAACATGCTTGTTAAATGAATGAATAATTGATCGATTAGCCACTATGGGCACAATAAATCACAGCGTACCCAAAGAACAGGGAGATTTGAAAGGTTCATAGTAGTTACTCATGTTTTCCAAAACAAGACACAAGGACATGATTCATGAAAATCACATCCCAGAACAAATGTTAGGGGAAAGAGTAAGGAGAGATTTGGCTAATGAGCGAAATGGGTCTCCAAGAGCTCCGGGGCACCCACCATCTGAATTACCAACAGACTGGTTCCTCCTTTTGTTTGGTATGGAAAGCCCAGAGAGGGGTAGGCAGTTTCTCTGCAGCTCTAATTCTATTTCAATTAGTTAGAAACATGTCTATAGATAATTGCCCAAGAGTTCGATTGCATCAGAGGTCATGTTGCATAAGCAGTCCAAGAAGATTAACATGCCTATGTGCATGCAGAAGATGGGGGGCAGGAGACACTCAGCCAAACAGGTTTCAAATACAGATTCCAAGAAGAGCAGAGATTCAACAGCCTCTTTAGAGGAAGCCTTCAGCTCATCTGCCTTCTACAGACCCACATCCTGTGCAAGCAGGACAGAGGGCATGTGAGATCTGCTGGCAATGTCAGGTTGGGCATCTTCTGTGTAGCATATAAATAATATTGCACATTAAGCCACATCAGGTCCACAGCATTGAAGAAGACATGATAAATACAAGTTGGGCGATATGGGAGCCACAGAGCGGAGAAAGTGGAAACTGGATCAATCTACAGGGCCAGCTTGGGGCTGCAAGCAACCAACCCCAAACAAACATTTCATAAGGATGGCATGCAAGACCTGGCTGGAGCAGCCCCACCCCAGGTATGGCTGATTCCAAACAGGTTACCAAAGCTAGAATTGTACCTGAAAACTGCCTTGACCATCTTCACCTTTGGGCAGAGTCTCCACAAAAAAGATGAGAAGAAAATTTACTGTTTTCACTTCCTCTCTTACTGTAAGAGAAGCTGGTGAATCATACCTACAACACCCAGGAGACGTGTGTGGGCTGAGCACAGAGGCTCCTAACCTTGGCTGCACATGAAACCCCCAGGATGCTCACAGAACACTGATGTCAGAACCCCCAGAGGTTCAGGTTTTATTGAACTTGGACTGGGGTGCAGCCTGGGAATTGGGAAATTTTAAACCTCTCCAGGAACTTTTACGTGAAGCCAGAGTGAGAACCTCTGCCCTAACACAACTTCAGGTTGAGGAGGTTCTGAAAACCAGGCTTCAGCTGTACCCAAGGACCCTCAGCCACCACCCCCCTTACCTGCAGGCCAATTTAAATCAAAGAGAAAAGAAAAGACTGCTCATGAACTCTTGTAACCAGAAAGTGCTCCAGTAGAGGAACCGCGAGTGTGAAGGCCCCAGCCTTGTCTCTGTCAGCCCAACTTCAACTGCTCCTCGGCCATGCTAGGTGTCACTGGCTCCCCTGCTTTTGCACTTTTCATTTGTCCCACCACAGGGGCCATCTTCAATCCAAATCCATTACTTCTTCAAGAACCACCCCTCATAAGAAGTTTCCCATGGCCAGCCCCATCTCACTCTCCCCTCTCTCCTTCACCTGTGTGGACGTCTGTGGTAAATTGGAATGGGTCTAAAAGCATAAGTCATGATTGTTGCTGTTCATGCTTCCTTAGCAACATCTCTGACTTTGTGGTGAATCATCACACCCTTGATTTTATTGTCTTGTTGTTTCATCTGAGTACAACTAGTTTCCTCCTGTGGGATTGTCAGCCCTTCAGGGAATAGATCAGGTTTTCTGCCCCTTTGATATCCCCAGTCTGTCCTCAAACAGAGCCAGGCATTCATTCATGGCCCCTGAACAGAGCCATCTGCAGGAGGGGCTATCCGGGTTGTCAGTAAGTGCTTGTGTGAATGAAAGAACTAATTAGCAAGCCCTGCCTCGAAACCACACAGCCCTCAATCTATTTTGCTCTGTCATTATCTCCATTTTATAGATGAGGAAACCAAGGTGCAGATGGATTAGGCATCTTGCCCCAGGGCATGCAGCTGGTAAGTGGTAGAGCTGGGGTTTGAACCCCAGTCTGTCTGGCATCAGATGCTGCACCATGCTGTATGACATGACCTAATGGAGGCTGAAGGTCAGTGTTCTCATCCTCGATTTTTCAATGAAGAAACTAAAACTTACGAAAGAACGAATAGAGGTGGCCTGGCCCATGGACCAAGTTGGTACCAAGCCAGGGCAGGCACTCATGGCTGTGAGTGCCAAGGGTTCTGGTCCCTATGCTTTGCCTTGTGCCTTTCAGAAAGGTCAAAATTCTGGTCAAGATTCAGCCAAAGGATCAGATCATCACTGTGCCTTCTACTGAAGTGACATCAGGGAGCATCTGACCAGGGTCAAAAAGCTCTAACAAAATGGAAGATGGCAGAAGGCCAGAACATATTCATTCATTTTAAATAATTCCTTCCTTCTTCCTTCTTTCCCCTTTCTCTATGTTGACCATTTGGTGGAAATAGGGAAGGACAGGAGCAAGAAGTTATCCTTTATCAAGCACTGTGGGCAAGTTACATAACCTTGGCTATAGTGCATGTTTAATGGAAAGCTGCCAGATTCAGAAAATAAAAATACAGAACACATACTGAAGCTGAAGTTTTGGCATAAGTATGTCCTATACAATATTTGGAACCTACTTACCCTAAAAACCCTCTAACAGGACCTTCCACACAGCACCCTCAGGAGACTCAACACACAAAATATCAAGGGGTGAAGGGTACTCTACAAGCAAATGGCAGCACTTTACTGCATCTAGCCTGTTCAAAGACTGCTTTTCTTCCTTTCATAACAGCTGGAGTGGATGATCCTGGACCTCATACAGACTTTTTCAAGGGCCCTTCTGGGATATGGACTCACAGTTTAAAAAGCAAATGCACTGAAGCAAACCTGGCTGCCTCTGTCTATGAGGCTTTCTGCTCTCTCCTTTGAGCTGCCTGGCCTTGGGCAGAGGCAGCTTCCACTCAGGAGCTATAACTAGAGAAATGGCTCTTCCCATCCAGTCACCGCACTTGGGAGAAGCTGGGTGCACCGGAGGAAAGAAGGGGGAAGAAGGGGAATCTGGCAGTCAAGCCAGTTAAGTCCAGAGAAACTAATCGTGAGGCATGATAATGGAAGAGATAAGAGGACAGAGGTTTTTGCAAGCAAAAAATAATTTGGCTAAGCAAGAGGAGAAAATGAGATGAGGAGATAGTGAGGAAAGAAGGCGGGTGCAGGGCCTAGGGAGAGAACACGTGAAGAAAGGAGGGCATTGCCAAATGGAAAAGTCTACTCTTTCTAAGTCAGACCCTCTGGGCACCTGACATGAGGCACTGGGAGAGGGAAATGTTTTTCAAAGGTTCTCAGACAACATCCACATCAGATGAGTTTATCTTCAGGGAACTTCTACCACCATTCCAGTTCTGGTGCTGCTCTGTTTACCTGTCCAAGGAGCCCCTTCTCAGACCCCAACCAGTTCAACCAACCCATGGCAGGACCAGAACATCCTTTCTAAGGGATAAGTCACATTTTAGTACACCTTCTGAACAATCTCTTTCCCTCTGCCCTTGTGCTTTTCTCCTCACTGTTGTCTAATACATCATCTGCTCTAACCTAGGGTGATTTTCAGGTAGAAGAGGGCTAGCTATGGCCTAGCAAATCTGAGTTCTTCGATTATTTCTCCAAACATACTATATGAGTTGTGACTATAGTAGGTAGGTAGTATATTTCAATAATTTGATGCTGGTAACCAGTGAATATGAGTCAGTATTGCTCTAAATTTCAGAAAAGATCATCCTTTATCCTTATGACTCTTCTTATACAATTATTTATGGAGGAACATTGATGGCTGGGAAGCTTGGCCATGTCTACCCATTCCTACTGTATAATGTTCTACTTTGAGAACCACAATCAGAGGAAGTTCCTCCTTTGGGTATTTGTGTTGAAGAAAATTCTGGAGGTGACAATAGAAATAATGTACACATCTCCCAGGTGGAAGAGCAGATTCCTGGTTGCTGTGATTGCTATGATATTGTGCAAGGCCTGTGGGCAACAATGCCCTAGGTGTTAGGAAGAGTTTAAATAGCAGACTCTCCAACCTCTAGCTCATGTCTGAAACTCCACAGCCTGTCCTGGCCTGCCCACTGGAATGGAAAGCACAAGAAGAGACTCCCTACTTCCTTATCCAAAGCCCTGGGGACTTTGGCAAGTTTTCCTAGGAATGGAGGTTACCAAATCAACCATGTTTACCTTTGCCCACTCTTGATTGTTCAGCTATAGGAGAAAGCAAAGAGAGGACAAGGGAAACCTTTATCCACCCAAAGGGATCCTGAATATCTGGTAGCTTCTGGGGACTGAATCTCAAGAACAATATGTAAAGCCAGCATTTTAATTCAAAATGATATCTCGTTGGTAACATCTATTTCCCATAAAAATCACTTATAAGGAATATTGAACATTTACCCTACCCCAGAAAAGTAGGACTGATAATCATCCAACATCAAAATTAGGGAGTCATTTGAATCATGACAAAGACAGTGTGGTTGGCCTGAGAGAAATACTGTGTGACATATTCATGCTTTTCTTCATAGAAGATTCACTTCTCCACAAGTCAGTAAGGAAAAAGTTCATTTCTGCCACGTCCTTGTTCTTCTACTAAGAGACCCAAAGATTAGACCAGTCTTAAGACAGGCCAGTTATTCTCTACTACATGGGTGGTATTTTGGGAGGCAACTGGAGTCAAGCATTAAACAAACACACACACACACACACACACACACACTGCACAAAATCTTTCTGTATCCTTCCAGAGACGGCAACTCTCAAAGCAAGAAGCAGGGCAAGGTGTGGAAGATGGTGGGAAGGAAGCATCCATGCCAGGGAACCTTGGCATCACGGAAGGTAGAATAGAGTTGGCATAAATAAAGTTTTGAAATCTGTGGAGAATACAAGGAGAACTGGAGGGATATTTGTAGGATACTTGAGGATTATAGTTTTTACGCATTGAAGATAGAAGAAAAACACATCTCAATCCAGTAGTTCCAAAGTACAGGAAGGTCGCTAGACCCCTGGGCCTGAAGCTCCCTCCAAGTAGAGACATAAGGACAGCCAAATAGCACCCAGGGGAGAAGGTGAGGGTTCCAAATGATATAGTCTGTGAATTGATATCACTGTCACTATGGCTGGATTAATATTCTCATTTAAAGAGGAATAAATAAAGAAAAAAGTGGTGTATGGAAAACTATTGTAGGACAAGGAAAGAGAATATCATTCTAAAGACAAAAGACCAAAAAGACATTCAACATCAATAGAAAGAAAAAGAAGACACTCCTCCTGTGAAATATGTAGAAATGCATAGAGATTAAGCTGAGTCAGAGAAGTAGATGAGCCAGGGGATTACTTCAGAGGGATGAAAACACAATGACATTTTTCAAATCTGCATTCAAAACAGAAAAGACAAAACTAGCCCTTGTGGGAAAATAAACCAATGGTGTAAAGGATAAATTTGGCATGGTGTTTCAGAATGCAGGGGAAAGGATAAGCTATTAAATGTTTTAAGGGACAGAATGACTTAGATGAGGAAGACAAGTTTAAAAACATAGGTATTGTTCACGGAAAATCAAAACTGCAAGTGAAGTAACAGTCAAAAAAATGGAAGAAAAATTTCCTGTGCTGTCAAAGCCAATGCACACAAATACACAACAATGTCTTGAAGGCCAATTTTATTACAAGAATATGAACTTACACGTATCCTGGCAATATTTTCTAATTAAAAGTATAAAGAAAAAGAAATTTAATAAACAAAAAGGTATATAAATCACTCAATTCTTAGGGTTCAGCTGTAACACTTCCACTTTCCCAAAATAAAATGGGTAAAAATTTTGAAAAAAAAAAATTTTCATGCTAAACTGTTATGCCTGGTCAAATTGTAACTCATGGGTGGTAGGAAATAGAGAATCTTAGATAAGAAAGGATTCAAAAATTGCATCCCTCCCATACCTTTAAAAATACTACAACTCAATGATGATCAAAAGATGTATCCAATTAAGCATTTAAATTATTTTTTAATTTTTGCTACTAGGGATTGAACCCAGGAACCACTGAACCATATCCCCAAGCCCTTTTAATTTTTTATTTTGACACAGAGTCTCACTCACTAAGTTGCTCAGGACCTCGCTAAATTTTTGAGGCTGGTCTCAAACTTGTGATCCTCCTTCCTCAGCCTCCCTAGTTGTTGGGATTATAGGAATGTGCCACCACACATAGCCAGATTAATCATTTAATAATGGGAAAGGTGTAGAATAGAATTGGCAGTGAGGATATAAATCAGCCAAATATACAGCTAAGCATAAATAATTATTGTGATTATAATTAGAAATTAAAAAGCAAAGTAATTCTTAAAAGATAATTACATAAAATGTTTTGATGACAATAATCTGAGATTTAAACCTCATATTATCTTTATAAAAATTAGAAAACGGGAGATGGGGTTGTGGCTCAGTGGTAGAGTGTCTACATGTGAGGCACTGAGTTTGATCCTCGGCACCACATAACAATAAACAAACAAAATAAAGATATTGTGTTCATCTGTAACTGAAACAAAATTTTTTAAAAATTAGAAAATAGGATGAAAGAAGTGTTCCAAATTCTTTTCTTATCAGGGATTTAAAAATGCATATATGTCTGTATCTATCTATCTATCTATCTACACAGATACATATACATATACACATACACACATATATATTCTTTAACTCTTAATTTTAATCATTAGAAAAGCATAGATTAAAAATGTCTTTGGAAAATTTTAAGAGAGCTACTAGTAAAGATATAAACAGCCCAAAAAGCGCGAAATGGAGCACTCTCCGGCAGCAATGGATTCCATTACGCTTCTCTGCCTTTCCCAATACCGGGCAGAGGAGCAGATCTATCCCTGCCCTTGAGGAGCTGCAGTCTAACACAGGAGAGAGAGCCAGAAACACTTAATTAAGATTCAGCCTGATGTGACAGCTTTTCAAATACCTAAGTATAAAGTTCTGTACTTCTCAGGGACCCAGAGATATGGCGGGGTGAGAGAGGACGGCAAGGCGGGAAGGAGGAGGGTTGGGGAAGATCCTCAGGATACATCCTCAGTCACTTCTTAATCTGCCCTACCAGGCTGTAAGCTCCACGAGGACAGAGACCTTGTTGTCTCTCTAGGGTCTTATTAGATGGATGGATAGACGGATGGATGGATGGACAGATGGACAGAGAGAGAGAGAGATAGGTGACTGGACTTAATTAATCAGATCCTTGCTCAATTCCGTTTCCCCTGGGGAGTCTAATCCTACTTGTAAGATAGTAGACTTCACCTTCCTCATCAGACCTCCCTCTACAGGCCTCTTGCCTTCTGTCTCCCAGCAGCAAATTTCTACACTCTCCCTGCATGTCAGGAGGAGATGAGACCTCTGCCTGAATGCCATCTCACCGTCAGAGCCCCTGGGCCTGGGCAGCAGAGATGCCAAGCAGCACTTTGTCCTTTCTGACTCAGAGCTGAACAGGAGACTAAGAAAGCACCCTTGGTTCTGTTCCTTCTTCCTTCCCATTTTGATTGAGGGCCCAGTAAGCTGGTCTGTGGCATAAATGATGTATGAGGTCAGACTTTCATTTGCGGGAAGAAAGGGCCCAGACAGCAGGGTTATACCAACAATCTGCTAACAGTCCTGACGTAGTCTCTTTTGGCCTGTTTCACCCCTTCCCTCCCTGGAGGGAAAAAAAATGAAGATATTTTCTGGTAAAAGCAGGGTGGAAGAAGAGTTTGTGGATGCAGTCATTTGTGCTACCAGGCTAGTAACAGTAGTGACAGGCCGTCAGCCCCTGGAGGATGGTTGTCATGGCAACTCCTGGATCTAGAAGCAGGCCCCTTTTTGGCCATTGTCTGGAGTACAAAGTCCTTGTTTAGTTTTCCACATGCTGGTTAAAAACACATCCCACAGGAGAGATACAGAAGCAGCCCTCAGGCTCACATGCACATTGATCCCTTGGGATCTATGGGGTTGGTTCCAAGTTCCCCCATAGATACCAAAATCTACGGATGGCCAAGTCGCTCATATAAAATGATGTGGTATTTGCATAGAACCTATGCATATCCTCCCATATAATTTAAATCATCTCTAGATTACTTATGCCTAATACAATGCAAAGGCTATGTACATAGTTGTGATACTTTTTTGTTTAAATGATGACAAGAACAAAAGCCTGTACATGTTCAGCACAGACACAATTTTTTCCCAACATTTGTGATCTGTGGTTGGTTGAATCTATAGTTGGAACCTGTGCATATGGGGGCTGACCATTAGAAAAAAATTAAAATCACATGGAGGAAGTTCCTTCCCATCACTTGTAATGGTCCAGTTAGTCCTATTCATCTGTTTCTCTTCCACCTGCCCAAGGCAGGACCAGGAATGCTTGGTTGCCAGCAGGAAGCAGCCTGCCAGGGACTGGGCAGCCAGCCTGGGGTCCTCATGTGCAGTTTGTCCATTCTTCAAACACAGGTCCTAGGCCCTGGCAGCCAATGTTCCTTAATCAGCAAGAGGTAACTCCTTGCAGAAGGGGAGGCAGGAATGCACCCCAAGGGTTTGAAGAGTCCAGGGGTAGGGGGTGGGGCATATTTTGTGACTTCCTGGGGATAGTCAAACCTGCTGCTGACCTGAGCCAGCCTCCCCACCCTTTCCACAAGAATCCAGGCCCAGCACACCCAGGCAGGAAGAAACCAAGGCCTCCTCAGAGTGCCCTGTAATATCAACCAGAGACTCTATGAAGAAAATTAAGGCTTCCTGACCTTGCACAAAGGAAAATAATAAAAGGCACCAGCTGGTCTCTAGACTGGTATTTCTTCTCTGCACCTGGCTTCAGGCCAGACATGTGCTGAGGAGGCCTCATCACTGAGGCTCAGTTTCTCACAGTTCCCTCTGGACCGCAGCTTGCTGAGGAAACCTCAGGGCACAGCCACAGGAAGGGACAAGCAGACACTGTCAAGGCCAGGTGAGGAAGTACAGAGAGGTTATGTGACTTGTTCCAAGACACACAGCCAGTTTAAGACAGCTCAGGCTAGATTCCAGGACTCCTGAAGGCTGAGTAGAGACAGGAATGCAGCAATTGCCCAAGGCAGAGCAAAGCGCTACAATGCACAGGAGGCCAAAGACGACACTAAAAATCAGATGCCAAGGCCTGCGGGACTCTACTGAGATCATCGTTGGGTCACTCAGAAGGTATCAACCATGTCAGGCACCTTACCGGACACATCACATAATTTCTCTGTGATGAGGACAGTTATCCCCATTTAGCAAATGGAGAAATTGAAATGGAGGAATTGAAACTGGTCTCTTGCCAGAGACCACCCAGATACTGAGGGAAGTCCCCAACTCTCCCCAGCCCTTCTGCTCCCACAGTCTGGGCCTTGACCAGCTATGACGCTGACTTTCCTCAAAAGCAGGCACAGGATCCTGAGTATCCCTCACTTATTTTAGGTCACTGTCATGAGCAGCATGAGCAATTAATATTTACTTGGAGGTGGATTGTCTTTAAATGCAAGTGTATGTTCAATTACAACAATCATCAAATATAATTAATTATGCAAAAAATGTTGGGTGTGCTGGAGCACCCCATCTAGCATTCAATGTGCACTAATTAAACACTATAGATAAGTTACACTATCCTAGGGCAACTAAACACTACCTGCAATTCACACAATCCTAGGGCAACTAAACATTACAAGTAATTCACACAATCCTAGGGCAACCACAAGCCCCAAAGTACCTCCTATACCAGGTGACTTCTCTTAGCCAAAGAGCAGATGTTGTCCTTGTCTAGTGGTTCTCTTCAACCAACAGCTGGACGTCAGGGAATGGAGGAGCTGATCCAGGGACAGACACCAAGGTGGCCGGTCTCACTGATGTCCTTGGAGCAAATCCACAATATGGCAGGACAAGCAGTTTAAAAGCAGTTCCAAGTTGGTGGTGTGAGCTGGTGATTGGTTATACCCAGTAAAAGCCAATGTCCATTGGTTATGTCCAGTGAGATAGTATAATTGCAACTGGGCCTTTCTTCGCATGTGCATGGGCTGAGCTCCCTATCAACTATAACCAGTAGGCCTATGGTTAAGCCCCCATTACAGCCCCTTATCAATTGCAAGCAGGCATGACTAAGCAAGTCAATGGCTGCCGTTCCTTATGGCCAGCAACTTAGTGAGTCCCTGGCATGTCCAGGCCTGTCTATGGCATATGCTCCTTATAGTCACCATATGCTCAGACTATAAGACAACTTCTAGACAAAACTTTAGGTGAAAAGTCACGAAACACTCTGAGAGATTTATGAGTAGGTTGGCTGGGGTAATTGTGGAGAATAGAGATGTTTTGGATTGGTTTTGGGGTTATATGTGTGCTTTTGCTATGAGCTAAACACCCATATGCCCTGTTTTGGTCTGGCTATAAGGTGTCACCCAAAACCTCTTGTTAATACAGGAATATTCAGAGGTGAAATGAGTGGATTGTGAGAGCTGGAACCTAATCAGCCCATCTTAGTTGGAATGGCTGGGTGGTAGCTGTAGGAAGGTGAGTCGTGGCTGGAGAATGTGGGTCACTGCGGGCATGCTCTAGAAGGGATGTTCTTCCCATAGCCTCTTTCCCCTCTCCCTCTCTCTGCTTTCTGACCCCACATGAGTTGAGCAGCTTTCCTCCACTGGGCCCTTCCTCCATGATATCCTGCCTCACCTTGGGTGTCTATAGACTGACACTTCTGAAATGGTGAGAGCCAACTCAACTTTCCTCCTCTAAGTTGCTCTTGTCAAGTATTTTGGTCACAAAAAGCTGACTAAGACACTCCCTTTGTGTCTCTTCCTGACATTTTACATACAGCCAGAACTCTCCTAGTAGGCCAGGCCAACAGGATGGGGCCTGTTTTACTAAATGTT
The DNA here is from genome assembly GCA_028644305.1 of Xerus rutilus. Taxonomy (NCBI): domain Eukaryota; kingdom Metazoa; phylum Chordata; class Mammalia; order Rodentia; family Sciuridae; genus Xerus; species Xerus rutilus. The sequence continues at coordinate 167,200,097 of CM053400.1, read as the reverse complement.
ACAACCAAAAGGTTTATTCAGGACAGTCAGACATTGACATTGCTGGCCAAGGCTCATCTGAATGGTGAACGGGGCTGGATTCCAGAGGGACCAATGAGTGGAGGGGTCAAAGGGAAATCCAAGATGTCAGCCAGTGGGCAGGGCTCATTAATTCACTCCCAGAATCCTACCCCTACCCTGCAAACAAGACCTGGGCTTGCTGGCCAGCTGGGAAAAAAAAACAAACCAGGCACTTTAGAGCAGTGGGGAAGTTCTATTTCCCTGGTGCTGGCTCCTGGGGACCTCAGTGCAATTCCCAAAGCCAAATTTAACTTTTGCTCAATAACACAGGGAAATTGCTCTGCTCTTCACATCATCATATGATTTGATTTGAGTAAAATGAGGGACACAGGGCAGTTTCAGGACACATTTGCAATGCAGTCTACACACCAAGCGGTCCATGGTAGCCCTGCTACACCATATAGCAGCCTAGGTATGGAGGGCACCTGGCAAAATCTCCCTCTCGTACCCCATTTTCTGTTCTGCTACACTCCATTAGAGAACTCAATCTAATCCACCGCTGGAGCCAGACACTGTGCTGCACACAAGGGAGGGAGAGACTGTTAAGGCAAGGTCCCTGCTGCCCAGAGACTTCCACTCTGAAAAGAGAGACACAGATGGGTGAACATAGCTGCAGTGAGGCACAAGACCTGTCATCTTAGGAGTGTGTAGAGGAAACGGGAAGGGCGCAGAGGAGAGAGAAAGCAACCACAGGAGCGGCTCCAAGGAGGCGTTCAAAGAAGCTGGTGCACAAAGTCTTGAAAGCTGAGTAGGAGCAAGGAAAATGTAAGAGAGGACAAAGGGAATCACATATGTAAAGGCATAGATAGAGGGGCATCAGGCCTTCATGTCACACAAGTGGCTACTTACCTGAGTAACTAGCATGATCAGAAGCCTAGGAAGAGTCAGCAGCTCTGACATCTGCGCAGCTCCTCTCTACCTCTCCTTGCCTGCATCTCTCTGAGTCTCTGACTCCCTTAGCTCAAGCCCTCTGCTTCTAATCATGACCTCCCGGATCTTGATCCCATCCACATGTTTAGGATATACCTCCATGACCTTGACCTTCTGGACTCTTCTGGGCATGAGCAACTCTATGACCTGCCACTAGGAGTGAGACCTTCCTCCTTCCACACTGCCCTGGGATACCCTAAAGGCCAGGCCAGCCACGCCTCCCCAACACAGACCAGATGCATCTGCAAGTTATTCGATGGAGCTAGAATAAACATATATAAATAGGAGGAGACACAGTTCTGGAAGCAGGTAGGAGACCTGGGGAGCCATCAGGAGGAATGATGTGAGGGACTGGCAGATTCTGAGCTGACTTCTCAGGGGTTACTCTGGTGGTGGCAGGGTAGAGGTGTGAGAGGGAGAGAGACTAGGAGCAAGAATTGCAATAGCCTGAGCAAGAATTGAAGAGAAGAGAAGGTGACTCCCCTGCCACTCACAGCTTGAACAACTGTGGACCACCCTGGAGAAGCAAGGACCTTCATCCCCTTTACTCTGCCCTGTGGTTCTAAAGTCCTCCCTCATGGTCCTGATTCACATAATTGGAGGCTGTTTCCTACCCATCCCCACCTCCTCTTCCTGCTCCCCCCACCTCCCGCTTCCCGGAAGCAACAGGCCTTGCCTCCTGCCTCTAGTTCAAATCTGCCCACCAAAAGAAAATGGAAAAGGAAGTCAGGAAAGGAAGCCTGATGGGGAGGATGTGGCCACTTCAAACAGAAGCTCCTCAAGAAGGGAGGCCCAACAATGTTTGGGGCTTTCACAAGTCTGGAAAGTCCAGGGTACTCAACAAATATTTAAAACACACACACACACTCACACTCCATTGTGCTGTCATGAATTCTGTCACCTTAGACCCTGGAGGAGGCACAGCCCTCTCCATGTTCCTTCCAAGTGGGTGATAGGAAATCAAGACCCAACCAACAGCACCCAGGGGTCCATGCTCTGGCTTCCCTTGTGACCATCACCTTTACCATGTCCCAGAACTACTTTAGTGAGTCTGGGCAGGTCACAACAACCTGTTTACAGACATCTAGAATTCCCAGGCACTCTTAGGACAAGGGACTTGGGGACTGTTCCAAATGGGCAGTGAAGGCTTACTAAGAGAAACTGTTCCTCTGGGTCTATTTATGCCGGTATAAACACTTGCCAAGGAAACAAGGCATGTGGGCATGCGCCGACCCTGCAGGCCCTCGGGTGGCTGCAAAAGGCAACTGGAAAGTCACATGTCATAACAGTGGAAAGTACATATGCAGCTATTCTTAGCCCTGGAATGTATACACGGTCTCCCTGCCCAGCGGCCCTTGCACAAAGCTCTAGAAAACTGTGAAAGTGCCTTCAGCATAAACAATCCAGAACTCTCCCAGGACAAATTGTTTGCCAACTGAAAGAAAGGCCTGGGATTTATGGTTTCACTCGGAGCAAGAGGTGGAAACTTTCTAGGGGGACAAGACAAACCAGGCATCAGTGGGTGTCACTGCAGCAAAACAAGGTAAATATCCCTAATACTTACTTCTCTGCAGGTGGACTGATGGGGCAACCCAATAGACCAGGGTGTTGTTTTTTCTGTTTTCTACTGATTCCATCCATAACACAAAACCCCAAAACTCTATGCAGTCGTGTTTTCTAACTATAGATAGATAGAGAGCTAAAGATTTAAGTCTCACAAGGGTCCATTTTCATGCCTCATCTCTGTCTAGTTACCTGAATACCACAACTTCAGAATGTCATTTCTGGAAAAGACTAACACCCAGACAGAGATGTTTATATGAGTTGACTAAATGACAGCTAAGCTGAGCATCTGGGGAAAGGTTCACACTTCTGCTGGTCAAATGCATGGATTGTTAACTGTGCTTCAGGCTAATGTTTTAGCCCTGGCAATCTAGTAACTTCCAACAACTTTTATTTTTCCCCCTCAGATTAGCTAAAGATGCTATTTGCCTATTACCTTTGAGAATAATTATAACCAAAAAGAGATGTGCCAGCTTTGGGGTCTGGGGTGAGGGTGGCTTCCCTTTCTGGACTTCACCAGGTGGCATTCTTGGCCACACCCACAAACTTCTTGGTGAGGGGCACAGGTGCACACCAGCTAGAGCCTACAGTTCATGCTGCTGAGGCAGACTTGACTGTTGCTCCCCTCTCTGTAGGATGGACGAGGAGTCGCCAGACGGGTTGCTCTTCCAAGACCACAACTTCTCCTCTGACTTACTGAGGCAGCTCAACAGCTTAAGACAACACAGAATCCTGACAGATGTGAGCATCTGTGCTGGTGCTTGGGAGGTCCCCTGCCACCGCAACGTGCTGGCCTCCAGCAGCCCCTACTTTAGGGCCATGTTCTGCAGCAACTTCCGGGAGAGCAGTGAGGCCAAAATCCAGCTGAAGGGCATTGACTCCCCAGTGCTGGACTGGATCGTGGCGTACGTGTACACTGGGGAGGTGCGCATCGCAGCCGACAATGTCCTGGCCTTGATGGAGGCAGCCTCCATGCTGCAGTACCCCAGGCTGTTTGAGGCCTGCTCCTCGTACCTGCAAAGCCAGCTGGCCCCCAGCAACTGCCTGGGCATGATCAGACTCTCAGAAATCTTAAGTTGCCAGACCCTCAAGAAGAAAGCCAGGGAGGTGGCCCTGGTGTATTTCCCTGAGGTGGCTGTCTCCGCTGACCTGAAGGAACTCTGTGCCCTGGAGTTGAGAGACTACCTCGGGGATGACGGGCTCTGTGGGGAGGAGGAGAAGGTATTCGAGGCCCTCATGGCTTGGATCAAACATGACCTCCAGGCCCGGAAGCAATACATGCAGGAACTGTTCCAGCAAGTGAGGCTTCAGTACGTCCACCCGGCTTTCTTCCACCACTTCATCGCCACTGACACCCTCCTTCAGTCTTCGCCTGCCTGCCAGACCATCCTGGAGATGGCCAGGAGGCAGATGTTTTCTCTGTGTGGCTCCAGTGCCCCAGACTGCAAACCCCTGTGGCATGTCCCTCCAAGGAGCTCTTACCAAGACTTCCTCATCCTCCTGGGTGGAAGGAAGGACAACCAGCAGACCACCAGGGAAGTCTTGCTCTACAGCTCGCAGACCGGCCAATGGCAGAGCCTTGCCAAGCTTCCCACGCGACTATACAAGGCCACAGCTGTCACCTTGCACCGCAGCATCTACGTGCTCGGGGGCATGACTGTCAGCGCGGGGAAGAGTCTGGTCAATCACAACGTCTACATTTTCTCCCTGAAACTCAACCAGTGGAGGCTCGGGGAGCCTATGCTGGTGGCCCGCTATTCTCACAGAAGCATTGCCCACAAGAACTTCATTTTCTCCATCGGGGGCCTCGGAGAAGGGCAGGAACTCCTGGGCTCCATGGAGAGGTACGACAGCATCTGCAATGTCTGGGAGAGTATGGCCACCATGCCTGTGGGGGTTCTCCACCCTGCCGTTGCTGCAAAGGACCAAAGGCTCTACCTCTTCGGGGGAGAGGACATCATGCAGAACCCTGTGCGCCTTATCCAGGTAAATAGCTGGTCCTTCCCATCATGTAAGGGTGTGAGTGTGTTTGTGTACACACACGTGCATACATGCATGCACACACTGGCATACATATGTACATGCATGGACACATGAACATGCATGTATACATATATGCACATACATGCCAGAAGATGCACGTATATATGCATACAGACATGTGTATGCACTTCCTGACACATGCATAGTGTGCACAAGCATACATGAATATATGCATGCATACACACATACACACACACACTTGTCTTTTGTAGGGAAAGAAGGGAGAAAGAGAACAGGGCAGAGAGATAGAAAGGGAAGAAGGAGAATAATTTTTAGCAAGAATTTTTTCAATTTTTGAAATTTTTTCATGTAAGGCTAATAACAAACACAATTCTTATCCACAAAAAGCATGTCTTCATTTGAGAAAAAAAAAGCATATCTACAAATTCAAGCTAGAACATATTGAATATGTCAGCTAGTGAAGCCCTATAAGGCTTTAGGAGATGCTTGTACCCCATATCAGTAAGGCCTTAAAAGAAGATTCCCAAGCCTTGACCCACATCTCTGTTACCAAATCTCCTAGAACCTAACCCCAGACCCACTGAATCAAAATCTCATAGTGTGGGATCCTGACACGTGTGGTTTACAAGCCTCCAGGAAGTTCTCAGGTGCATCTAGTTTGGGGAACCCCTGCCCTACATGATAAGAGATATTGATTTCACTAACAAACTCTCTGAGAAGCATGATTTCCAAAGGCCAGAATATTAAGGATTTTCCAACTTTGTGCAAGTTTCTAATAATCTCTGCATTCATCTACAGATATGAAACTCTTGAATAACAAGTTTAGGTTTAAAGACCTCATGAGATGCAGTTCGTTCATCTTAAGTGTTATATTGAGCCTTAGTCACTGTGAAGTCCTGGGGACATCAGAGGGAACAGTGAACAACACCTAATCCTCAAGGAGCTTGCAAGACAATTGCAATTCAGAAGCTGAATACAGGAGGACTCTAAGATCATAGGGGGTGTCCTAAAACCTTCTAGAGGGAATCAGAGAAGGCTTCAGGGGAGCTTTGGAGGGAATCCTGTGAGATCCACGTAAGCTGACTTGAGTAAAGAAACAGAAGCAACAGAGCAGCTGATGGAGAATAAGAAGGGTGAGGGCAGGGTTGGTGCCAAGAGACCACATAACAGAAGGGGTAGGATCCTCTGCCAGCTGAAGCAGAAGTCAGGGCAATGCTGAGTAGTACTGAGGGACAGGAGTGACCCCAGGAACAGAACACTTGTACAAAGGTCCTGAAGCACAAAGCGTAAACAGCCCATTGTCCTGAGGAGCCAAAAGCCTGACAATGGTGACAATGTCCTTGCCAAGCAGAGCAAGGAGAAGGAAGGGACAGCACCAAGGGACAAGTATGACCCCCCACCTCATCCCCATCAGCCCCTTCCCAAGCCACCCAGCAACTCCCTCCACGCAGACTGCTGCCCTGAGCCCCTCCTATCAAAATTCTGGAACATTCTTGAGGGATGGGTGCTTGTGAAGATGAGGCTGGTCTGGCAGGGCTTTCTAGGTCTTGTCAAAAAATTGGGATTGCAGCCTGAGTCCAAGGACAGGGACATCATTAAAGGGATCCATGCAGGGTGAGTGAGGTCATGAGATTTTTATCTGCAAAGTTCCCTCTGTATGCCTGGTAGAGAAGGGCTGGGAGGGGGCAGGGGAGTCCAGTCAGGAGACTCTTCAAGAAGTCCTGGCAAGAGAGGGTGACAGCCTGGCTCATATGGTGTTGGTGGAGAGTGTTTTTCTTGCCTTTGGTCTTTAGCCCATGTTCTCCTCCACCATCCAGGCAGATTCTTAGTCTTTCCGGAATTACTCTTCCCGGTTCCGCTCATTTACTTGAGCTGGGAGAGATATATTAGGCTGCACTCCAAACTCTGACCACACAAAATAGATGTGACAAAGTGCTTCTATGTAAAGCTAACACTCCTCCCTCCTATTTTTCAAAATAGAATCAACAAATATGCCGATGATTTCACATTGCAAAATTGTCATCGACTTCCTAAGAATATAATGCAAAGCTCCAAAAAGCTTTCAGCTAGCCTATCAAGAAATGCATAGTACAATCAGACAAGATCCTTGCAATGCCAAAAAATTCTAAATGAGTGAATGATCTTCTTACAGTATAGCCATGGATGAGAGAAATGGGTAAAATTATTCATTTGGATGCTTTTCTTATCTATTTAGCACTAACTATGAAATGGAAATTTTGCTCATTTGAAAATAATTTCAAATGAGTGCTCCAAGGTATTGGGTAGAACAGGTTGGATTTCCAGGCATAGCCTTAGAGTTTTTCTTCACGGGATGGTTCCTCCCCAACCATGCGCTTTTCTAAGAGCTATCCTGCAGTGGGTATAGATAAGAACTACACTACGCAAACTGTGCGTGTGCGTCCCCCTTTCTACCTGGCTTCCTTCCTGCTTCCATTTTTTGGATGGCATTAGGCAAATCCTTTACCGTGACAGTCTCACTTGCTTCCCTGGCTGAAGACCCTCCTTTGTCACAATGGTCAAAGTATTTCTGGGGCATTAAGAGGACTGTGAGCAAATGTGAGCATATTTATTTTTAAAACCATACCCAAAGCTGAGGGAGAACAGAAGGCCAGGAGGGAATTACTCATTTGAGTAATGCAACTGATGTTTGCTCTTTTTCTGAGGATCCCACTTTCCAAGAATGTGTCACCCGTGTATTTTCAGATAAAACCATGAGGCTTCACAGCCTTGTACTTGCCCATGACCCTAGCACTCAGCCCCCTCCAGGCTTCAACAATTTGAAGAGATCAGTGGAGACCTCACAGGGTCCCCAGTCTCAAAAGCCTCCACAGGAAAGGCCACACTTTCATGGCCCCACACAGAGCCATGAGTGTGATAGTTAAAAGTATGCACGCTGGGCTCAACCAGACTGGCTTTTTGACTCATTCAGGCTGTTTGACCTTAGGAAGGTTACTTAACCTCTCTGAGCTTCAACTGTCTAATCTGAAAATGGGGAAAAATAATAGCATCTACCTTATAGGATGGTTGTGAAGGTCAAATTTTTATCAAAAAAAAAAAAGAATCTAGCAACTAGACTGTGAATAGAAAGAATTTTCAGCAAAGAATAGTGTACCATTTTTCTCTGTAAATAAATGTTTCTGTTCCATCTTTTCTTATGTGGAGTCCATCCTATATCTCTTGTGCTAAATTTTTCCTGTAATGAGCTAAACTCATATTTGATAGTTGAATTTTAAACTGAGGACATTACCAGAACATGCTCTAGGGACTATTTCAGAGCATGGCAAAGGAGCCTGCCCTCTCCTCCTTGGTCTTTCTTCTCTTTCTCTTGCTTTTTTTTTTTTTCTGAGACTTAATTCCTTTCAGACATAAACTGTTCAGAAGCCTTCCTCATGTAGCCCCAAATTTATTCTTGACTCTATGACCCTCTCTCTCCAATACACCAGAACATTTAGAAATTTAAGCATGAGCTAGAAATAAAAATGATTGGAAAGTCACTAATTTTCTAAATACCCAAGTTGTTCCATTTCCTCAATAAAAGAAAAAAAAAAGTTCCAAGCAAGGTCAGCAAAATACATACCATATGCAGAATTCTTGGTTCCTTCTATAGAAGTACTACCACTGATCTCATGCCACCACGGAAAGACCAACTCCTAATCCTATTCTGGCATTCGACAACAGTTCATTTATTGATAGTAATCTAGCTACACTTTAAAAACTGTAAAGAAATAGAAAAACTCGTGCCTGGTTCACTCTGTTAATTACTGCTTTTGAAGAATAATAATTCAAAATGCAGTACTGTGATTCTGTTCCTCCCTCAGGTTTATCACATTTCCAGAAACACGTGGTTCAAAATGGAGACGAGGATGATCAAGAACGTGTGTGCCCCTGCGGTGGTGCTTGGGCAGCGGATTGTCATTGTGGGAGGTAAGTCTGAACGGAGGCTCACTGCGCTGGACACAAACTTGGCACTTCTCATGGAAAAATGGGTCACTCGAAGATGTTGTTCTGCAGGACAGTTTTTTTAAAAGCACATGCATGCACACAGGAGAGCCTGGCAAAGCTCTTTCCTCGTGCAGAAGTTTCTCCCTGTCTTCATTTGTAAACAAGGGACAAAATAATACTTATTTCACAGAGTTGTTGCTGTAATCAAACGTGCCAGCATGTGAAGCTCATAGCACTAACCAGACCCACAGTCGATGAACAGCGTGTGAATAGTATTGTGAATAGTATTGGCTCCAATGATTGCACAATGTGTCCCAGTTAACAGGACTGGTTTTGGGGTCAGAGAGGTCCTGGCTTTACCACTAACTAGCTGTCCACACTTTGGCAAGCTTTTCATTTTTCTGTGCCTCAGTTTCCCCATCAGTTAAAATGGGGATCCGTAAGGTGCCCACCATAGAAGGCTGTTGTGGCACCTATGTCTAAGTTCCCACAGAAAAGCTTCTTTGGGTGGTTAACTCCTGGATGAGCACATAAGAGACAAAAATGCCAGTGAGGCCGATATGGGGGTGCTGCTCCCAATCTATGGATAACATGTAGGAGGCATGGGCCAGAGTCAGAGAGACCAGGGTGCCAGCCCCAGCTCAGCCTCCTGAGGGCCACAGCAGGGCACCTCAACATCCCACGCTGTAATTCAGGGACCCAGCCTCGCTGTGAGCAGGGAGCAGACACATTGCAAGCCACTGACGTCCACGCCGGATGAGTGATGCTGAGCTTGCTCACATGTCTTTGGTTTTCAGGTTACACAAGGAGGATTCTTGCTTATGACCCTCAGACCAACAAATTTGCCAAATGTGCAGACATGAAAGACCGAAAGATGCACCACGGGGCCACAGTGATGGGGAACAAGCTCTATGTGACAGGCGGGCGGCGGCTGACCACAGACTGCAACATTGAGGACTCAGCCTCCTTTGACTGCTATGACCCCGAGACAGACACCTGGACATCCCAGGGGCAGCTGCCTCACAAACTCTTTGACCACGCCTGCCTCACCCTCCAGTGCATACCCCACATGACCACCCACTCGTGAAGTTCACAAGGAACCTTTGTCAAAATGCTTTCTGTTGCAAAGGACAGAAGCCCAGTTCCAAAGAACCTAACTGTACAAGGATGCAGGGACCCCTCTCAGGACTGAAGGAAGGTACCAGGGCCTGGGGGCCTGGAGCCAGGCCTATCTCCAGAACTCTCTCCTCCCCTAGCCTTTTCCTCTCTCTCTACCTTGTCTCTACTAGGCCTCATTTCTCAAGCTGCTCTATCCAGAGTATGAGTACAATGACAATTGAGAAATCCTGACTCACATTCTGTAGCTTTGCATCTTAGGGAGAGAAATTTACTGCATCATGATCCACATATTAATCTTAAAAAACAGTGCTGATGGGCCTTTTTTGAATTCCATGCCTGCCTCTTGAGACAATCACTATTGCCAAGATGGTGCTACTATAACTACCTAGTCTTGAATCAGGTCCCTAGGAAAAGAAGTAGAGTTAACTCCTGTGATTAACAGCCCATCCAAACCTCATGTAATAGAATGGAAGGAGTTCTCTAAAGGAAGAAATTCTGAATGGACAAAAAGCACATCTGGCCCAGGACACCATTGCAATCCGGAACTACAGGGCTGAGAGACCCAAGAGGACCCCTGGAAGCACTTGGTCCAGGTGGCAGCGTGAGAAATTGGCCATGACTGTGTTTGTCTGAATTCTATGGATGTAGTACATTAAAATTCCAGAGAAGTATGTGCAATTCACTATCTCATGTTTGCAAAATTATCTTGTACTTCAGGATATAAAAACAGAACAAAGCTCGTTTCTGGTGCCAAATGATGTTTTTCTCCAGCCTCTGGGGAGCTATAAACCTGCAGAATTAATCTGGGTTTTCATTTTAGTAAATGTTATGAGAATAGCTCTTCTAGGGAAAGCCAGCAAATTCTTTCAGTGATTACAGGAACCATTGCCCTCTAGAAGCCAGGGCTGAATAGCCCTATGGCCCCTTTATCTTAAAGCACCTCCCACAGTTTCAAGTTGGAGAATAAGCTGAAACTGAGAACAGCCGCTCTTCACACTGCCAGCTCGTCACCATCACCTGGGGAGATGTTTGGAACCAAGACAGAGCCCCTTTCGAGATAGATGGATGGGAATTCTGCTAGCTGGGGCCCAGAACTCTGGATGTCTTAAGTTTCCTAGATGAGAAGATAAAGAACCACACAGCCCTGCTCAGCTGTGGGCACCTAAGACCTTCAAGTCTGGTTCCATTCCCATCCTGTCCTGGCCAGCCCTATCCAAACCCAGCATTGTACACAAAGGACCCCCATCCCACCCGACAGATGCATCGGAAACAAGTCTTGCTGTCCTGAGCGCAGCACCAGAGTGCATGCATGCTGGAGCCTCCCTTCCCACCTAGCTCTCTAGGTCCAGGTTCTGGACTTTCTCTTTCTTCCTAGTTTGTATTCTTTGTGCCTCAGGCTCTCTTGCTGAGGGTGAAGCTCTGTACTGCTCCGTGGACCACTTGGCTGTGGTCCAGAGACTCGCTGGCCTGCCAGTCCCTGCTGCTCAGCCTGCACGCAGCTGCCCCTGAGCTGCTTCCTGGCGTCTTCCCCCAGCCAGTTTTCCTCAATCCCACCTCTCCCTGACTCTGCTTGGAAGGTAACCAGAGGCCATCAGAGTGTCAAAATTGGCAACATCCTGTCCTGCTGATCAGTTGGCAGCATATGACACCGCTGCCCTCCATCTTGTACGACCTCTTCCCCACCTCGGGGACACCACTGACTCTTGCTCTTCCTCCCCAGAGTCCCTTCTTGTCTCCTTATCTTCCCAGCTGCTACATGGTGACGCACCCCAGGGCTCAGTCCCTAGACCTTCTGTGTACCCACTCTCTCCCTGGATGGGTGAGACCTGCACACCCCCCTACGCTGCTCACTTGCTGATTGTCTCACGAGCCTTCTCCTCCCACAGGTTTCCCCACCCTAGGGGAGAAGACAGCTTTCCTGCACACACCACACTCTGTTCCAGATATATCCAGTCCAGCCCAAGCCGCCATCTTTTCTCATCTGCTTCCACCTTGACTCCCTGAATCTCTTCTTCACACAGTCACCTATTTGACCTCCCTATATAGCCCCTGGCCTTGGCACGGGGATTGAACTCAGAGGCAGTTTTTCACCGAGCTCCATCCCCAGCCTTTTCTAAAATTGTTTTTATTTTTGAGATGGGGTCTCACCAAGTTGCTGGGGCTAGCCTCAAACTTGCCATCCTCCTGCCTCAGCCTCCGGAGTCACTGGGATTACAGGACTGTATCAGCACCAGCTGGGCTGTTTGATCATTTAAAAACATAAATGTAAGTTGACAGAGTGACAAAGGAAACAAAAAGACAAATTTAAGTTGAAATCGGTCATTCCCCTTTAACGTCTCCTAAGTGTTCCCGGCTCACTCAGCTGACCCTCAGAGGCCAGTGAGGTTCCTTGGAAGTGAGAGTCTGTAAACTCCTTCTGTGGCCTCCCAAAATCCTTCTGTCAGAGTCTTGCTGATGCCTTGACTTTCTTTTCCTTTCTTCTCAGTGCAATAGTTGATAAATGGCCAGTGCCTGTGGCTACTTTGTCCAAGTCTCCCTAGGGTACAGAAGAACTATGTAAATTGCCTCCTGGGATTCATAAAGGAAGGTGGCATCAGGGCCAAACACTTTTGAAAACATATCACAGCCCAGTGGTGTGTGATCAACACACTGCCTTTGTGACAGATGGATCCACACACCTGGACAAACCCAAAATCTGAGTTGAGTTGCAAAATGACCTCCGTCTACGATGGGTCCTTCCCCATCTGCCAAGGAGAGTCTGTCTGAAACGCAAGAGAGATGGTTTTGGCAGGAGGCTCCTTTGGCCTCACTGGCTGGATAGACAGTCACAGTTGATAGCTGAGGTCAAAATATATTTAGCCAGTGGCAGTTAAACTGAAACATTTTAACTAAAAAAAAAAAAAAAAAAAAAAAGGCAAACAATCTAATTATCTCAACAGGGAACAAAGCGAGGAGATGACATGGAGCACAGGCTAGGCAAGAAAACACCAACAGAAATATCAACCGCCCCTTCCAACCTGAACAGGAGCAGAGGAGCCGGGGAGACAGGAGCGATGGAGGGCAGGAGCGGGCAGCGAGGGGGCAGCAGGAGTGACCAGAGGAGGCTGCATGGCCTCGGCACTGGGCAATGCCACCCAGCCCCAACTCTCAGTGGGCACCTGAAAAGAAGGCCTGGCTGCCCTGAGATCACCATCAGACCCACCGGGCAGCAAGTGGCCAGCAGATGCAGTGTGGACAGTTACCTAGCAGAATGACGTGTCCCAGGCAGGACAGAACCACTCCTTTCAGACCCTTCCTGATTCTCTGCCCACAAGCAGGTGTGGCTCCAAAGGTGCCTCACTGCCACCCAGCCTGGAGCCTCCACTCCCCCTCCAGGTGGCTGCCTCCTCATGATCCTCCTCACCCTCTGCTGCAGCCACACCCTCTGATAATAATACAAAGTCTCAAGATAAACCTCTTAAACTCAAAGCCCAAAGCAGGTGGAATTCACCTTCGCCACCTCTGACTAAAATCCACAACATTCCAGAGGGTAAACTGTGACCAGTTTTATGTAAATGCTTCATCCTTCTCAGGATGCCCAGTCCCTCCTCCGGCCACAACCCACCATGCACGCCATGCCTCTGTGCCTTGGCACATGCTGTTCCCTCTGCTGAGTGCCTTTCCCTGCCCTGCCTTATGAACTCCTACTCCACCTTCACCTCTTCTGTGGCGCCCCTTCTCCACTGGCTCTAGCCCCTTTCCCACTCTAGCATATCAATGCAGGGGTGCTGGGGGAGGGGCCTGCTTTCTGAAACGTCAGCTCTCACGCAGTCCTACTGGAATTTCAGGCCCCTGTTCAAATGCCACATCATTCTCTTCATGTGGGGAATTGGGTCTTTGCTTTCCCTGAAGACACTCATGAGTATATTTCCTTCTTCGTTTCATTTGTTAGATTCAATTAAAATGCCAGGGCCTGCACCCAAACACCCCGGTGACTGTCCTCCCACACACACAAGTCAGTCATCCAGAAAATAGAGTTCTGAGGACAGACAGGGATTCAAGAGTCTGAGGTGTTTAGAAGCCAGGAAAAGGCAGGCTTGCAGGCTCATCTTTTGGTCTGAAGTCCTGGGTGTCAACCTAGCTCTGATCGCTACTGGCTATGTGATCTTGGGGAAAAGAATTAACCTCTCTGTTATGGTTTCCTCATTTTCTCTCTAGCATAACACTTGCTCCCTCATAGAGTTTGTTTTTTTTTGTTTTGGTACTGGGGATTGAACTCAGGGGTACTCGACCACTGAGCCACATCCCCAGCCCTATTTTGTGTTTTATGTAGAGACAAGGTCTCACTGAGTTGCTTAGCACCTCGCTGTTGCTGAGGCTGGCTTTGAACTCGCGATTCTCCTGTCTCAGCCTCCCTAAATGCTGGGATTACAGGCTTGAGCCACCGCGCCCGGCTCCCTCATAGAGTTTTTGTGAGGATTAATTGAATTGATATGTAAGTGCTATATGTGAATTAGCCATTATTATTACTAGTTGTGTGGCCTAGGGAAGGTGTCTTCACCCTCAGCTTCAGTGTGCTCATTGGTAAAATGGAGATGAGGATATCACTATGCGGTAGGTTGAAAGCCCCTCTCAACTGCCCACAAAAAAAAGATACGACCATATTTGAAAAAAAGGATTTGCATATGTAATTAGTAAGGGATCTCAAGATGCACTCATTCTGGATACCTGGGTAGACCCTAATTCCAACTGCAAGTGTCCTTATAAGAGAAAGGCAGAGGGAGATTTGAGGCCCAGGAGATGATGAGCGAGAGCTGGGGCAGGGGTAGGTGTGTTATGGCTGAGCCAGGGAGTGCCAGGGCCACCAGATGCTGGAAGAGGCAAAGAATGTTCCCCCAGCAGCCCCTGGGGATAACATGGCCCTGTCCTCCTTGCTTTCCCACCTCTGGCCTCCAGGACCATGAGTGAAAGCACAGCTGTGTTCTAAGCCACATTTGAGGTCATCTGCTACAGCAGCCAGGGGAGTGGACATGCGCCTTCCTAGGACCCTGCAGGCATGGCGAGGCCCTGTGTGTGCGCAGCGAACAATGATCGCCATTGTTCCCGTCCCTGTCCTGGGCCTTGGTCTCCCTCATAGAATGGTGACATGCGGCAGGGCAAAGGTAGCTGGGCTTTTGCTGCCTGGCACGGGCTCCTTCACCACTCGGCCCCTTCACCAGACAGTGGGCTACGTTTTTCTCCATCTCCTTCACCCTCCTCCTCACTCCAGGGTCCCCTACAGGCAAGGTGCTGCATCTCAGGCCTTCACATATCTGTGTCCACTGCAGAGCACAGTGGGCTCTGGATGGTCACCCTCTGGCTCTTTGAACACAAAGGAAGACTGCAGGAAGCTCCATCACACCCACAAGGACATGGTGGCCCAGGTTACATTTTAGGAGTTGTGATATCTTCCTCCTCCCACTCAGGGCTCAGTGGGGAAGAAACACTTAAGAAAACTGTCATCTAAAGTCCCCTTCCTTGTTTAAACCCCTTCACTAGTTTCCTACCTCAAGAATTCTGGCTCCACCTCTAGACTCTTGAGTTCCTCTATGTGTGAAAGAATAAATGGTCTCTACTGGATTAGATAAGAATAAAATGGAAGCGAGGACCCCCCAGCAGGCGCTCAGGGAGGGCAGGCCTCCGTGCTGCACCCACAGACTCTCTTCTCCTCAACTGGTCCACAGGAGAGCTCTCCTATATTTGCCTGTGGACGAACAATGCTTAGCCATTACCTATAGACACACAGAAACAAGCGTAATAGATCTCCAATGCCCAGCCACCACTCCTTATCCAGTGGGGACATGGTGACCTGCTCTCCATGCCTAAGACACGAGCTTTTTGTTCCATAAGGGCTGAGTCCCTGCAGATGTGGCCAAGGCCTTTGTTTCTCAACAAGTTTTCAAGGAAATACTTTTGCCCTCAAAATTGTTCCCTTCCTTTTGTCTGGAATGATTTATTTCATTATTCAGTGGCTGAAAATTCATGAAATGCTGTGGTCAGAGCAAAAAATGTGTCACACACCATTCCATATGTCCATGGAGCGGGGCTGGGAAAAAATCTGACAATGGAAACCGCCATTTCTCTCCCCAAGTTTAACGGATCTCTGACCTATTTTTTTAAATGTATAATATTTTTATACCCTTAATCAAAAACATTGTCTTTTTTAATAAAAGTAATTAGAGATAGGGTATATAAATAAAAATAATGGTCAAAACACTGTAATTTCAGCTGCATTTGAGGTGCAGCCCTTCCTGGACTAGGCATGAGACCCTGGGCAGGTCACTAAGCCACAGTGTCCTTGTGGCCCATGTTCACTTGCCCAGCACTCCTGAGAAAATTGAAACAGCAAATGTGACAGTGGGGGTGAGCTCCAACCACCAGGAGGAACCGTCCCCCACATTCCTCTCTCCAGCTTCCAGCATCAGGGCCCACTGGGCCAGTGGAGGCAAGAACAAAGGAATATTTAGAGAAAGCCATAAAACACATGCGTGGAACCACATCAAATCAAATCAAATAAGACATCATAGGATCCCAGGCCCCTCACACCCGCTGCCAGCCTCCACTCTTTAAGGGAAACCAATATCCTGTCTTCCAACACCTTGGGTTAGTTGTGCCTGATTTTGAATGGCATGCAAATGGAATCAGAGAGTCGGAATTCTGCGGACTGGCCCCTCTTGCTCAACATTAAGCTGTGAAGTCCCCATGTGGCCACGTGCTCTCAGAACCTGCTCATTCTCATAGCTTAGAGTATCGGGCCGGGACGACACCACCACTCGTGTATCTGACTAATGTCCCATGAGCTCTTGTGCCATTTCCCAATTGGAGTTATTGTGGACATCCTTGTGCAGAACTTCTGGTGAATGTATGAACATAGATCTGCTCAGTACATAACTGGGAGTGAAGAAGCTGGGTCACGGTTTCTCATATTCAGCTTTAGAGACACAGCCACTCCATTTCCCAAACTCGTCATCCCCATCTCTCCCCCAGCCAGCAGCATCCGAGGGTTTCAGTAGCTCCACAGCCTCCCCCACAGTGGGGATTCTCTGCCTTTCTCATCATGGACATTCTGGAGGGTGGGAAGTGGGATCACATCGCAGAGTGATATTTTTAAATGTAAGTCGGATTCTGTTATGCAGCCATTGGTTTCCCTTTGCACTGACAATAAAACCAAGCTCCTTCACCTGATCTGCAAGGCCCTGACTTTCTCCTCTCTGTGCCCCGCTACCCACTCGATAGAATTCAAAAGCAAGCCTGTCCCCACCTCACGAGATTTACATTTGCTTTCTTCTGCCCAGAATGTTCTTCCTCCATTTTTCTCCATGACTAACTCCTTCCTGATCATCCATACATTCAACAAATATTACTAAGTAATTATCAGTTTTCTTCTCACATGTCACCTCCCTCCGAGAACCTTTCCCCAACCTCTGTCTAGTGTAGCCATGGTAGCTCCTACCAGCACTTTCCATCACCTCTATTAGATTTATTTTGTTTTACCACAATGAAAAACGAGTTAAGACCAGAGACAATATATCTTCAAAGCCTAAAATAGTGTACACAGTTAAGTATTCAAACACTATGTGTTGGATGATGAAGAATGGAGGGGAAGAATGCACAAATTGCATTCTCAAAGATAATTATAGAATATTAAAGCTAGTAGAACCTCTTCTGCCCCTACCCCAACTCAAATGATCAAAATGATACTTAGAAAGATAAAGTGACTTGGCCATATTCATGGTTGACAGCAAAGATGGAGTATGAACCCATGCTCGTGATTTCTAGTCCCAGCATACCATTCTGCCTTCCAGAACAGGAGACAAAGTCTTATTCCATACAAACAAGTTTCAGATTATTGAATGTGGGCATTAGGAACTGATTTAGCCTGGTGAAGTCTCCCCTTATACCGTGAAGGCCAACACCGCATCAAAAAGATATGACATGGGAATTGTTTCTGGGTCCCCAAATCACCCTGACCTTAGTTCCAAGGAAGAGGATGGCATTGAGAGGGTAAATATAAATAAAGGTGGCTCCCAGTCCATCTTCCATATTCTAAAGAGCAGAAAAAGAACCATCTTGGCAGGAACAACTTCCTTGGGCTCGGAGTACCCGATACCTACCAGGAGATCACGCTGTGCCAGGTGAGAGCCTGGCCTTACATTCTTAGCTTGAGTGAGAATCGGATTGGAGTACAATGTGGGCCTCAGGCTGGTTGCATAAGTGGACCTGTAATCTGTACCTCAGAGAACTTCAGCCAAAAGCACTCTTGATGCCACTGCACTCTTGCTGAGTCATCCCCAAACCCTGTGACTGGATGATTCACTGATCTCCACTGGGGTCATGACTATCAGGTGCTGATCCAGAAATGAGGACTAAATTTATAAGGGGAGATATCCTCTAACTGGAACGCCAGCTTTTCCGATGGTTCAACCTTCTGCTCTTTGGGTTTCTGAAGAGTAGTAGAAGCCATGTTGGTCTCTTTCTTAACAATCTAAAAAAATGGAAGAAGACAACCAGAAACCCACTGAAAAAAAAAAGGAAGTTCATGTTTGGGAGGAAACCAACCTGAAATGATATATATCCACAATCCTTCATCACAATTCTAAGAGCTAGAAAACTCTAGAAACCAAGATTGGGACTTGTTTCTTTTGTATATTTGTAGCAAATGTATTTGGTAGCAAAGCCCAACAATGAAAATTGATATAAGACTATTTTTAGTCTTTTATGTCACTTTGGTTGCACACTCATACATTTTGGTGTAAGGAATGTTATCATTTGATTATGAGGTGCTGAATCAAATTCCAGTATGGTATTTCACAATATATAGCACATTGTGCATCTCATTACCTTTATAAAGGCAAAAACATTCTTAATACCAAAATACATCTTGCACCCCAGTTTTCTGATAAAGATGGTGGACCTTTAATTCTTCACTTATTTTATATGTTCTTTGCATAAACCAGGTCAGGAAGTATTGTCCGCATTCAATGAGTGGATAAACTGAGATTTAGAGAAGTTAAACCATTGAAGTCCACACAAGTAATTAGTGTCAATATGGAACTAGAACCCAGGTGTAGTGGACAGCCACTGTTTTCCCCGTTGGTCATCCATTCATGCCCTGATTTTTGTCACTCAGTTCTACTTTAGGAAACCTCTCACCTCTCCTCTCCTGCTTGCAAACCTGAGAAGTCCCAGTTTCACCTCAGCAAGGGAAGTGCATGTGCCCAAGCTAAGCCAACAGACGCTCTTCCTCAAAACTAGATCCAGAGAGGAGTGACTCAAAGGCCAACAAGAGCTGGAGTTGGATGGTCCCAGCAGTGGTCCCTGAAGGTGCTTTAGGTGTTGCGAGTTGCCCTGGGCTTTCTGAACCCTGACAATATGGCTTATCAGCCTTTATTTGTGTAGATTGACCAGAGAGGATTTCTTTAGCTTTCAGTCAAAGACCCGTGGGATATCCTGCCTCTGCCACCCGGGCCTCTGCTCTTTCCTCCCTCCAATGGGGAAGAATGTCATCACACACACACACAGAGGCATGCATGTATAACAGACAGACATTAAATATATATACAGATATATGAAATACTTAAAATGGAATGTGGTAACTTACAACATTCTGCATTTCAGAGTTACTGTGAACAGAAAAATATGTTATACAAAATACCTAGCACCTAGCCAGACACAGAAGCCCACACTGTGTTTAAAGAGTCTTGTAATCCAAGTCTCTTGCTGAAGCAGGAGGACCACAAGTTCAAGTCCAGCCTCAGCTCTTAGTGAAAACCTCTATTAAAGTAAAAAAATAAAGAAGTCTGGAAAAGCTCATTGACAAAATACCTCTGGGTTCAATCCCCTGTACCAAATAAACAAAAATAAAAAATAAAAAGCACATGAACAAAAACATAGTACCCAAGAGTTGGCATTCCTAAGACTCGGTCCTCTCTCCCTCTCTTCCTCTCTGTATGCTCTTTTCCTCCACATGTCTTCACTCATCTAACTATTTTCTTTCTTTACCCAAATGCATTTTTACATCCAAGTTGACCTTCCTCTTCATTTGCTCTTACATACATGTGCATTTACACATGGGTACTTCTTGACCCTATAAATAATTGTGAGGCCGAAGGAGGTGGCTGGCCATAGATTTTAATAACATTGCTGACATTTACATTAGCTTTCTGGACCTGTATTCTTGACACATCCCAAAGTTCTTGCATGTCTCCTGCATAAAAGTTGCTTTTCAGACTCTCTCAGCTTATGGTTTGCATGCCCAGTCAAATATAAATAGTGCTTAAGCAAAAAGAGTAAAGTACAGATGATTTTAAATAAACACAACCTAAAACAATGATTGTAGGAAATTTGGAAAATACAAAGCAACACAGAAGAAATTAGCATTATGCCATCCTAGAGATAACTATTCTTAACATTTTGGTTTATTTCTTTGTACTTTATTTTTGTTATATCTTATCATATAGATACCTGAAATTATAATCACATGTAATACCTATTAAGTGCGAGACAATTTGCAAAGTGTTCTGTAAT
>CM053400.1:167155698-167179413 GCA_028644305.1 Xerus rutilus | reverse complement strand
AAGAAGCAACCATTGGTGTGCGTTAGAATCACATGGAGAAACTTGGCAAGATACAAAGTTCTTGGCCATCTCCCACCCAAATCTCTGATCAGTAGGTTTGAGATGGAGCCCAGGAGTATTTTAAGCAAGAATTTAAAAGAAACATCCTATGCATCTGTTATCATGTACTGAAACTCTGATTTGTGTACTCAACTGGGAAAACCAATACACAAACCCCAAATAGCCAAAATAGTCTCGAGCAAAAATAGCAAAGCTGGAAGTACTATTGCACCCCATTTCAAAACACACCACAGAGCCACAGTAACACACGGTAAGGCACTTGCAAAAAACAGACATGTAGACTGATGGAATATAACAGAGGACACAGCGACAAAGCCCACAGCTACAGCCACGTGATTCCTGACAAAGGCACCAAAAACATATGTTGGAGAAAAGACGGATGTGCTGACGAAACTGAGTATCCACAGGGAGAAGATTAAAACTAGATCCAGTTCAAAAAGGTAATGGATATGAAATTACCATATAAACCATATAGCGTTAGTCAAATATTAATTATGAAGTTTTGTTTGTAGTTCTGGCTAAAGGATTGGTGTGAAGTAAACTGACTCTTCCTGGGCCTGTGGGTTGTTAGAGGTTTCTATGGTACCTTTAAACTGTTTTCTGGTGACTATTCAAGAAGACTGTGAAGAGAAGCCAATTAATTATCCTAAGGTGGGTGTTAGATTTAGCAAATAAAAACAGTGCATGAAAAATACAAATAAAATTATTCATTGTTTAAAAAAAAAAAAAAAAAAAAACTAGATCCCTAATTTGCTCTGTGCAAAAATCAGTTAAAAATGATCAAAGACCTAAATGTCAGACCCGAAACTGAAACTGCTAGAAGAAAACAGGGGAATTCTTCAAGACATAGGCACAGGCGATGGCTGCCTACTCAGGGCTCCAACTGCTCAGGAAACAACAGCAAAAGAACCAACAAATGTGATGGCATCAAATAAAAAATTTTTAAAAAAACTTCTGCCCAGCCAAAGAAACAATTGACAGAATGAAGAGCCTGTCCACAGAACAGGAGACAATCTTTGCCAGCTGCTCTCCTGCAGAATCCAGAACTCAAAAAACTTAGCATCATAAAAACAAACAAGATCACTTAATAGGCAAATGAACTGAACAGACCCTGCTCAAAAGAAGTACAAATGGGGGGCTGGGGTTACGGCGCAGTGGTAGCGTGCTCGCCTAGCATGTGTGAGGGACTGGGTTCGATCCTCAGCACCACATAAAAATAAAGATATTAAAAAAAAAAAAAAAAAGAAGTACAAATGGCCGTTAGGCAAATCAGATCAAAACTACATTGAGACTCCATCTCACCCCTGTCAGAACAGCATTCATCAAGAACACAAAAGACAATAAATGCTGGTAAAGATGCAGAGCAAATGAACCCTCATCCGGCCATTGGTAGAAATATAAATATGTACAGCCACTATGGCTATCAGTATGGAGAGTCCTTAAAGAGCCAAAAAATAGAATTACCATATGATCAGCTATACCACAACTCAGTATATATTTGAAGAAATTAAAGTCAGCATACTACAGAGATACCTCACACCTGTGTTGACTGGGGCACAATTCATAATAGCCAAATTATGGAATCAGCCCAGGTGCCCATCAACTGATAAATGGATAAAGAAATATAGTCTATTTACATAATGGAGTATTATTCAGCCATAAAGAAGAACAGAATCACTCCATTTTCAGGAAAATGGATGGAACTGAGGACCCTAATGTTTAATAAAATCAGCCAGACTCAGACAGACAAATGCCACATGTTTTCCCCTATATGTGGCATCTAGGGGTGGGAAAAGATGACAAGAAAACAGAAGGAAGGCTATTAGGGAAAAGGAAGGGGGTCCGGGGAAGGGAGAGTAAAGGAGGGCATAAGGGGGTAGAAAGGATCCAAGTATGTTATTTGCATATACAAATACGCCTGATGAAATGTATTATTCTATATAATTAAAATGTACTAATAAAAAAGGAAAGAAAGAAAACCAATACACACACGCACTCAGACTTTCCCTTATCCTGTGTTCCATGTCTTAACTTGAGCCCCTGGCAATCCAGTCTTGGCTATTTGTAGTCTCAAATGTGGGTGGACCTCAGGGTTCAGAAAAGCCTCTGTTCATCAAAAACTCAGCTAAGGAGATGGTGGTGCTTCATCAATTCACCACAGCTGAATCCAAACTGAACTGGAAGCCAATCTTCCCAACTTTAGAATCCTAAAATATCTAGGATTGCAAGATTAAAGGCCCCTGTTTAAATTACCAGGTGAAATGTGTTACAATCCTCATTACAATTTTCCCTCCAAAAGGCAAATCTCATCAGACACCTTGGGAATTCTTTTGGAGTCTCTCAAAGATGACAGGCTAGCTGACTCCACCATTATCTGCAGACAGAATTTCAAAGGGCTGGGCAGCATGCTTGAACCCTAGCAGAGGCCAACTGCCTTCGGGGGAGACCGACTTTGAGGAGTGCAGATGGAAACCTGATTTACAGGCACTGAACTCCTACAGCTCTGCTTCAGTTAGACACACATCGGGTCAAGGTCTGTGCGTTCTTTCCTGCTTAAACATTTATTTGGGAACAGGAAAAAGGAGAAATAAAAAGCCTGAAAGTTTTTCTTCACCTCTTCCCACAGCCAGTCCAAACAGGCAAATACTGTTTAAGTGGCCATTTGGTGGGTCTCCAAGTGACAAGCCTGGAGTCATTAAATACAGTGGATGCTCATATACATGTCAAGAGCAAGTGACGTTGACTTCACAACCTTCTCCCAGGTTTCAATGACACCTCTTTCTTTCTCTCTAACTTCATAATGCCCTTCTGTCCCTCAAGCTAAGGTGCCCCATCCAGAGGTGGCTTATTCAGGAAGGATTTTCTCCTCTTCGATCTTTCTCTCATTGACCCTCTACTCACCTCAAAACATGGCCTTCCCTGTTCCCACTCCCTGGGGACCCTTCTTCCCACCCCTCACCAATCCTTCCACAGTGGTAATGGGTGATCACGTCGTGACTGCCTTCAGGCTCCACTCCTGCCATTTCATGGGGCCCTCCTGGAAGAAGTCCCCCAGGGTGACCGACAGTGGAAACAGCATAGGCTCCCGTCTTTCCAGCAGGCACACACAGAAGCCCAGAGGAATCTACGTCCTCTCCTGGATACCCAAGAAGAACCCTGGTATGGAGGGAAGAAGAGAGAATCCCTAATGCATGTGTCAATGACATGACTGGATTTTGTAATAGAAATGGCCTTTCCTATAACTTAGTATCTGTTCTTCTCCTGCACAAATCAACAAAACTTTTTTTCAATCTAGAAAACTGAATCATTCCAATATTGAATTAAAAATGAAAACTTGAAACACCCTCCCAAGCTGTTGCTGGCCATTGCTGTGCTACCTATGGAAGATGGTTTGTGCTGAAGGCATATCATCACCCTTGGCTGAGGCTTATTGTGGAGGAGGAGGGGCACTAAACCAGTCCATGGGACCAAAGCTCTTTTCCCATCCTGCCCACCTTGGCACCTGAGATTGGAAGAAATCTGGACAGGAAATCAGAAGCTATGAACTTAACCCAGGTTCTTTGCTGACCCAGGTTCTGTGGGGTTTTACTAAAATAGGAAAATGAGGAATTCAAACCCTGGAAATTCTCTCCACCCTAAAGTATCTAGGATTCCAAGACTGGAACTCTCTGTTTAAATACAAATAATTCCCTGAAAGCAGTGACATATTATTTGACTATTACACACTTAGCTCAAAAGAGCCTCCAAGATTCATGTGTACATCTTCTTACCAAAAAAAAAAAAAAAGTGATTTAAGTAGAGCTGGACGCGGTGGTGCACGCCTATAATCCTAGCACTCTGACAGGCTTAGACAGAAAAATTGCGAGTTCAAACCAGCCTCAGCAACGGCAAGGCGCTAAGCAACTCAGTGAGACCCTGTCTCTACATAAAACACAAAATAGGGCTGGGGATGTGGCTCAGTGGTTGCGTATCCCTGAGTTCAATCCCCAGTACCAAAAAAATTAAAAGTGATTTAAGTAGAGAAATGAGAAAGGAAAGATCTCAAAGATGAGGTCTCCCAAGGGAGAAGCAGCAGCTGATGAGAGACCAAGCTAGACCATGGGAAGCATAGGGTTTCCTTTTGGGAGACACCAAAAGGAAAGGAATAGATAAGATCCAAATAAAACTTATTTTTCTTATTTCATATTTTTTCTTGTCTGGGCCCTGATTAAAACTACAAGGAGTCTACCCTGGTAAGAGGCTTTTAGACCTTTACAGATGCTCATTGAATGGTAAATAGATACAGTTATACTGATCCTCAGAACCTGTAATCCCTGACACCTATCAAAATAGCTGCTCTCTTTCCTGTTTGAAAAATGATACATACTCACATGGGGCCAGAAGGAGTGAGAAAAAGAGAAAAGAAGAAAGTAACTACCCAGGTAGCTTCTTCAGCTGCCACTCCAAGATGCACTGTACTGGATCACAAATTGCAATTGGTCAATCCTTGCATCAAGACGCACTGTACTGACACAGTATATATGGACCCTCCTGGCTCCTCACAACAAATTTGCAAAGGTATTAACTCTTCCCATTCTACATACAGGGGACACTGAGGATCACCAAAACCTAGACTCTTCCTACAATAGACACTAGGAAATGATCTTTATTCAATGAGTCTTAGCTTTCCACTTCAGTGATAAGCAAAGTAATATTAATAAACATTCCATGACAATGTGTGATTGGCCAGCCACTAGGCCATTATTTATCAAGACTTGTAATCCTCACTCCTACCCTGTGAAGCAGCTCACATTGTCCTCATTTCACTGCTGAGGAACCTGAGGTGAAGCAATGTGCCCAGGGACACACGGTGAGATAGCAAAGATTTCAGCCAGACAATCTGACACCAAACACCAGAATCTTAACCACTGCGCATAGCAAACTTATTTTAGCTCAATTGCCCGTAAATAAAAACTTGTTATTGCTCAGTGTATTAAGAGGGATGAAGATAGAGCAGATTTCAACTGCAATCCAGGCTGTTGACAGACCCAGAAATTGCTCTTTGTCAGGAGCTTGAGGTTACCGAGGGGTGAATGTCTTCAGAGGGGCAGGCCAGCCTCCAAATAGCTTTTATGTTGTTGGGTTTTTTTTTAACAGCAATTTCTCTCTCTGCCCCAAAATACAATCAAGGGTCACAAATTGCATTTGGTCAATCCTTGCATCAAAACCTTTCTCTGACTCCCTGATGTTCTTAGAGAACACATGCCTATTGCTATCATCTCAGGATATGTGGCTGCCTCAGTACCCCATACCAGAGGAACAACACCCTGACCCTCTCCACTCAGGGCCTGGAAAACGTTTCTGGCATCTTGGCAGAGATGAGAAACTGGAGCAGGGGGAGACAGAAAGGAGAGGTAAAGCAGGGGAAAGGAACCAATGTTTATGTATATAAAATGCAGAGAGAGGCCAAGCCCCGGAAAGAACATATTTCCAAAATTGGAACCAAAACATATTTCACAAACTCTCTTGGCCCTGTGAAGGATTAGCTGCTAAAGGACGTGACTGTGGGTACCACTCTCTGTTTACAGGCTTGCCCTCTGCCCTGCATGGAGACGTGACTTTCCGAGTCCCAGACCAGGGCTGATTATCCGGTTACCTGGGCTGCGTAAACCCAAACAATTCCCAGAGTCTCGAGGACAAAAATTAAGGAGCAAGACCCACAGGAGCACTAACTAGCTGTGGTTGAATTTCCTCAACCAATGCAGACATATGCATGTGTGCTAGGGTGTCCCCACCACAACTAGACTGTATGCTGCAGAAATGTCAGTGCCATGAAAGACAAAGGCTGAGGAGCTGTTGGAAATGAAAGGAAATGAAAGAGGAATGACCACCAAATGCTGTGCGTGATGCATATTGGGCCGGGGAGTGGAGAGGGGAAGCCGCCATGGGGGGTATGATTGGGGCCATTGTTGATATTCAAATATGGAGTGTTATTACACAACAGCATTAAACCAAGGTTAAATCTGAACTTAATTATTATACTGAAAGACCAAAAGAACAAATGGACAATTGCCAAACCATATATAAAAATGGAACTTGGACAACCTACAACAGCCCATCTAGGAAAACAACCCTTTATGATAATCAGCCCAGGAGGTCAGCCTGGTATAATTCAAACTCATAGGAAGCCAGATCACCATCTCTAGTGATAATCCAGGAAAAGAAACAATAACTTCTGTAACAATCAACACCAAATGGCTAGGACTTGATAAATAACTGACAGCTTCCCTAAGTTTTATCCCCTCCTCCAACTTAACATCAACCAGAGAAAGACAAAATGCCCCCTAGCCAATCACCTAGGATGCCCGTGGAGCATTGAGCTTCCCCATGGAGACGGCCTCCATCAAGACATGCCTGCACCTTCCCTGGATCCCCATGAACTTCCCCCCTCCCTGCCTGCCTCTGCGTCTCTGCCAACATGCAAGTGGTGGTATCTGACTCCTTGCTACAGCAAGCTCAGAATAAACAGCCTTCACCTTTCTTGCTTGGTTGCTTTGTTTATTTCCATAGCACTGTGGTTATGTGAGAGAACGTCCCCATTCATCGGCCACACATGCTGAAGTGTTCAGGGGTAAAGGATCTGCCCTTAACCCTCGAATGATTTGGAAAAACACATACACACACACAGAGAGGAAGTGTTAATACAAACGAGGTCACAGCGACGGATCTGGGTAGATGGTCTCAGACTTCTCTGTATGCTTCCTGCAACTCTTTTATAAGTTTGAAATGATTTCAAAATGAAAAACTTTTAAAAAACATCCCCAGCTGATTGCTCACATTCTGCCCAAAGAGCCACACCTGTTCCCCTAAGATCTTGGACAATGCCCAGGTGTACAGACTATGTCACTTTGTTCTCTTTGCAGAAGGACAAATGCAGAAATGGAGGCTTCTCAGCCTGTCCCCCAGAGAACCACCACACCCTACCCAGGCCCTGTGCCTTCTTAATCCTTTCTGACAGATTTGTTGGGGAAAACTTTCCAATAGATCATTTCTATAAATACCTAGTGAATCATAACCACTGCAGGGGAATTGCCCCTATGGAGAGGGGATGTTTGGTGAGATCAGTCCTGGAGGAAGTGATCAGGAGTCTGCCTAAAGTAACCAGAAAGAGGAAATGTCTGGAAGGGAGGAGCTTCATAGATGGGTGCCTCCTGCCTCCTCTCTCTCTCCCCATATATGTATGTATATATATTTTTCTGAACCACACGAGGGTTAAGGGGAGAATTCTAGCTTCTTTGTCCCTAGACACTTCAGAAGCGTATTTCCTACAAACAACATGTTAAGGCAGTGGTTCTCAGTCTCAGGTGTACATATTAAAATCTAATTGCACAGAAGAATCTTCCATGGGGATCACTGACTGCATAGAGAATCTTGAAGCCCCTCCCTTTCTCCCTGGGCCAAGGGGCTCAGAAGCAGTGGGTGCTGCTCTCATTATCAGCCCTCACACGTGCCCTGGACCGTGTGATGCAAATGGCTCGTGAACTGGGGATTGCAAGGATGTTTGGAGGTTGGCCATCAGTTTCTTAAGGCTAAGCTGAGTCCTTGGAATTGGCTGGATTTAACTATTACTCTCCAAAGCTGTTGCCTGTGATTATTCCCCAACCTCGCTTTCTGTCTCTTTTTCCCTTGCAACATACCAGGTGTCTTCTTATTTTCAAGCCTCTCTTATCCTTTACACAGTGGTTCTCAACCACAGCTGTGTCTTGGGATCACCTGAGAAGCTTTAAAAAATACCAGTGTTGGGTCTCATGCCATGGACACTTACCCAGTTATCCCCAGAGTAGGGCCTGGGACTTTTTTTTAAGCTCCCCAGAAGGTTCTTACATGCAATTAGATTCTAATGCATGCACCCAAGACTAAGAACCACTGCCTTAACATATTGTTTGTAGGAAATACACTTCTGAAGTGTTTAGGGATAAAGGAGCTAAATGTCTGCCCTTAGCTCTCCCATGGTTCAGAAAAAATATATATACAAATATAAGGCACCCATCTATGAAGCTTCTCCCTTCCAGACATTTCCTCTTTCAGGTTACTTTAGGAAGATTCTTCACCATTTCCTCCAGGATTGATCTCACCAAAGTCCCCCTATAGGGGAAATTTCCTTGCATGGTTAGGATTCACTAGTCCTTTATAAAAGTGATCTGTTTGAAAGGTTTTCCCAAAAATAAATTAAGGAAAAATAAGCCATGTACAAGCTGCTCCAGTCAATAACAAGCAGAGGTGATCATCACATTTCTTATAAATAAACTCACCCAGCCTGTGTTTGCAGGACGCAACCCCCAGTGGCACCACGTCCCCTTGTGACTGTACAAGCTGCTACAAAGCAGAAAACAACAGGTCATCAATCCAGATGTACTCATACGACACTGAAAATACACAGGCAAAGAGATGATGAAACACCAGATTTACGGCAACAGGTGGCGGCCTCTCTGAGCAGCGAATGCATGGTCATCTGGCCTCTCAGTCACACGAAAGAGAGAACAAGGAGACCCGGCACCAAGATGTCTGTTGAAAGATCTGTGGCTGGCATTCAAAACAGAGGGACCACAGAAAGCATTTGCATTTGCCCAGTTCTCAGTCTGAATATGCATAGGGTCTCACGGGGGCTTCCAAAAACTATGTGTCTCTGATCCCCAGCCTGGCTCAATTAAATCAGTATCTTTAGATAGGGCCCAGGCTTTGGTGGTATTTTTTTAAGCTCCCTAGATAGACTAACATGCTGCCTGCTTGACTTTGCATGTGACCTCCATGGAGAATTCTCTTATCGCACCAGCAGGGCGGGACACTAAGTTCCCCATGCCTTCTGAGCCAGGTTCTGAAGCCACATCACTTTCCCTCCTCCCCTCCTCCTAGCCCTTCTTCTCACCTCACACCCTTCCCCCATTACACACTCATACGTGCACACGCTCTGAAAATCACGCACACACACAGGACCACAGAGCCAAAACCCCAGAAAGCCCATTTGCGTCATTATAGTTTTTTTGCATAGTAATCATTTTCTTAATGACACTATGTGTTTTGGTGAAACAAATATCTCCTTCTATCCTGTGAGGGGAGTTCACAGCAACTAGCAGAGTCTCAGCTCAATATAATATAAACATCCATTGGCTGAAAGTTTGGTTCATTTGTTTAGCCAAAATTAGCAAAAGACAGACTCACTGAGGCCTGGTATCCTTGAGTAATCAGCTCCTGAATAATAAAGTACCATGGGCTAGACTCGAAGCCTGGTTCCAACCATTATAAGCTGTGTGACGTATTTATTTAGTGCTACTGAGAATGGAACCCAGGACCTCACACACGCTAGGTAAATGCTCTACCACTGAGCTACATCCTCAGCCCCAAGCTATGTGACTTATTTATTTACAAAATATGTATATTCTATTTAACTATATTTTATTTAATTGAGGTCCAAGCCTCAGTTTCTGTACCAAACAAATGGGAATAATAATATCCAATTCATAAGGCTGTTAGATACTACAGGCACAGCACTTTGCAAACTGCCTTACAAATAATAAACATTTTAAAATGGCATCTATTTCAATGACCTCATCTGTAGACCAAAGTTTGCTCTGAAACATCCCCCAAATCTAACTTGAACATATATAACATCTTTTCTAACTAATGACTCTGATCAGCAAACATGGAATGAGTCCAGATGGGAGAGGCCCCCTGCTTTGTGGCTTGCTGCCAAGGTTCCAATGTCCTCTCGGGGTGATCCTGCAGCTCCAATTCTGACTACTGCTGCCCTAAAAGAACCAGTCATGCAGTGTCAATCCTTGACTGCCCTGTTTCATTCTTCCCTTACAAAAGGATACTGAGCAGGTGGCAAGAATGACTCAATCTAGAAATCAGACCAGCTCCACAGTCTCTGGAGGCTGTGCATTCCCCAGAATCCTCGAGATACCCATGGGCCACCCATGAAGGTCTTGGGCACAAGTAACAGCAGAATCCTGAAGAACTTTCTAGAAAGGCCAGGGTGGCACTGCACACAGACTTCGACTCCACGGATCTGGACTCAGTCCATAACTCTTCCCAACAAGCTTCCAGGTGATTGTGAAGCAGGTAATTGTGGTACCATTCCTAAAGAAACACTGCTCTTGCAGGATAACAAACACAGAGAACCCTAAGAAGCAGTACGAGGATGGAAAGAATGTGGCTGCTAACATCAGACATAGTTTAAGTTTGAATCAGTTACTTAATCTCAGCACTAGTTTCATGACGTGCAAAATATTAGCTTCATTACTTGAATAAGAGTAACCACACTCATCTCATAGGATTATGAGGAGGATTGAATGCAAAGATATCTGTAAGGCCCCCAACACAGGGCACAGAACACTTAGCTCAATCCAAGCTCATTCATTATGGACTAACGGGCACATCACAAATGTAACTTGACTTTCTAACCTGGGATACCAGGCAATGGTGATGCCCTTGACCAAGATGGCAGCAATACTTAGGATGAATAGGCTGAGAGCAGATACAGGAGCTCCAACCTTGAAGGAGCCGCTGCAGACCAACATGGCCCTTCCCCTGCCAAGAAGGAGAGGCCCCAGTATCAGTCCTTGCCTGAACTGGCATTTCTCACCCAGCCCTGGGACTTCCATTCTTTCATACTGCTGCCCCACAGCTGATCTTACAGGTTCCTCTTCTGAGAATGGCTTTGTGTCCCAACCCTTTACCACCCCAAAGTCAACCCCACAGGCCTTGCTAAGCAACAGACAACCATGCATGTATTCTTCCAAAATATATAAAATACCACAAAGTTCGTAGTCTCTCCATGCTAGTTCCTCTCTAGGATAGTCCCTGGCAGCTCCTCTAAGCGCTCCATCTCTGCTTTCATTCCTGAGGCTGGTGTTCACCCAAGCTCCCATCTCCAGAGCTCCTCCATTGGATGGGGAATAGGATCCCCTTCCCGCATGACAGCCCCTCTTCTCAGCAGAGAGGCATGGGGTCAGACCTCTGATGTCTGCTAATGGCCCTTCAGGTACCCAGTTGTCTCAAGTGGGTGACTTGCAGCTTTGAGGTGCCTAGGCCAAAGTAAGACTCATCTCTTTGGGTCCTAGCCTCTGGGGAGGATCAATCTCTTTCCTTCACTCAAGAGATAAATGGGAAGTGAGCCATAATATTTGCCAAGTCTCCAGAGCACAACATCAAATGGCACTCATATTTGTCTAGCCATACCTACTTTGGGAGTACAACAGGGTCCCTAGGACAGCAACAACACTGAATTTGGGAGGAACTTGTGACCCCTCACCCCACCACCTCCACCCAACTCTTTCTCAGTTGGTCCCCAAGAAGATGCTCACATGCTGGAGACGTCATCTCCTGGGCTCTTGTATGAACTGTCTTTCGCAACAGCAACGGCTCTGGAGCTCCTGCCCCATCCAGAAACAGGTTGGTCTAGCTCTCTGCTCAGCTCAGGCTCCGTGGCTCTGGTCTGTTGCATCTCAGGTGCATGATGTTCTCCCCTGACCCCCAGCCCACTCTCCTCAGTGCATGCTCCATGGAGTACAGCAGCCTTTGATTTTGTCACATAACCACCTCCTCTCTCAAGGTCAAGTAACTCAGAGAGAGAAAGCTCCTGAGGCACACTTCCTGCTCGGCTCAACGCCTCCTTTCTTCCAACACCAACCCAGGCCCTTGCTCCACTGTGTGGGCACATCCACCTCTGTTCTCTCCACTCCTGGGGGGCCCTTGGTCCCTCCCATTCACAGTCCCCTAGAAGGCTAGCCTTAGTGGCCTCTGGACAACCCAGAGATGTTGACAACCCACAGAAAATTCTGTTGGTAAAACTTCAAGCTAAGAACACCACCCATAGTTCTCTCATAGGCATAGCAGGGAAGCACTGGGTCAGAAAGGACATCATCTTCCAGGGATTTAATTTCTCAGACCTAAGGAAGAATCACAGAATGTAAGGTAATAACCTCAGGGAACACTAAAACCAGATGAGGAGTATACGGAAACCCTGTGCAGTATCTTTGCTACTTTGCTATAAACCTAAAATTATTCCAAAATATAAAGTTTATTTTAGAAAGAAAAAAAAGAGTAGGAAAGAAAGGAGGAGGGAAAGGAAGGAAGTAGTTAACCTTCTGTGGGAGTTGAGAAAAGGAAAGACAATGTCTAGTCAGGTATAAATATATTACAAAATGAAGAACCATTAAATCTTTAAAATATATAGGCATTTTTTAAAGATTTGATAGACCTTTGTTATCATAATCCCCTCACATTTATGTTAGTTGTTGCAGCATAACTTAGCCTGTGCTGACTGATATACCTTCTTAACAGATATTCTAGCCTTTCTCCCAACTGGCATATCTGTGAGCCAGTTAAAGCAACCTGCAACCTGACTTTCATTCTTTCATTTTACATGCTCTTTAAATACCTCTGAATCATAATGTCTTTATGACTTTCTCCATCTCCTCAACCTGAAACCTCCTTCCTCTCCATGTGTTAAAATTAGATTCATCCTTCAAAGCCCTGCTCAAAATAACCTGAAGCTTTCTAAAAGTCCCATATTGAAACTAATGGCTCCTTCCGCCTTCCATAGTATTTATGTGACTCATGGTTATAGATCTTATCATGCCTCCATAGGAGAAGTCTGGGTCGTGTTCCATGGAACATCAGCATCTTGAGGATCAGAATTAGAGCTGGTTCACCTTTGAATTCCTGTCCATAGCTGGAAAGTTCAAATATTATCATCCCCAGCCTTGAAGTGCACTGACTTTGAATCCATAAAAACCAAACTAACCACTTATTAATTTATTGTGGGAGTACAAAAATTGAGTGCCAATTAAGGGGCAGACCCTGGGTGCTGTGGATTCCGAGATGCAAATTCCATGACTCCTGAGACATGAGTGGATAATTACAAATATGTACATATATGTTCAGTTTAACTCGCTTCATGCACTAAACAGTCAAATGCACCCATTTGCTTTCATTTTTTCAATTCATACCAATATTGTCAGAAAGGACAATATCATCTTCTTTGAGGCATCCCTGTCTCCCTCAGTAAGTGCCCATAGTGACTTAGACCAAAGGAGAGCATGTGAAGGCAGGGCTTTGCTGGCAGGGCCCATCTCTCTTCTATACACATGCAAAGAAGAGCTGGAGTCATCCCTCCACCCTTCACTTCTGCTGTTGCTGCTGCCTGCTCAGCTGGAAAGACAGTGGTCAGCCTGCATTCACAGGTTCTGTTCCTGCTCATCCCACAGATCTGCCCTTCGACTGCATGTCTGTTCCACCCCTCTGCTGAGCCATGGTTCTCCAAAGCTGAAGCCCAGGCTGCTTAGTCTATAGAAACTTCCAGCATCAACCACACAAGCAGGTGACACAGAAGCACAGAAGTGAACGTCCACCTCTACCTGAGGGTTCCAGGAAAAACTCAGTGGAGTCTTGGAGGTAGATCTACAGGGCATCCATCAGCCTAGACGGTAGCTTTAGGGGAAAAAAATTAGAAATGGCTCCTGCTTTGGGGAGATGAATTAGAAAACTCCACCTGCCCCTGGAAAGACAGAGTCAAGTCTTGATGAGAGCAACACAGGCTGACCTTCAAGCCTACTTGCAGGTGTACAAAATGCAAATGCACTTGAAATGACCTGGCTTACAGGATGAAGAGAGTAAAGGATGAGTGTGAGCTCCCACAAAAGGGAAAGGAATTCCAGGCAGAACCACCTGGATAAAGGCCAAGCGCTGAGACTCCTTTAAACTTCCTGCCTGAGCAAGAAGTGGTCCCAGCATGCAGGTGATCTGGGTTCACAGGTATGACACTTGCCACCAATTAGAGAGCAAAGGGAAATGTTCTACTATCTGAGATCAGTTCCGAATCTGACAGGGGTAGGGTGGGAGAGTTGAAATAACTGGGTGGCTGTTGGCTGCAGAGAAAGTATTCAGCGAGTTTCCAAAATCTGGAAACCACCTGGGAACTATCCCCTTAAAAATGAAGCTTTTTCTTCTAAGCCAGGATTCAGAGACCCTCCCTAAATAATTGTCCTTAGTTCTTTGCTTCTCTTTGTGAGTTTGGAAAGGAATAAACACATCTCACTTGGCTGGACTTGACCTTCTCTGCGGTAGACATACCCCCACCCAGCCGGCGATGAGTCACCAGGAAGAGCATTTTAATCAGACCACCACCATCCAGACAATCTGAGGAGATAAAACACATGTGAGCATGAACTTTTAGAGGCAATTCTTTATGAAATAAAATAGGCCATTAGCTTACTTATTCTAGATATCCTGGAATTCACCAAAATAAAAGGTAGATGAGGCCACCACCCCACCAAACCACAATCGATGGTGAGAGAGGCTAAAGGGTTTTCCAAATCCACCTCAAAATAGCCTCCCCAAGCTATAAAAACCACTCCTGAAGGGCCTGTCTGTGGGGTATTTTCTCCTCAAGGGCCTGTGTGTGGGGCAGCCCTGTTTCCCTTCCCCTCCTCATGGTACCCTGGTTTCCAGGGACCCTTGCCCTGATGCTGCAGAACAGTCAAGCCCAAGCCCAGCTCCAGGAATTGAGTCAGAACAGATTTATGCAGGTCACAAGGGTCCCGCTCCCCCTGCCAGTCTGGGTTTAGCCTGGACGTGTGATAACCATTCTGGCCAAGAGGGGGGAGCAGCTTATAGAAAAGACCTCTTAGCCTTTAAAAAGAAATGAACCATGAAGAGACAAGCTGCATCTTTGCCTGTGACATTGGAATGTGTGGATGAGTTTCTGAAACTGATGGTGGTTAGGTTGATTGACTCATGCTGAATGTGGTGAAGCTAAAATGTACAAGAAACCTCGGTCTGTGATGCCACTGTGGAGCCACAGAACCAACCAGAACAGAAATGTCCCTACTCCAGGACTTCCTTATATCAATATTCTTGGGTTTAAGGCATTTTTAAATTGGATTTTCTAGTTTTATAGCCAAAGAAATTCTGATACAGAACTTTTAATGTCTTCATTGCCTTGACACCTACTTAGCCCTACACACAATTATAACCTGGATTCTGCATGTCCCAAATGCCTGTCCTATCCACAATCCCCAGTGGCCTCCTAAACATGGGATTTGGTGGCCATTCGCCAGGCTTCTCTTATTCAACCTCTCTCCTGTGTTGGACTGATCACTGCCTCCCAGACCCTCTCTACTCCCCCCATCCAATGACACTAAAATCTCTTAGTTCCCCTTCTACCTGTCTGAACACAGCTTCTCTGTCTCCTTTATAGATCCTTCTCTCTAACTATGCTCAAGGAGGCCTTAGGCTGTCTCTGGCCCGAAAACATATTTTGTTTGGCCTTCATAGTGTATATTTTAAAAATTCATTGCCAACATTAAAAAATTTCATCAAAACATGGGTTTTCCAGCTTCCTTGAATCACTAGAGAAACAGGCAACTCTAGCCTGGCATTCCCACATGGAGTCAGTATGTCGGGGCTCAGTTGCCCCTTAAAACACAATAGTTGTGCCCAAATGGCTTTAGCCTCTACCAGCTGCTTCATCAATTTATATGACCTGCTGGCACTCAGCTACCACATACCATCAGGTTCCTCACCAGGCAAGGCCTGCTGGTTCTGCCCTTGGCCTGCCACACTGGCTTCATCTTCTGCCTTTGCAGCCCACCTTGAACTGAATGATCCAGCCACACCTGTTCCTATAGTTCCTAACTTCTGGCTGGTTCAGGACCCCCAGGCCTGGCCACTGAACCCTCTATTCCATCTGCCTACCGCCATCACCAGTTTTGCCTTAGTATGTCCTTGTCGCCTTGTAAGCTGTGAGGTCCTCTAGAAAACCTTCTGTGACCCTGCCTCTTCTCCATTCAAAGAACATCATGTGCATGTCTCTGTCATGGCACTTATCACACTGCCACATAATGACATATTTATGGGTCTGTCCCCCATTAGACAATGTCCTTCTTGTGGGCAGGATCTACATCTTACTCATTCTGTGTGTCTAACAGCTAGGACATTCCCTGGACTGTTAAAGGTACCCATTAAATTTTGTAAACAAACTGTGGAAGGAAAGGAAAGGAAAGGAAAGGAAAGGGAAGGAAAGGAAAGGAGAGAGGGAGGAATCAATTACAACATATACAAAGAGCACGACCTGGAGGGAAAGGATGCAGAACTGATAAGTTTTGACAGAAGAAAATAAAGATCCCTAACAATCCAGAGCAGAGCTAGCTAGAGCACTTCTCTGAGGGTCTGGGTATCCAAGGGGCCACCTGAGAGCATTGGAGCTTCTCCTCCTCACAACTGTGACTGTCCTCCATACCCACTGCATGCCTATTTGATGTGGCTTTTAATACCTCATCTAATTACTCTTGCTTAAGCTTTTAATTTGCAGCTAAGAGGCTAAAGAGCCATCAGAACTCTGCACATGTGCTTTTCAATGTCACCAGCTTCATTTTCTGTGCCATCTGCAGGAAATTCTGTGCCACCCTCAGAGTGGACGTCCACCACCTCCTCCTGGATCCTCCTTTGCCCCTCAGACTCGTCTGTACTAATTCTTGATATTTCCACAGCATTAGAAGGGCAGAAGATTTTAATTAAACACACAAAGGTTTGGAGCCTGGCCACTTGGATTGGAATCCTGACCCTGGCCTCTTAGTTTACATGTCTGCAAAATGGGAATAACAACAGTACTTACTGTTGGGTGGCTGTGAGCTCATAGAAGGAAAGCACTTTCCATACCACCTGGCAGGTCCTAAGCACTATCTTCATACAAATTTTCTTTATTACTTAATACTTTGGAAAATGTAATGTTGAACAATCAAATAAAATATACATATTTCTTTTGATTATGGAAGTAACCATATGAGGTAGGTCTCATTTTCCACAAATGGGGAAAGGGAGGCTCACAACTTTGAAGTAATTTGTCCAAGGTCACCTCTGAGTGATGGAGTCAAAATTAAGAGCCTGACCTCTAAATCCACAGCCCACGCTCACTTCCTCTATGATCTCACAGCAGTGGCCCAAGCAGGTATTCATTAGCAAAAAGAATTCACTCATTCTCAAACCTACCCCGCCCCCAGTCCACCTGCACACCTGCCTTTGCCCACCAGCCTAACTAGCCAACATGTTTAAACTCACAGCCAAGGTCACTGATTGTATTTAATATGAGCTAGGCACCAAGCTGAGCACTTTGCATGTATCTGATATAATAGAACAATTTCACATGGCAGAACTTAAATAACTTACCTAAGATCACAGAACTAAGAAAGTAGACAAAAATTCAAACCAGGTCTATCTGCCTTCAGAGCTAAGTGTCTAACCACTAGGATATTATACAATCATTACCTTAAAAATGTATTTTATGTAGTTGCCAAGTGGTCATTTGTGTATTCATTCATTCAACAAGAATCTATTGAGTGTATACTATGTGCCAGATATACTAAGCTTTGGGGATACAAAGGTGAATAAATCAAAGATCTTGACCTCATGCATAAAAGACAGAGTAAACAAACTTATAAACGCATATTAAAATTGTTCCCCTTCTTTTCAGGTTATGCTATAAAGCAAGAAAAGAAGACAGACATGGGGAATGGAGTTTGGAGGGGAGGAGTCAGGGAAGAATCTCTGAGAAGACAGCATTTGAAAAGCTGGAATGATCCAAATAGCTTGGGGAACATTCCAGGCAAGGAAATAGCAGCCAGTGTGAAGGGCTGGGGGTTGGCAGCTCCAGAAGCAGCCAGGAGGCAAGGTGCTCAAAGGAATTGACAGGTGGTCCCCTATGCCAGGAGACAGTTTCAGGAGGTGGAATCAGAGAGACCACAGAGGGGCCAGATCCAGTAAGACCTGGAAGGCTGCAGAGAGACTTCAAATTTTATTTTGAGCAAGGTTAGAAGTTGTTCCAGGGTTTTGAGAAGCAACATAACATAAACTGACTTATGTTTTTAAGATCACTCAGGCTGCTATGTGGAAAAAGATGGTAGGAGGGCAAGAGTGGAAACCAGGTAGGCAGCTCCTGCCAAATTACAAATGAGAAACGGTGGTGGCTTGGACCAAGATAATGATAAGTGGTAAATGTGGCTAGAGTCTAGATATGCTTTCAACTTAAACCCAACAGGACTTGCTCATGGATTGAACATCAAAGATAAAAGAAAGA
This sequence comes from Xerus rutilus, assembly GCA_028644305.1. Classification (NCBI taxonomy): domain Eukaryota; kingdom Metazoa; phylum Chordata; class Mammalia; order Rodentia; family Sciuridae; genus Xerus; species Xerus rutilus. Next base: position 167,161,238 of record CM053400.1, on the reverse strand, counting down.
AGGCAATAACAAACCTTGAGTTTCTAGCCTGAATGAAGAAGTCATTACCAAGATAGGGAACACTGGGCTGGTGCAGCCTTGGAAAGTGGAGCAGGATATAAAGAATTTCATTTTGGAAATAATGATATTTTTAGACCCCTGGGATGGAATATTAAAGACCCAGTTGGGTATGTGAGTCTGGAGTTTTGGGGAGCATGCAGGGATGAAGATACAAATTTGAGAGTTATCAGCCAATAGAAAGCAGAAAGTATTTAAAATCAGGTGACAAGAGGAGATGAACTAAGTTATGGCCACACATAGTACCAAGCCTGGGGCACCGCAACATTTGCAGGCTGGGAAGAGGAGTTCAAAGTGCAGCAAATAGACAGAAGAATTTTTCAGATTCCAGGTAAAGGATGAGTTTTAAAGAGAGAAATTTCCATTACATCAAAAGCTGCTAATGGATCAGGATGAAGAATCAGAATTGGCCAGTAGATTTGGCAACATGGAGGCACTTGGTGACCTTGAAGAGAGTATTTTAAGACCAAAAATATTCTTAAAATAATGGAGCAGTTTCAAAATATAAAAACGTGGAAAATAGTTTGCATCACTAGCAAAGTGGTAGATTCACATAACCCACAAACCAGCAATTCAACTTCTAATGCCTACCACAGAGGAATTCTAGCACAGTGTACCCGAAAACACAAGAATGTTCATGGACGCATTGTTTGTAAGAGCCCCAAACTGAAAACAACCCATAGGAGGTAGAACAGGTAAGTGTATTGGGGTATTTTGATACAGAATGATGTACAGCCTGAAGACAAATAAATTATGAAAACAACAACATGAAAAAATATCACAAACATATTACTGAGCTTGTAAAAGAAATAAGACACTAAAGAATATATACACTACTCTTTAATTCATATAAAATTCAAAAACAGGTAAAAAATCAAACTATGTTAGTTAAGGATTCATACACAAATGCTAGAACTCAGAAAGAAAATTAAGAAAATTATTATCTAAAACTAGATAGCAATCAGCTCCAGAGGGAAATAAGTACTTTAGGAAGATGTAGGGGTGACTCTAGGTGCTGCCAATGTTTTATTTCTGGACTTAGATTTTTGTTTACATGGAGGCTTGATTTAAAATTATTACTTAAATTGCATGTGCATATTTTATTTTAATACATAAATGTATGTATTAGAATAGAACTGAGGGGCTTCAGGGGTGCTCAGTGGCAGAGGGTTTGCCCAGCATGTGCAAGGCCCTTGGTTCAACTCCCAGCACTGCAAAGAAAAAAAATTAATACAAGAAATAAAAATAAATACAACTGAATAAGAGCTAATAGACAAAAGTGTTTCATAAGCACGATTGCGTTTGGCCACATCCTATGCCATTGCTGGATGGAACATCCTCGGAGTCACTTCCTCATAAGGTATGTGGGACCACTCAGGTAGAAAGGGCCAAGCCTCCTCCCCTTTCATTTCTTCTTCATGCTTCTCATTTATATAAGTATCATGGTCATTCACACTGTCCTTGATCTATCTTTCCCCAGGAGGGAGAAAGGGATACTAGAGACTGAGGAAGTGAAGGCAAGCCAGACCTGGTGGCGCACACCTATAATCCCAGTGGCTCTGGAGGCTGAGGCAGGAAGGATCACTCTAAGCAACTAAGTAAGACCCTGTCTTTATAAAATACAAAAGAGAGCTGGGGATGTGGCTCAATGGTTAAGTGCCCCTAGGTTCAATTCCCAGTAATCTCCCCCCAAAAAAGTGGAGGCAATGAAGATTAACAACTATTTCTGTGATTTTTTTCCAGGGGAGAATAAACACAGCAGGAGACAGACCAGGAGTCAAGAGGGATGCTTCTCTCCTTTCTTTTTAAGAAGGTGTATGTTACAGGGTGTCCCTAATGAAAGGAAGTATCCAGGAGGAGCAGGAGGAAGGGGTGATGCAGAGGGAAGAGAGCAACTAGGAAAACCAGAGGCCAGAGATAGTGATGGGAGTGGAGCTTGGTACAGGAGGGCAAGATGGGCCTTGGCCAAGGAGCAAGGACCAGGAGGAGGAGGGCAGAGTTCAGGGGAACAGTCACAGGGAAGGTCATGGAGTTGACAGCAGAACGAAGAGGAAGTTCCCTTCTGATTTTTCTGTTTTCTCAGTGGGAATGAGAGTAAGGGAAGGGATGTTAGAGATGGCAGAGGAGACATAGCAAAACAGCCCTCTAGAAGAATGGGCCATGTTATGGCTTAGATATGAGATAGCTCCCAAAAGCTCACAAGTGGGGAAATGCAAGAATGTACAGGTGAAATAATTGGATAATTGGAACTGTAGCTCAATCAGTGGATTGACTCACTGATGGGGATGAACTGAATGTTAACTGTGGGCAGGTAGGATATGGCTGGAGGAGATGGTTCACTGGGGGTGTACCTTTGGGGTTCATATTTTGTCCCTAGTGAGTGCAGCTCTCTCTCTGCTTCCTTGTGTGATGTCCTGAGCCACTTTTCTCCATCACACTCTTCTGTCATGATGTTCAGCCTCACCTCGGGCCCAGAGCAATAGAGCTGGTTATCTATGGACTGAGACCTCTGAGACCATGAGCCCCAAAATAAATTTTTCCTCCTCTAATTGTTCTTGTCAAGTTTTTTGGTCACAGCAACAAAAAGCAAAAATAAAAATGAAAAACCTTGACTAAAACAGGCCAGAAATTGACCTGAAAAATACACTATACCTTACTGAGGGTCCTTATAGTATCAGGGTTCTCCAGAGAAACAGAGCCAATAGGATATAGATAGTTAGATGCAGCAATAGATTTATTAAGATGGTTTCCTCCCATTGATGGAGAGAGTCCAGTTGCAGATACAGGCTGGAAGCCCAGCAAAGCTGGTGCCTCATTCAATCCCAGCCCCATGGGGACTGATGTGTAAGTCCCAGTCCCAGTCCCTGTGCGAAGGCCCAAGAGCCAGGAGCCCTGTTGCACAAGGAGAGGGACTGAGAGACATCTCAGCACAAGAGAGAGAGAGAGTGATGCTAATCTCTTCCAGAAACATATTTGCAGACACACTCGGAAATCAGGTTTTACCAGCTATCTGGGAATCCCTTAGCCCAGTCAAATAGTCATGAAATTACCCATCACAGTTTTCTTAAAAATTGTGGTCCTTTAAGTCAGGTTAATTAATAGCATTGAGTGTTCTTCTCTAGCTGTGTTCAACTGCTTGGTTCAAATAAATAGGAAGAGCTGGAATCTTGTCCACAGAATATAATGAGGGGGAGCATGTATGTGTGTGTGCATGATGCACACAAGCAAGTGTGTGGGTGCACGCATGTGTGCAAGGCAGTGGTTGACACAACAGATTCTGATCCTAAGTCTGCCAAGGAGGGAAGCGCGGACAGTAGCAAATTTTATATCCACTACTGTGAACACCATCTTCAACTACCAATGATTATTCCTTTAGCTTTGCTATAGCAATAGAATTTACTCCAATAAAATGTTTTATCTGCAGCTTAAATTTTATTTTTTAGTGTCTATAAAGATATCAAAGTCCTTGGGGAAAGTGGACGTTTTGAGGCTGTCTTCATAGGCTCTTGGTTTTTGACAGGACTGCTGATAAGAGACGAGAAAGCCTGGGAAACACTGTTCATGCCCTCTTCACCCAAGTAAGGGTACATTTCAGGGGAACTGCATGCTCTATTGATGCCCGCGTAGGGTGAGCAAGATAAAGACCTGGCCGCCAACCCCATTCTATTGCCAGCTAACTCCGGCCAGGTTTCTCAGCCTCTTTTAACCTCAGTCTTCTCATCCAAAAAATGGTATCGACCTCCTGGAACTTCCATAAGGATTAATGAGAAAATTCATGTCAAGTGCTTGGCAAGGTGCCAGACACATGGTACATATTCAATTAAAAATAATTGTGATCACTTAGAGTAAGTGCTCAGCAGATGTTCCGTGGTTTGGGTTGGTGGTGGGTTACTGTCAGTAGCCTCAGCGAGGAGTAAGCAATTTTCCACCTCGCTGATGAGCAGATGTCAGCTCCGTTGGCATTCTGTTCTACAGCTGGACAACTTCACTTGATCCAAAATGGGATGCACTCAACTTTTTGACATTGCTTTAAGCACTTTCCCTATATTATTCCACTTAATTTTCAAAACCACATCTTGCTGCTGCAAATGGCCAGTGAAACACTATTCTCCCTACCCAATCATTGGCTCTAGTTATGTTCCCAGAGTGCCACGGGAAGTCAACTCCTAAGTGAGTTTCCTCCAAACTGGTTGGCAAACCCTCCAGAGTTGTTAATTGCACCCAGAGACTGTCCCCGTACCTGTCTGGGACTGTTGAAGCATTGGTGGCAGACAAATGCAGAATGACCTCAGAGCCTTCACTAACAGCTAAAACCCCTTCTCAAGAGAGAGCCTTCATCACAAGTGATATCCACGAAGTCAAGGGAAGCAACTTCTCTGCCTAGTGAAACAAGGATTGCTGATCCCAAAACCCTGGCTCAGGATGTTGACACATGGTCCTCCACATCCTCACAAGCTTTTAGTGCAGATTTACCAGGATACATAGGCATTAAGGAGACTGCAAAGGAAGTACAAGTGCTAGCCCCTATATACACAGGCAACCCATGAGGACACCCCAATAGCCTATGTGACCTCAGGCCAATCACTTCTCCATCCCAACCCTTGCCTCCCTCAGTGTGGATAGTAATAACACCAATGCCAGGATTGGTGCACAGACTGAATGAGATGCCAGCCATTATGGAATATACTCTCACCTTCTTCCTTGTTATCACAACTCCAATTTTGTTCAAAACAAAAAACACAACTGCCCCCAGACTTTTAATTAAAATTGATCTGACTTGGTCACGATAATCCTATCCCTTTCTACCAGACACTTACTTTCCATGGAATGTCCATTTGACCTTGTTCGGGCCAATGAGAAGTGAAGTCAAGGAGAGGAGAGAGAGATGAATGACCCTGGATACTTGATGAGACACTAGAGCTGATGAACCAACCTAAAAATTCCTGCCTCAGAGTATTTGTGAGATAACAAACAACTGAATATTTAAGCCACTGTCAATCAGGTTCTCTGGCTAGTGATCTGATGGGATCATTTATTGTTATCATTTATTCAAAGCTCCCATCACTGCTCCTTCCATGACTTGGAGCAGGAAACCACTTCTCTGAGTACTATAACGGTCTTTTGAGGGGAATTACTTTGAACCAAGCCATACACAGTCAAGTCAAGCCCCTCTGTTACTATCTGTAAAGTCCTATGCAAAGGACCCCAGCAGAATCAGCAAATGGTTCACCAGTATAACACCATGCTGCCACATTTTTGGCCAACCCCATCTCCAACATGTCTCCCCTGTTGTGTTAACGCTGTTCTAGGAGTGTCCTGGGCATTGTGCTCTGCTTTAATGGAAAAATTTCTCCTGATTCTGAGTAGCAGTTTTCACCATTGCCATGAGAACAGAGACGTGCTCTGAACATGAAAAAGAATGCATAGAAGTCATCCAGCACCATGACAGATACCTAGTAGCTTCTTGGTGAAAGGCAGCTCTT
>CM053400.1:167126527-167155198 GCA_028644305.1 Xerus rutilus | reverse complement strand
TGAAAGGCAGCTCTTGTGGTCATGAGCATTAACATTATATTACACCACTGGCATCACTTCTAAATTCAGCTACTCCGCAAAGGGACAGACAGACTCTGTACTTCTGAGTCCACTTATCCTCTATGACCTAGAAATTAGGCTTCTTCCCAACTTGTATGTTCCCAGAGAAGGTTCTGGTAAGTAATCAGGTGCCCAAATAAAAGGTAAGAAGGAAGGAAGCGAAGGAAGCGAAGGAAGCGAAGGAAGGGAAGAAACGGAAGGAAGGAAGGAAGGAAGGAAGGAAGGAAGGAAGGAAGGAAGGAAGGAAGGAAGGAAGGAAGGAAGGAAGGAAGGAAGGGGAAAGTAAAGGAAGGAAGAAAGGAAAGAAGGAAGGAAGGGGGGAGAAAAAAGAGAAAGAGAAATAAAAGAGAGGCAATTTCTGGCCATTCAGAAAATGAGTCAAGACCATGGTACACCATGTCTTCCCAACCTGAGCTGAGAGTCAAGATGAATTTTAGACTATTTATCATGCTACAAGCATTTACTAAGCTACGTGGCAGGTGCTCAAAACTGTGCTGAAAAATTCTGCTTGAGAGTGAGGGAGACAGTGGGACAGGCACTGCAGAAGGGGTTTGTGACATGGTGAAAAACACTCATCCCAGGAAAACATCCTCAGGTCTCAGTCCCTCAGTTTCCCAGAATTCTGAATTCCACCAAGCTTGCCAGCAGAAATCTCCTTTGAAATGTCCCTGCAGCTCTCTATAAGCAAGTCAAGCTAAGCAAAGATGGGGTGGGATTCACTTTCCCATGGTGCCAAAGCAATGAGAAGTCTCTGTATGTTGGCTTCTGCCCATAGGGGCTCCCCAGTGACAGGCACAGGGCAGAGAAGATGGAACTGCAGCCAGAAGACAGCCCTCTCCTCTGCTGCCCACACTGTGCACCTGCCACTTGGCTCCATGTAGATCCCTGAGCCTCCCAGGACCCCCTTTTCCCACTTGTCAAGTGAGAGGACTGGCCTTGATGGCCCCTGTGATGATGGAACTTGTGTGTCAACTCATCTGGGCCACAGTACCCAGATATGTGCTCAAACAGCATTCTGGATGTCTCTGTGAACGTGTCTTAGGGATGAAATTTACCTTAAGTAAAGCAGGTAACTGTACAATGTGGGAAAGCCTTATGCAATCAGTTAAAGGCCTGAGTAGAACAAAGACTGATCTCCCTGAACAAGAAAGGATTCTATCAGCAGACAGTCTTGGATTGGACTTGAATTTCAACTCTTCCCTGAGTCTCCAACCTGGTGGTCCATTCTGCAGATTTTAGATACTCTAGGCTACCACCATAACATAAGCCAATTTCTTAAAATAAGAATGTGTGTGTGTGAGAGAGAGAGAGACAGAGAGGGAGGGAGAGAGACACCCACATATCCTGATGGTTCCATTCCTCTGGAGAACCCTGATTACCCCCAAACTCCTCTCAAGCTCTGAGATGCAGGAATCTGAATGGTGGTGGAGGGGATAGTGAGGTCCATGGCTCAGCCTGCAGCTTCTCATGGCAGAGATGTTAAAGTGATCAAGACAAGGTCCTCTGTCAAGAGGACTTGTGCAATGGATCTCCTCAGCACAGCAATAAATACCAGTAGTTCCAGAACTGGTACACTAAGTACTGTGCGGGTATGAAGACAGATAAACTGGCACAAACACAGCCAGAGGAAATCCAAAATAGGAGGTTCTGAAGACAGCTTCACATTCCACCAGGTTTGCCATGGTCTGTCGGGGCCTCCCAGCTCCTTGTCACATTACAATGCCAGCATCCCAGAGGCAGGAATCAGGGGCTTGGACTGGCAATGGATGGGCATTGGGGCAGAGCAGACCAAGGCCCACATGTGGAGGACAGGGAGAGGGGCAGAGTGGGAATATCCTGGTACTCGAGCCCACTGAGGCCACAGTGGCTCAGAAGTGCCTGCTCCAGGCCAGCTCTTCCCTGCACACCCTGGGACCTCGACAAGCTTCTCCTGTACTGCACTCCAGGCAGAGCTCAGCCGCAGCCTCCAGACCTGGACAGGCTACAGGCAGGAGATGGCGGTCCATCCTCACCCCCTTTGCTGGCCTTTCTTCCTCCTTAAATTCTGTGTGTCCCAGGTCCACCCAAGGCCCCCTTCCCTTTCCTTCTTTTTGCAGATTTCCAGGTTGTCCCTCTATAGCTGAGGCTAATTACTACTCAAGTGGATGAACTACAAATTCCGATGTGCATCACTGATGGCTCCCTGCACCCCTGGCCTGAGCTCCCCTAGAGCATCCATGAGAGCAAGCATGGTTGTGCTGATGTGTCTCCAGCACCTGGAGCTGTGGTGAAGAAACACGCATTGATACCAAGTGAGCCAGTGTCTGGCAGCTGGTAGACACCTCCCTGGCAGTTTGCTTGGACTCGGCAAATGTAAGACCAGACTCTTGGCCTGCCCCTTGACATGGAGGCCTCCTCCTGCATGCCTGCTTGGTTGAATTCCTCTACTATTTTTTTTTACTAGGTACTGAAATCTAGGGTCACCTCCCACTTTCGAGGAATCCTCAAATCCTTCTTCTCCATGCCTCTTACCTGCTCAGGGTTCTTTTTCCTCCATCTGGAATGAGGAAGGAGACACTGTCATTCTTATTGTATCATAGTCATCTATTTACTTCTCTGCTTTTCCAACTAAGCAATGAGTCATGGGATGGCAGAGACCTGTAGCATTGACTTTTTTGGGGTAGGGGCAGAGTCTAAGTACCCCCTTTTTATTTGAGGAAATATCTTCCATTGATTGAGGGTTGGTGAGGGCCAGAGCCCCATTCCTCTAGAGAAAGAAGCCGAGAGAGCCAGGAACATCCTCCTTGGCAGTCATAATCACGTGACCTGGCCCCGCCCAACCGGAGCTTCCACCCAGAGCTTATTCATGCTCCAGCCATTCGTGGTGGCTGTACCAGTGGACAAGTGCCTGTGTAAGTCCTGACCAGCAGGCTGCTCCTAGAGCTGACGCTTGGCTGTGTTCTCTGCAGCCCAGCGTCATCCTCCAGTTTCCATAATCTCTGAGAAGTGGCCACTATCCTCTTAGGAATAAGTCCAGCTAGAGTCAGCCTCCGGGACTAACCAAGAATCCTGACTGACATACCTGGCCTCACCTGTCTCAATCCCAACAGGAGCCTGGTGTCTACTAGGTAATTCGTGTGTGGATGGGTCAATAAATGAATGAGAAAGGGGGAGAAGAGGCAGTCCTTCTAATTCCTTTTTTCCCTTTAGAAGCAGAGAGGGAAGGACTGGGAAAGTGTCACATGCTCCATGCTTACGAGCCTTCGATCTTTTCAGCAGTAGGGCCCTCCCTCTTCACCATTATATCTGAAGAGTTTTGGGAATGAGGAAAAAGTGCCACCTCAGCCCTGAGAAATCACGTAGTATCCCACACCTTTCAGGTAGCAAGATAATGACCAACAGTTCCTTCTAGAAGAGCAAGAGAAGGACTAGGGTCTGAATGGTTCTGGAAAGAGAGAGGAAAGAGGGAGCTAAGAACTTAGGAAGGCACATGAATAGAGCCTACGACATTCCCATGCTTTATGGGAACCAGCTGAGACTATAAAATGGTATAAGTTTTCTGAAAATCACTCTGGCATTCCCTTTGACCCAGTAATTCCACTTCCAAGCATCTGTCTTCAGGAAGTAATCAGAAAAATGTACAAGGGTTTATGTATAAAAATAGTCATGTTGATGTTCCTGATAACCAGAAAAAAAAAATTGGAAGCAACTTAAACATCTAACAGTAAGGGGATGGCTGAGTAAAACATACCTCAGTGATACAACAGAACATTCAACAACAGTTAAAAATAATGTGTGCTAAAATCTATGGGGAAATGTGATGTCATGTTTGCACAAAAGACAGGCCATGTGAAGAACTATGAATATAACATTAAGCTTGATCTCAAATAAAGACTATGCTAGAACAAAGGCCAGAAAGAGATTATCAAAATGTTCACAGTGGTTATCTCTTCCTGATGAGATTATGGAACCATTTTTCTTTTCAGGAAATTTACTGTAGTCTTCTATAATACATCACGATTACTTTGTTGACCAAGAAAAAAGAATTATGAGATTAAAATACAAAAGTAAAAATTAAAATTAGATAACCCATACCCATATGGACAGGAAGTGCCATATTTAGGTTTGGAGTGCCCAGAGCCCTTGGTGGATTCCGGGGCTGGAAGCTCACATTGTGTTTCCACATTTGGTCTTTCACCATCCTCCCCCAGAGGAGGAGGGACCTCCTGGTCCAGAGGTTTTGTCCTGGCTTTTCCCTGTGGTTTCATGCCAACTTCATCACCACCTCTTCCCAGACTCCCAGCCTGGATTCCTCACACCAGAACCACAGGTGCTACTCTCTGGGGTGGGCATGTCATCCAAATGGACATGACCAACTTGTGCCTGTCATCCAGTGAATAGATCGTCTTGGATGCCTTTGGATCATCCAGCACTTGAAGAGTCTGGATGAAGCCCCATGGCTGACCAAGACATATTCACTCCATCTAGACGCCGTCTGAACTGAGTGGTTGCTACAGGTGGCTTTGGTCAGAGGTCCAGCACTTCAGCATGTGTAACCCAGAAAAACAGGTACGTGCACCCTGCCACCAGAGTAACACATTTTCTAACCAAATAGAGGTGTTCTCTCCTCAGTAAATAATGCAACCTTTTTATTAATCCCAGTATCTTTTACAACATAATGTCAGAACAAATCTCACCTAAGTAATTTAACCACCCTTGTCACTAAACACTTATTCAGCCAAGTTCAACTCATCTTCTCCAGCTGCTTCCAAGTCGTACATAAGGTATGGCTGGTGTTAACTGCCTAAGTAGAATGTTTGAAACAATGGCTCATATGTGCCAAACACTGTACTGTCATTTTAATATCACACGCAGAAAGAGACAGAGAAGGTGAATAACCTGTCCCATATCACACAGCTAACAGGTAGAGCTGGACATGAACCCAGGCAGTCTGCCTTGGCGCCCCCTGCTTCCTCCTGGTGCTCTACACTCTGCTTTTCCTATTTTCAGCTGTAGGACAACAGAGACGGTTCTCAATATCCCCCAACCACTGCCACTGCTAAACTGTGCTATCACCATCTTGAGATGCTATTTTAGGGCTCACAAAAATCAACTGTTCTAAAACCTTCATATGCAGGGCTGGGGATATAGCTCAGGTGGTAGAGTGCTTGTCTTGCATGCACAAGGCCCTGGGTTCAATTCCTAGCACCATTAAAAAAAAAAAAAAAAAAAAAAAGATGCAGCTTCAAACCTTCATATGCCTGACCATGATGCTTATTTTTTCAATTTGAGTATCTGTTTCATTGTCTAATGGGATCCTGTATCATTTTTAGATTTTTCTAGGACTTCTTAAAGTGCCAAATCCCCTTCCCTTAAAGTTTTTGTAAAGCCTCTGTAAAGGAAGCAGAGCAGAATCATTACCTGGAGCTAAGTAAATGGTTGAGTAAAGTATATTAAAGGAAAATTATTTTAATTAAGCCAAGAGTATACATGCCAACTAGTGGCAGTGGCCTGATAAAGATATTTGGCTTAGATTGTGTTCTAGAGGAAAGCAAGACAAATCAAAAAGTAGTCATGTCATATTTTTAGGAATTAAAAATGAGAACCTATTGAAATTTGTACCTAATGACTTGACATGCCAGGAATTTGCTTTGTCTGCTTTCAAAGGATTGTCCTGAGTCTGGTCATGAGGAAGGTGGCAACCACCAGTCCGTGGTCCTGAGAACAAATCAAAGGTCCTTCCACCATAGGTGGGGAGAGAGACACACCCCTTTTGCCAACATTTGTGAGCAGCAACAAGTGCTAAGCCCTGAGGTGCTGGGATAAATAACTCAAAGGCTTCTGGTGAAGATGGAGGACAAGAACGTAACTGACTGCTATAACGCAAATGAGTCGTGGCTTGGTTGGAGTACAAAGGGTATTTCAACAGAGCAGCACAAACTGTAGGTGCAACCTCTTCCTTTGGGGAAGTCTGTTGTCTGGAGGGCACAGAATATAGTTATTTTCTCTTGTCCAAAGGATTGGGACCTAAAAGCCTCCCCTCAGGTGCCCCATGCATCATCCCTCCCCAGGCAGATCAAGGCAGCGGGAAGAGGAACCCAGAGGTCCAAACACAGAGAAATCCTGAGCCTGCCTCTGCTTCACTACAGTGAGTTATTTTAAAGGCCAGAGGACTAGAGAACAGGTTGAGACTTCTTAGAGCCCATATTTCTAGAAATCTGGGCCAGTAAGTGAGTCCTATTCTTTTTTCATGAAATAAAGATTTTTGAAAATAAGATATACAATTGGCCCTGTGTGCATTTTAAAAAAAAAGTTGTGGAAAGCTCCCTACTAGGTGGTCAATCTGGTGCTTCCATTTTTGATTAATCATATGGGCAACATTTCTAAAGACTGAGAAAATCCAGTGTTATTGAGAACATGAGAAAATGGATACTTAGCACTACTGGTTGGAGGAGAAAGTGGCTTGCCCTCTTGGTGGAGCAATTGGAAGCACCTACAAGGAGCTGAAGGCAAATCCTCCAACCCACAGCTCCACCTTGCAGACACATCAATACACGTGCCCAAGGTTATGTGGACAAAGATGCTCCTGCAGATGCTTGCAACAGCAGAAAGCCATAAACCACCTAGATGCCCATCAACCAAGAAATGGTTAAGTCAGCTACAACTACCCATGCTAGGCCATGCCTTGTGCAGGAGTTTGAAAGGATGAGGCAGATCTGTCCTGTCATGGGTATTCTCGTAAAGAATGCAAGTATCATAATACAGACTATGGTCTTTTTTTAATTTATGTATTTATGTGAATATAGATGTTTAAGAGAGTGGTTGCTTATCTTTCATTATCTAAAACTTTACAACATGTATGCATGTTTCACTTACTAAACTTTAAAGTTAAAAAAGAGCATTTTTGTTTTTATTAGTGTATTATAATTATACACTAATCGTGTGGTTCGCCTTGACATAATCATACATGCATGAAATATAATCTGCTCCAGTGCAATCCTTAGTACTTCCTCTTTCCCTCCTCTCCTCCTTTTACCCTGTTCCTCTTCCTTACTCTACTGGTCTTCCTTTTTTTTTAATTTTTTTTTATTTTTTTAGTTGAACACAATACTTTTATTTTATATGGTGCTGAGGATCGAACCCAGTGCCTCACACATGTGAGGCAAGCGCTCTACTGCTGAGCCATAACCCCAGCCCCTATTATTTTTTAATTGGTGCTTTATATATACATATAAAAGGTCAAATTCATTATATTCACATATATTCACATATGTTCATAGTGTAATTTGGGTAATTTTATTCCATAGTTCTACCTTTTTCCCATCTCTCCTCCCTTGCCCTCAATCCCTTCCTCTACTCCACTGATCTCCCCTCTATTCTCATGGGATCCACCTCTTTATTTCCTTATTTCTGTCTGGTTTCCACATATGAGCACAAACATTTGACCCTTGACTTTCTCAATCTGGCTTATTTCATTTATCATGATATTTTCCAGTTCTATCCATCTACCAGAAAATGCCATAATATTCTTTATGGCTGAATAAAACTCTACTATGTATATACACACCACATTTTCTTTAGCCTTTTGTCTATTGACAGACACATTATTTAATGTAACAAAGTTGAGAAGAGTTTGATGAACGTAGATGCTCAATTGTTTGAGGCATATATGTTTATCATTGTTATGTCTTGATGTATGCTTCCCTTAAGCAGTATGAAATGTCCTTCATCCCTTTTGATTAATTTTGGCTTGAAGTCTACTTTATCTGATATGAGGATGGAAATCCCTGCTTGTTTACACAGTCCATGTGAGTGGTATGTTTTTTCCCAACCTTTCACCTTAAGTCTGTGGATGTCTTTTCCTATGAAATGAGTCTCTTGAAGCATACTGTTGGGTCTTTTTTAATCCAATCTGCCAGTCCATGTCTTTTGATTGATGAGTTTAGGCCATTAAAATTCAGGGTTATTGAGACATGGTTTGTATTCCAGGTCATTTATTTATTTTTGGTTTTTAACTTGACTTGGTTTTTCTTTTGATTGGTTTTTCTTTCGGTGTAATACCTCCCTTTGCTAATTTTCATTGTTGGTTTTCATTTCCTCCTCATGGAATATTTTGCCAAGGATGTTCTGTAGTGTAGGCTCTCTACTTATAAATTCTTTTAACTTTTGTTTATCTTGGAAGGTTTTGATTTCATCATCAAATCTGAAGCTTAATTTTGATGGATATAAGATTCTTGGTTGACATCCATTGTCTTTCAGAGCTTGGTATATGTTATTCCAGGCTCTTCTAGCTTTGAGGGTCTGGATTGAGAAATCTGCAGTGATCCTAATTGGTTTCTCCCTATATGTAATCTGATCCCTTTCTTTTGTGGCTTTTAAAATTTTCTCCTTATTCTGTATGCTAGGCATTTTCATTATAATGTGCCTTGGTGTAGATCTGTTGTAATTTTGTATATTTGGTGTCCTGTAAGCCTCTTGTATTTGATTTTCTAATTCATTCTTCAGGTTTGGAAAGTTTTCTGATATTATTTCATTGAATAGATTGTTCATTCCTTCGGTTTGTAACTCTATGCCTTCCTCTATCCCAATAATTCTTAAATTTGGTCTTTTCATATTATCCCATAATTCTTGGATGTTCTGCTCATGTTTTCTTACCATCTTCATTGTGTGGTCAACTATATTTTCAAGATTATATATTTTGTCTTCATTGTCTGAAGTTCTATCTTCCAAGTGATCTAATCTGTCGATGATGCTTTCTATTGAGTTTTTAATTTGTTTCATTGTTTCTTTCATTTCAAGGATTTCTGTTTGGTTTTTTTTCAGAATCTCTATCTCCTTATTGAAGTAATCTTTTGCTTCCTGTATTTGTTTATATAGTTCTTTATCAAAATGATCTTTTGCTGCCTGTGTTTGTTCTCTTATATCATCCTTTAATTCACAGAACATTTTAATTATGTATATCCTGAACTCCTTCTCTAGCATTTCTTCTGCTGTGCTGGCCATCAGTGAGGTGAAGAGCGAGCCTACAGAATGGGAGCAAATTTTTACCACACACACATCAGAGCACTAATCTCCAGGATATACAAAGAACTCAAAAACACCAAAAAAAATAAAAATAACCCAATCAATAAATGGGCTAGGGAACTGAACACAATTCTCAGAAGATATACTATCGATCAACAAATATATGAAAAAGTGTTCAACATCTTTAGCAATTAGAGAAATGCAAATCAAAACTAGTCTAAGATTTCTTCTTAAACCAGTCAGAATGGCAATTATCAAGAATATCAGCAACAATAGGTGTTGGTGAGGATATGGGGAAAAAGTCACACTCTTACTTTGCTGGTGGGACTGCAAATTGGTGCAGCCAATCTGGAGAGCAGTATGGAGATTCCTTAGAAAACCTGGAATGGAACCACCATTTGACCCAACTATCCCACTCCTCAGTCTATACCCAAAGGACTTAAAGACAGTGTACTGCAATGACACAGCCACATCAATGTTTATAGCAGCACAACTCACAATAGCTAAACTATGAAATCAACCTAGATGTCCTTCAATAGATGAACGGGTAGAGAAACTGATATATATACACAATGGAATATTACTCAGCATTAAAAGAGAATAAAATCATGGCATTTGCAGATAAATGGATGGAGTTGGAGAATATCATGCTGGGTGAAGTAAACTGATCCCAAAAACCAAAGGCCAATGTTTTTTTTTCTGATAAGTGGATGCTGATCCATAATGCGGGGAGGAGAGCATGGAGGAAATTTGGATAGGGAAAGGGGAAGGGAGGGAAAGGGAGGAGGCATGGGTTAGGAAAGATAGTGGAATGAGATGGACATCATAGTACTAGGTACATGTATGAAGACATGAATGGTGTGACTACTTTGTATACAACCAGAGAAATGAAAAATTGTGCTCCATATGTGTGCTATGAATTATAATGCATTCTGCTGTCATTTATAACAAGTTAATTTTTAAAAAAAGAAAATTGAAAGAATTTTCAAGTCAAGGAGACAAGGAGGTCAGTAGTCCTTATAGGTGAATTGAGCACAGTCCTGGTGCTAGGTCTTCACCAACAAGCTGAAACTTGATTACATCATACCCAAGAGTGGTTTCATCTCTGCAGCAAATTCAAACTAACTAAACTCATAAGAGACTGATAGACAAACTAAAACATCAGTTTGCCATTTCAACAGCGTTTCTCAACCTCTACAGCAGGTACTGACATTTTGGGACTGGATCATTCTTTGTTGGGGGTGGGAGGAGGGACTCCTATGCATTTGTGCATTGTAAGGTATCGAGCAACCTCCCTGGCCTCTACCCATGGGAGGCCCCTCCTCCAGTTGGGACAATTAAAAGTGGTTCCAGGCATTGCCAGATGCCCTCTGCAGGGACACTGCCAAAATCTCTCCACAATTGAGAGCCACTGATTTGCAGTGAGAAATGCAGCTGCCAAGATGACCAGATGCTGTCAATGATGGCCAAGTCACCACTGAAGGTTGCTGGGAGAGCTAGAAGTTAGAACAAAGGCAGTCCTTGAAAAGTATGATTTGGGTATTTGAAGACTTTTAACCTGAGACGACTTTTTTTTTTTTAAAAGTAGTTCTTTTTTTTTAAATTTTATTTATTTTTTTAGTTGTAGGTGGACAGAATATCTTTATTTTATTCTTATGTGGTGCTGAGGATCAAACTCAGCGCCTCACGCGTGCCAGGCGAGCACGCTACCACTGCGCCACAATCCCAGCCCCCTGAGACAACTTCTTCACACCAGGAAAATCCCTGCACCTGGACAGTGCCTTTGATGGCACGACCAGCCTACTCTTCTTAGCCTTCAGATGGACACTGGCTTCCAGAGCCACCAATGTTGTCAACAGGCATGCTGATGCCCCTCAAATGTGCCAAGGGCCAAGAAAGACAGAAGTACCTAAACCAAGGGAGCAGTGAGGCAGAGTTCACGCCCCATCACGAGCATATCACTCCTTTGAACTTGTGTTTTACCTTAAAAATCCACATGATTTTGTTTTCTGATCTATATTATACTGTATATATGTACTTTAACAAAAGTAAATTTCCCAAATCCCAAATAGAGAACTTTGGGAACCTGCTCAAGTTTATCCAGCAACTTCATGCACCCCCAGGCACATTCCCAAATGTAAAGAACAGACGACTTCTGAACTTCCTTCATCTCCCCTCAGAGAGGATGTTTCCACGAGACTGAAAAAGGTTAAGGAAGTTGCTCTGCGATCATGTGACTCTCATGTGCATCCTTCCTATATCTGACCTCGTCAAGTGTACTACACACACCCCAGGACCAAGCAAAAGGCTCTCCTGTCCCCTGCACTAAGTAGCTCCCAATTTTGCCCCAGCTAATTCAGCAAAGGAATGATAGATGTGCCAGGCCTTAGCCAAATCCTTGGCAGAATTCCAGAGATGACGACCAAACTGCCTGTTTTGTTTTCAAGCAATATAACCTCCAGAGGTCATTTTTAATTTCTCTTAGCAGAAAGAAAGAAGACAAAAGTGTGAGAGCCTCCATTTCTGAATCAGACTTACTTGGGCTTTTTATCCTAAGAGATTTTATATTTCAATATGTGAGAAATTTTTAAATATAAAAGTCTAGGGCTGGGGTTGTAGCTCAGTGGTAGAGCACTTGCCTAGCATGTGTGAGGCACTGGGTTCAATTCTCAGCACACATATAAATTTTAAAAATGTCCATTGACAATTTAAAAAAATATTTTTTAAGAAAGCCTATTTCAAACCGGGTGCAGTGGTGCACGCCTATAATCCCAGCACTTTGGGAGGCTGAGACAGGAGAATCATGAGTTCAAAGCCAGCCTCAGCAATGGTGAGGCACTAAGTAACTCAGGGAGATCCTGTCTCTACATAAAACACAAAATAGGGCTGGGGATGTGGCTCAGAGGTCAAGTGCCCCTGAGTTCAATCCCCAGTACAAAAAAAAGCCTACTTCTGGGCTGGGATTATAGCTCAGTGGTAGAGCACTTGCCTAGCATGTGTGAGGCATTGAGTTCAATTCTCAACACCACATATAAATAAATAAAATAAAGCTCAAACAACAACAAGCAAAAAAGAAGTTCTTAAAAAAAAAAAAGCCTACTTCAGCAATGACTTATTGAAATGATCCAAACTAACTTTTGCAGAGGACAGAGGACATGTGAATATATAAGATAAGGACAAACTTGTACAGTGGGAGGGGGTATTTTAAGCTGTACTTGACAGTCTTTTGAAGTTATGGTATTGAATTACAAAGTGCTGAGATGAGCCTAGAATTTTCTGAGACACAATCATTCTAAGGTTACATTCAGGATTTCAGACATTACCTCTCAATTTTTTTTAGAGGCTTAGATTCTGTTCTTGTTCCCATCTCACGTCTCTCCGTTCCTTCTTTATTTACAACCGTAAATATAAAATCTGAGAAAGGACAGAACTAGACCTATCCCTTTTCCTGATTCTTCCCAGCACCAGGGCGGAATTTCATGTTTTTCCCAGTTTTATATGTGATTCTATTGTAAATTCATCTGTGTAGCATTTCTCATAGAACAAGACTTTCTATTTTTACATTTCCCTTTTAAAATAACCAAGAGAAATGGACTCCAGATTTTCACTTTTTCCCTTTAGCAGTCTCCCCCCACCCCAGGAAATCAAATCTCAGAGCCCTTATTCATCCTTAGTGCCCTGACATCTAGGGAGGGAAGACCCAAAGCCTTGGTAAACGAGAAGCCCTCTGGCAAGCCAGGCCTGCCGAGAAGGAAGAGGTTGGTTCTGTAGTTCCTGGGCCTGTGAGAAAAGAAAGACTCAGCCCCGCCAGGGACTATTTACACAGAGGGGAGGCAGGGAGAAATAAAAGGCACAGTTCTGGGAAATAACATTCCATGTCAAGAAAAGCAAGGCCAAGTACCAGTTAGGTGGCATGCCAGAACAGAAAAGTAATCCTGCCTGCTTTAGCCTAGTAAGAGAAACCAGGCAAAAGCAAGCCACACCACCCTGAAGTATACATAGTCTCAGTGTCAAGGGTGGGTGTTTTGGTGACATGCAACTTAGGTTTGAATCCCAGCTCTGCCATTGCATGAACTGCAAATTATTTAGCCTCTCTGCTGCAATTTTCTCCTGACATGGCGAGCACAGCACTGATTCATTCAACACATGCTTATGGACACCTAGTGAGTGCCGGGCCCTCTTCTAGGTGTTGGGGGAGGGCAATGGGGAGCAGAACAGACGAGGTACTAGCTCTCGGGAATCTTACATGCTAGGAAAGAGGGATGAACAACTAAGAAATAAGTTGGATAATTTCCATCACAAATGTTATAATGAAAATAAAACAGGATAATGTGATAGAAAGTGATGAGAAAGGAAGTAATGAAATACGAGAAACCACCAAGCTGATGCATGATCAATGAGAACAATCCAGCGATGTGAAGACAAAAGCCTGCCCAGAGCAGAACCTGGTTTAGAGGGTATTTCATAAGGACCTAGGGAGATGAAGTGTGGCAGATCTTAGTACAGGATCAGACATAACAAATGGAAGTTACTCAACAGATGTGGGCAGTCATTATGATTCAGTGTGGGGAAAAGTCCTTGAGTCAGGTCACGAGGAAGCTATGAAAGGCAGTGTTAGAGGGAATGGAGGCTGGAGAGTTAACTGCCTAACCTCAACCATGGAGGTCAGATGGAAGAAAAGTATGGACAGGTGTTTGGGGAGGACTGTGAAAGAGACTCTAGGGAGCTGGATTGTTCCCACCCCATCTAGAAGGAGCAGCCAGAATGCCCCCAACTCCCTCAATTAGCCAAGTCCCTGTGTCTTGAGTGTGCCACCCTGAACTGCCCAGGGCATTCCACTCAGCTCGCTCTGCACAGGCACCTCCCACCCTCTGCCCAGTTGTCCTAGATCCTGTACAGCATATGGGCAACCAATTCAAAGAACATCTGCCTAATCTTGCTGGGTTACAGATAAGGAAATGAGCCCAGAGTGGTTCTGAGATTCTAGCAGGGACCATGACCACCAATACGGCCTTGATTTGAGAATGCACCTTCTCTAGCCAGGAGGATGCCTCTTCCTGGTTGGCTCCCTCTGCATCTGTCCTATAGGTGGAAGTGACATGCACAGAGCAGGAAGAGAGAGTGGACACCTTCCCAGCTAAAACCGCAGCCCTGTTCCCTGGGGTCACAGATGTCACAGTGGGACTATCCTCACACCCAAAGAAAGATGCTCCAGTGTGCATAGGCCTTCAGAACTATCAGGAACAGTATTTTTTCTGTTGCTGGGGACTGAGCCTAGGGGCACTATACCACTGACCTTCACCCCAACCTTTTTTTGTTTTTAGACACAGTCTTGCTAAGTTGCCAAGGCTGATCTCAGACTTGCAATCCTCCTGCCTCAGCCTCCCCCTTGCTTGGCTTTAGGAGCATGTTTTGGCAGGTTGGAGGGATGAAGAGGAGGCCATGGTATTATCACTTTCAGAGCATGAGTGAGTGGAACAGGCTGTGAAGACAACAGAATGGGGTGTCGGAGTGAGCTTTAGAAAGCAACTCTGGCCAAATCAACAATTCAGTAATCCAGAGTGTTGGTGGCACAGCCTCAAACCCAGAACTACAGCAGAACCCAGGAGGAGGAGGGACACCCCTTCCATCTGCAAACTGCTTTCACATTTCTTGTCCCAGACAGTTTACAAAGAAGATGACAACAGTCTAAAAGCGGCTGAGATGCCAGGACTCTTTCATGCCCTGCTCTCATAGAAGTCAAGGGCTGTGGTCATTGGGACCACTGGGACCTGAAGGTCAGTGCTCCAGAGTTTTGGATACTTATAATTCCTAGGCAATGCCATGTTCTACAGACTTTTGCCAACACCATTCCCCTGCCTGAAATCCTGTTCCACACCATGATCCTCATTCACCTGGTTGGAGTCCTACTCATTATGTCTCAACTTAAACGTCACCGCCTCCAGGAAGCCTTCTCTCACACCATGGGTTGCACCTCCATGATACCCAGTGTCTCACCATGTTTTCTGTAGCTGCTTGTGTTCTGTCTCCCCATGGGACAATGTTCCATGATGGTAGAAGGTATGTTGTATTCACCATCATCTCCTCTGGCCTCAGTAGGTGCTTGATAAATCATTATGTACAGAATCATGGCAGGACCAGATCCCTGCCTTCTCAGAGCTCACACAGCAATAGGGAACTCACAGCCCAGGATGCTGACTGCACAGCAGACTCTGCCTGAGAGCTCTAGGCCTGTTATGGTTCTTGTTTGTTCTTTCCTCTGCACACCCTGTTTCTACCCTCCCCCCCGGTCATATGAGTGGGACAAGGTCTGGATAATGCCAACCAATTCCAGAGCCAGCCAGCTCCTCTTTGCAGACTGGGCACCAGTCCATCTGATATTCTCCCCTCTACTGGCATGAGAGGCAGCCAGGAAATCAGCCTTGGGAATATTTGGCCTTTACAGGCCCTGAGGATTAAAGCCTAAACATCAGATTCAGGGAGACAAGCTAATGACCGACTCCCTCTCAGTTGGTGGGGGTCCCTTGCATTCCCCCATCTCCCTGGGCCCACCTGCCTCTTCCCTCTCATTCCCCCAGTTTCTATCACCATTCACAGGCTGGTTTCTATTTCTGACAGTGAGTGTGGGTAGGCTCTGTAGCACACCTTTTGGGCTATCTGCCCAGTTTACTATGAACCTTGGGGTGTACCACTTACCTGGAAGGGGTATCGGTATCTAGGCTTTTACTTCACACTGTTCCCTCACCAGTATTGATTGTACCAGAGTAGGATGCCTGAACAAAACTGAACCAATCATTCTTTATCACCTCCAAATTTAGACCAAGAGTCTTGCTCAGTCTAAGTTGATCTCTTAAGTGAAGTGATACAATAACTGATGCAGCCCTTGCCATGTAGCATGTTGGGACCTCAGACCAAACAGGGAAAGGGGCCCCAAACCAGCCTGAGGCAAGACCTAGACTATCAACTAGCACAGAAGAGCTCAAATTCCAGGGGAAACAAATGGTAGTAAGCCAAGAAAGAGGAAGGGGGAAGACTTCCCTACAGGAGCACCAATCGAAGAATTGGACACCATCTTCCTGGCCACCTAGGCTAAGTGCCTAGTGTAAAATACCAGGAGTTTGGGGGTGAGGGGCAGAAAGTCATACAAGTGCACCTCTGAAATCTTGCACAAGAGTCAGGGAAAGAGTGTCAGTGGCTACTGCAATGGGGTGCAGAGGTTAACAACCTACTCTCTTAAGGCGAGGAAAGCCCTGGTTTGTAGCTTTCACCAATTACAGTGATATGAATGCCCCCATGATGGCAGATTTCAAGTTACTAACACGACATCCCTGAAAGCAATGATAAACACACGAGCCCTCGTGAGCTGCTGTGAATTGGTTCCAGCACACCACTGGTCACAGCAAGTAACCTGAATGAGCTGTGTTGACTGGGGTCACCTGGGAATCATTTGCATTTAATTCATGACTATGTAATTAACAGCACTTTCTGTTCATTAGCATGCTAAATGTAAAAGGGGAATAGATTCTTTGTAGTCTACTCTCCCTACCTTCCAAGAAGGGGGGATCCCAGAGAGGGGGTGTCTAGGTCAGTGGAGGAGATGCCCCTGGGGGTTGAAGACTATCTGGAGAGAGAAGCAGGCCAAGGTTGGCCGTGTTGAGAGAGGAACTTTGGGGAAAGAACTGAGATGCTGTAAAGGGGAAATTTTTTAACTTTTGGTTGTGTGGTACATAGTAGTATTCTCCAGATTTCACTAAGGTCTGTATTTCTCACTAAAATGTTTGAAGTGCACTTTAAGGAGGACTAGAATAAAGTGAAGTTGGTCTCCAGGACACCGTAGAGAAGAGGCTGGCAACAAATCAGAGCCCCAGCTTGACTGATCACTGTGCCCCATGACCTCTCAGTGGAGTGTATGGAATCCAGAATACAGTGTGTCTTTTTAGATAAACAGCATAAGTTTCAATCTAGACCATCTGAGCTCTTTGTGGTTAAGATGTTTGATCTAGAATTCAGATATTCCCACGAGAGCTGGAAACCTTACGGCCCTTCTGGCAAGCATGACTTTGAAATGAAATGAAAACCTTACACAAACAGGCATCCATCAGGGAGTTGGATGTTTTCTTTCTGGGGCTCCTGAATCACTACAGAAATGCACTGTGCGCCAGCTGCATACCATTCGATTCCATACACATTATGAAGCATCCTTTGCGGGCTACAGTGCTGCCCTCCCTGGCCAGAGGAACAGGGCAGGGAGCAGCATGAAAAGTCAAGACAATGCTCAGCTCTGCACCAGGGGGAGGGGGAGGGGGTACAGGAGAGGCAAAAAAAAAAAAAAAAGTGCTGCTCAGGATGCAGAGCAGAGTCACGAGAAACTGCACGGACTGATGAAGTAACAGCCTTGATGGACCATGATAGGTCCAGAGTATTCTAGGGAGAGGACAAATCCGAAGCAAAGAGGCAGCAGTGACATGCTGTAAGGCAGGGACGGGACCCCGAGCGCGGTGGGGGAACACAAGGCAGAGAAACCAGATGCTGCCATCACAGGGCTCATAGCTGGCTTTGAATTATAACAATGAAACTAGGATAAATTTATAATGGCATTATGATGAAAATAAATATGACTAACCAACAGAACTATTTTCATTTCAACAAAATGAGCATCTTAAAATTTAAAGTTACTATACTTCCATTAATGTTAATAAAAATTAACAATTAACTAGTTCACTCAGGCGAAAAATCAGAGCGAATGGCTCTGCACAGACCTGCAATGTGATTAGCTTGCTTTGGAAGGCCCCTCCCCTTTTTCCCCTCCCCCAGGCTCAGTTCTCAAGGCTCATGTGCCCTCAGCTTTCCTGGATTCCATTCCAGGATGTTCTTACAAAGTGCTACTCTCCAGATGGTATCTTTTCTACCAAAAATCATCGTGTTCCAGGCCCTTGGAGCCGGGCATAAAGTGAATTGGAACTCAGCAGCTAGTTAGGGTTAATTATGGTTGAATGTGGACATACTGTTTCAAAACCAAAGTTCTGGTGAGGCGAATTTCAGGCCAATGAGAGAGGTTGGGACAGGGTCTTCTGAGTCCCCTCAAATCAAACCCAACTGGAGATTCCTTATGCCACCCAGGGTTGACACTAGTTGTAGAAGATTCTCTAGGAAAACCATAGGCCAAATTGTTCAAAGGAAAAGTTGGGACATGGTTAGCATGTCCTGGATGCCCTCCTGCACCCTGGTCCTTGCACCCTGCCTCCCCTGGAGGCACACACAGGTGCTTCGAAACGTCATTCTAGCTAACCTGGACTAGCGCATTCCATCTTATCTGGCACATCTTCTAGGCTGGGTGGGGCCAGCATGAAGTGAGAGTAGGGAGGAGACAAAAGGAAGCGGTGACAAGATGAGCTTATGGAGGAAAGGCCTGAGACTCTGGACCCAGTAGGTTCAGCTTCTGAGCCCAGTGTCCATCTGAAGATCAAGGACACTGCCACCCACCCTGGGTAGTCCTCAGCCTTCCTTAACTGCCCTGGCCAGAGTCTACCACAACTCTTATCTCCAGGATTTCACTCTTTGCAGAGCCCTGCCCAGACAGGATGCCTCACAATGGCCCCAGGACAAGGACCAGTGTTGTTGATATTCCCATTATGCAGACCAGTTGGCGGAGGCTGAGAAATAGAGGGACTGGCTCAGGTGAATGAGAGGGAAAATGGAGACTTCACTCCAGGTCTGCTCATCTCAATCACCTCCCAGCTGCCCTTCCTCCCTCCCACTACCATGGTCAAATGACTACCCAGAAAGCTCTCTGGTTCCATTTAATTGGTGTCCTCTCAGCATCTACTACCCACAAACACCTGGTGTTAAGTAACATCATGAGAAATGAAGAAATGGGGAAACAATTTGCCCTTTGCCCTCTGGTTACACACAAGCTTGAGCAAGTTTGGCATCGTGATACATAACCCTCTGAGCTTTCAAAAGCAACCATGACTCCACCACCCTCCACAGCTACCCTACAGTCATTCACTTGACAAGTGTGTATTGAGCACCTGCTCAGTGCCTGTCCCAGGTGCTGGGATTTCAATGGGAACAGGACAGTTAAGATCTTTGCTTTCACAAATCTTATATTTTAATGAAGGAAGACAAATAAAGCAGTCAAACAAACAAGCGTATGCTCAAACAAAGACAGATACAGAGCTGCTCTCAGGTCCCATCCATGTCAAGCTGAGCTCCACACGTCAGCCCACAACCTTCCAAATAACAAGAGTGGGTTCTCTATTTACCAGATCATAGAAAAACAACTCCCTTTATTACGAAACCTCTAGAAACACCATGTGAGAGCCCAAACAAAAGTCAAACTGGGAGAGACTGCGGCAAGACCTAAGGAAAGATGTTGCTAATAAACCGGAGCCGAATGGATGCACAACATGAGAAAAGGGCAGATTCGTTCGTGCTGAAATGATCTGGGAGGATGACATTCTCAGATGGCTTCAGGGTCGAACTGGAGACTCTTGTAAATCAAAATTAAATTATACTGTCAGTATCATAAGCAAAGAGTTCAGCTTCCAGGATGTCAATATGTGCTGGCTCACATGTGGCTTTTGTATTTCAAAAGAATAGACTGAAGCCAACCCAGCCCACCCCACTGACAGCATTCTTTCTTTGAACCTGATGCATTTGACAACCACTGTGCTTGTTTGGCAATTAGCCGTACGTACACTGCCCGTGAACTTGAATTGTTTTCTTACCTTGTTCCTTATCTCTTCCAGGATTGAGCTTCTCATGCAATGGTGATTCATCTATCAACCAGTTCATAAGGGATCCTATCTAACCCTTGTACTCTTTTAACCTTGAACTATACTATAGCCTTCCGTTAATCCACAGTTTGTTCAATGGCTATTATGTGCTGGGTAGGTCATTAGACACTGGGGAGGTAGACTTCCTGGAGAACACAGTCTAAAGGAAGGAGAGACATTGGCCATCACTGAGATGAATCTGCTGTGACCGATTAAGACCAGAGCAATAATGGAAAGGATTCAATTCCATCAGAAGGGGCCACTAGGACACTCAACTCGGACTGGAAGGAAGCAAAGGACTCCCTAAGAAAGCAGGACGGCAGCCAAGACGGAAAGTAGAGAAGAATATGCACAGGCCCTGGGCAAGAAAAAACATGGGTCAATGTGTGTGCCAGGCACAAGTCTGCATTGCACACCAACCCAGGGGCCTGAGCAGAGACAGCAAGGGAGTAAGCAAAGACTTAGGTGGGTCCTTACAGAACTTTCCTTAAAAGCAAGGGGAAGCCACTGAGGGAATGCAACACAGAGCAACAGGATCAGATCTGCACACTGGACAGACCTCCAGGCTGCAGTGGAGAACCCTCCTCTAAATATTTGATTACACTCCCTTAGAGGAGAAAAAGTTTGAAGTACACACCTTCAATTTATATAAGTTTGTTTTGTATACTTATACATACTGTATATTCCATGTACATTAGAAAACATGCAAGTACAGAAATTTTTTTTAAAGGGAGCCAGTAGGTCAGACATAGTGGTAAACACTTGTAATTCCAGTGACTCAGGAGGCTGAGGCAGGAGGATCACAAGTTCATGGGATGATCTGGCCACCAAGAAAAATAAAAAGGGCAGAAGGTGTAGCTCAATGGTAATGTGCTTGACTACTTGAGGCCCTGGAATCAATCCCCAATACTACAAAAATAAATTAGAACTAATAAGGTTTTTTTTTAATCTTGCCTTGACAAAATGTTGATCATTATTGAAGCTAAGTGTTAGGCACATGAGGTTTCATGATTATATATTCTATTTTGCATGTTTTTGAAAATGCCTCCAATGGAAAGATCATCTTTAAGTCTTAAAAATGATGATGACTCAGCCGGGCGCGGGGGCTAAAGCCTGTAATCCCAGCACGTAGGGAGGCTGAGACAGGAGATGGCGAGTTCAAAGCCAGCCTCAGCAACAGCGAGGTGCTAAGCAACTCAGTGAGACCCTGTCTCTACATAAAACACAAAATAGGGCTGGGGATGTGGCTCAGTGGTCGAGTACCCCTGAGTTCAATCCCCAGTACCAAAAAAAAAAATGATGATGACTACATGCTATTCTCAGTTAATAACTCAAAGCACAGGAGACTTAGGGGGAAGTTTGTTATTAATAAACAGTAGTAGATGCTTGTCCCTACTCCACACAGGATTTTTGATAATTTTGAACACGGGGCCAACTTCCTGTCAGGCTTGGTTAGATCACGGCTGTCTCTACTCACCAAGTTGAGAGGAGAACCAAGTGGCTGATGGAGAGCTCCTCCAGGAGGTGGGACAGCTCAGCTGCTGCTTCTAGTTCCCTTTGGTTTTCCTTTAATCTACAAAAGTGAGGCGGGAATCATTTTGAGTTGCTTCTCTGTTTTTGAAAGTTCATTTAATTAGAACTTAGTGTGATCCGTGAGCAGCCTCTCTTGGAGGAGACAAGACCTGCAATACAGTGCAACACTGAGAGCAAACAAAACCATGAGGGTACCCCAAGAACACTAGCATGTTCTGGAGCCCTCAAGAAACCTCTTGAACCAAACAAGATATGTAACTAGCTGGTGTAAGGATCAGGCCGGACGCAGTTGGGCCTTATATGCAAAAAAAAAAAAAGCAGTTTACTCAGATGTTGAATTAAATGAGCATACTCACCTAAAATGGAAGCCTATTTGTGCTATTGAAATGCATCATTCATGCTAATTATGCTTTGGTTTTTAATCATTCTACTTTAAGAAAGTACAGAGAGTATTTCACTCAGCTAATCCCACCTGTGGGAAGCTCTTGATTTTTTAACCCTGAGTCCAGGCAGAGTCTAAGGGCTGGTGGTGCTCCCCAGCCTGCACCCCACACACTTAGGCTACTTCCACTTCCTATCCTAAGAAACCACGGGTGTGGGCATGAAGTCCTCCATGGGAGGGCAGATCACACACCAGGATGGTGCAGGACCGTGGACAGCAGGGGAGCTCTGGCTGTGGACCAAGCATGTGATTACCTCCTGTAGTTGACTGGGGGACTCCAGGAAGACCCAAGCTCCCTATCCCCTCTGCCTGGCATCCTCACCTGAGATTCCAACCTCCCCTTGCAAAGACTTACTTTGCACTGAGTATCATCACTGTTTTAATCAGCTTTCTCACTGCTGTGACTGAAAGGACCTCCTGAGAACAATCAAAGGAAGAAAGGTTTATTTAGGGACTCACGGTTTCAGAGTCCTCAGTCCACAGACAGCCAACTCTATTCCTTGGGGCTCAAGGTGAGGCAGAACATCGTGGTAGAAAAATCTGGGAGACAGAAGCAGCTTACAAGACGATCAGCGAGCAGCAAGAGAGAGACTTCACGTGCTAAATACAAAATATATACCCCAAAGCCACGCCCCAACGACCCACCTCCTCCAGCCACATCCCACCTGCCTAGAGTTATCATCCAGTAAATCCCATCAGGGGATCATTTCACCAATTGGATGAAGGCTCTCACAACCCAATCATCTCACCTCTAAACCTGCCTGCATTGTCTCACACATGAGCTTTAGAGAACACCTCACATCCAAACCATAACAATCACCCAGGCACCCCTAGAGGAATGAAACGTCATCACTATCACCTTAATGTGAGTGGGTTTGACAGATTACTTTTCTCAGATTTGAGTAAAGCCTAGGGTCTCATGGAACACAGGAGAGAGCAAACATGAAAACCTGCATGCTGGGAAAGCGCCGAGGCAACCTCATGCATGCGCTCTTCCTGCACGTCCAAGGTGCATGGAGACACACAGCGGTGCTCCTTCCTTCCCAAAAAACTGATAAGGGAGAGCACGCTGTTCTAGACTGTCAAGGGATAACGATGATGCTGTGAAGAATTTTCCAAACTCTAATTTACAGAGCAATTATGTGCACCTGGCAGTGGGGAAAGTAATTCCCAGGCAAAACCTCATTATCCCCTACTGTGACTCCATGAGGTAGATAACTAGCATTGCCTACACCTTGCCAACCAGCCGCTTACAGAGAGGCTAAATTAAACTTTTGCTTAAAGTCACTCAATAGGAGTGATAGAGCCGAGACTGCATTCAGGATGGCAGTGTTGGAGGTTGAAGAAAACTGCACCACGGAGTCCAGAGACTTGGTCTGGAAACCTGGTTTTACCAGCCAGTGGCTGTGTGACCTGGGTGACCTTAGAGCCTTGCTTTCTTCCGCTGTAGGATAAGGGAGCAGATGATCTCAGGGATCCTCCCAGTTCCAACATCATAGGAAACTATTGAAACATAATCTTCCTATCCAACCAGACATACTCTCTTGAAGTATAATTAACCGCTAGCTCAAAGGAATGGACACTATTTCCAGGGGACAACCAGGCATCAGAATGGCTGTCTTTTTTTAATTCTTAAACTGAAAAAAAAAAAAAGTTACTATCATACTAATTAGATGGATGCCTGTGCATTCAAAAAGTTCAGCGGAAAAAGAAATATCAACCTGCTGAGTGGCCTGGGCAGTCTAAAGTCACCGTTGTTATGGCACTGTGGTGCTGTAACCAAGACCCTGGAGGCTTAGCACCTCAGCTGCTCTGTCAGCTGGGACTATTCATGTCTCTCAGTTCTCTTCTGTGCCTTAAGCAGAACTGCTTTCCACAAAGACACATGACAGGTGGCCTAGGGTCTCCACTGAGTGCCCAGGACAACTATAACTCCCAGCCTTTGCTGCAGACAAGTTTCAGGAAGAGGAAACACTTTCTCTGTAGCCTGGAGGAGACTTTACCTGGGGCCTGCCTCTTGATTCGTCTCAAGTCTGCTCTCACACAGCTATCATCCCAGGCCAGCGCTATTAACTAGCTACACCTGATGCTGGCCATGAGGACATAAATCTCAGTCTTTTAGGATCATCACCTTGGTTAAGTCACTGAATTCCTCCAAACCTCAGCCTCCTCACCTGGATGGTCAAGATCACAGGACTTTACAGGGCCATTGACAGGGTTAAATAAGAGATTATTTCTATGAGAATGTGTCTACCATGGGGCTCACATACCTTAAGCATTCAACAAATATTTATTAAATCTGATTGGTAAGTTGCAAGTCAGTCCAAAAGGAAAAGATTTTATGTCACTCAAAGGAAAGTGAATCTGGAGCTCTGTAACTCCCAAAAGTCATTGGAAATTGATCTTCATTTACTCAGCAAGTCTTTATTGAGTGCCTACTATCAGGCCATTAAGGAAAACCCTGTGTCCAGTCTCTAATCTCAGCCCCAGCAAAAGGTAGCCACCTGCTGTGACAACACTTTTCTTGGCAGCCCCATCCAAGAGCATGTTCCCGGACTAGGACAGTGATTCTGACCCAGTGTGGCATTGCTCATGTCCTCAGGTATCCTTTCTGGCTTAAGAGGACAAGCAGTGTGGTATACCACAGTCTCATTTTCCCCAAGTATGTGCCTCAAGATGTGGCTAGATGATGAATGTCCATGTAAATTCATGAAACAGTGGATCAAACCAAGTTAATCAATTTCTTTCCTGCAGGCCTTCTCAGGCCCTTCAGTGAGCTAAGGAGCTGGGACTCTCCAAGAGAGGATTACATTGTGCGGCCTTCCCACCCTGCTCTGACCTCAGAACACTATTCCAGAATATGTGGTAGGACTGGCCTTCCACAGCACACGTGTTCAGACACGCTGGGTTCCCGGAAAGAAGTCATAAGCTCCGATTCTGCTCCTAGAACTCCACTGACACCCTGTGTAACCTCGAGTCGGTCCAGTGAGCTCCCTAGGGCTTCGTTTCCTCATTGAGAAAATGTATCTGTGCTGTCAAGGTGGGACAGGAGCGTGGTGAAGAGGAAAGAGGCAGGGCTGTGCCCCCTCACAGGTCTCTGTGCAGGAGGAACGTGCCCCAGACCCCATGTACCAGCAGCCTCCTGACTCCGGACAGGCCCATGTGCCCCTCCAGCTATGGTACGCTCTTCACCCCAAGGATCGCTAACATTCTTCCCCTGAGATCTTATTAACAGCCTCTTCATCGTATGGCCTAGTAGCTCTTAAAGAGTCCTCAGGAGCCTGTACTGGCAGCCAGGCAGTCTCTCAGATGCTCTGAGATAGGCGAGGGGCAGCGTTGACACCATCCGAACATTTTCTAGACAACCAGGGAAAACTGCAAAGAGTAATAACATCAGTAAACTCAACCCCATGCTCACGATGCATTGATCTCGAGAAAGCAAGAGCTAGATGATCAATTGACAGATAGAGAGCTCTAGAAAGATGGTATACAGGTGGTCGATTTATAGCTATGTACAGAGAAGAATATATTCTCACCAATCAACAGATATATAGAGAGAGGGAGACATCTATCTAGGTACATATCTAGCTATGTCATATAGGTATAGAGTCAGATGAAATATACCTCGAAATTTATATGTCTAGGTATGTATAGTCAGATGAAAGACATTGAGAGAAAGCCTGGAGAAACAAAAAATATTAGCAGCCGTTTTCTCTGGGTCATAGGACAACGGGTATTTTCTTATTTAAACTTTTCTATATTTTCTAAACAACTTTTAGTAAGCATGTATTATATTTGTGACATAAAAGTCAAAACCAACCCTTCCTCCCTTTTGAAAGTGTCATCTAGTGCGGCTCTGAGCAGAGAAGAAACCACCCAGCAGACTTTGTCAGATTGCCCCTGCAAGAGTCCTCTGTGTCCCTGTCTCTCGTTACCTTGGCTTCTTTCCCTGATTCCTAATTTTTAATGCCAACTCCCAACCACAGTTTTTAATAGCTCTCCCCTGAGCCCCTGACATTTCCCTGTGGCCTGTGCAGTCTGATTATACAGACTCCAAGACTTCAGAGTGGCCTCATAGAGTTGTGTAGATTTCACATGGCACAACTCCAGGGTTTACAATTAACACAGATGAAAATACTGTGGCACCTCCTGAGTTGTGCAATGCACAGTTCACCCACCCATATGTGGCAGCTCGGCCTGCCGACCTGATTGTCTGCTTTTGTTAAGATAAGTGCTACTCTGATGAGAATATCTGGGCTTGGGAATTAGCACACCAAACATCACAACATGGGCTTCGGAGTCAGACTGCCTGGCTTGTACATTGGCTCTGCCTCTTGGCAGCTGAGTGACCTTAAGATAACTTCTCTGCTAATACAGCTTCATATCTAATACAGCTTCAATATCTCCCTTCAGTTAAGGGAGATAACGCTAGTACCTACCCACCTACTGTTCTGAGAATTAAAGGACGTTAAAACGTAATGAACTTAATTTTCTACCCCATGGTATTCAATAACTATGAAAATTATAAATTCCTCTGAAATCACACACAGAAACCTTAGACAGGGTCTTCCTTGCTAATTAGATTTTGCATTCGTAGATTTCTTAGCTTTCTCTGGGTGAGATGTCAGGGGGGAAGCTAGCCAGAGTAGGGGTGAGATCCATGGGGTCAGAACTGGGGCAGGGCTACCCACCAAGGCCAGGCAGAGTCCAGAGAACCAGAGGGTCAAGCTGATTCAGGATGGTGAGAGTCACTGCCTAAGAACAGGTACTAGCAGCTGAGGCAGGAGAAGGGACAGAGATGAGATGAGACCTGTGAGGCCCGGACTGCCATATCCGATGGAAAGATGCTGGTGGGGACCAGGGGTGGCTGTGCGGACACCAGTCTGTTGGGATTCCTTGAACATTAGCACTAAAGTCTTTTGTTTCTACAGTCATTGGGATCAGCTCCTGCTGTGAGTTTTGAACACACCCAAAGTAACAGTGGCAAAATAAGATAGAAGTTTATTTCTTGCTCCAAGTGTGGACATAGGAATTTCAAGGCTGGTCTGTGGCTCTGTGTTGTAGTCAACTTTTTCATCGCTGGGACCAAAATACCTGACAAGAACAATGTAGAAGAGGAAAAGTTTATTTGGGGCTCATGGTCTCAGAGGTCTCGGTCCACAGATGGCCAGCTTCTTTGCTCTGTGCCCAAGTAAAGCAAAACATCATGGCAGAGTGTGTAGAGGAGGAAACAGCTCAGGACATGACAATGAGGAAAAGAAAAAGAGCTCTGCTCCTTAGGTACAAAATGCATACCCCAAAGGCACACCCCCAGTGACCCACCTCCTGTGGTCACACTCTACCTGCCTACAGTTACCACCCAGCTAGTCCATTCAGGTGGATTAATGCACTAGGTTAAGGCTGTCAAACCCAATCGTTTCACCTCTGAACTTTCTTGCATTGTCACACATGAGCTTTTGAGGGACACCTCATATCTAAACCATAACACTCTGCAACTTCCAGCTCGAGCCTCCACCTTCCATAGGGTGTGGTCTGATCCTGAGGGTCCCAGGAGCATCTGTGTCTTGACAGCAAGATGAAGAAAGATGAAGTGAGGGTGAGAGGGGCCCTAAGATGCCAGGAGCTGCCGCCCAACTGTTACACCTATACCCAGAACCTAGGTCTCACAGTCTTATCTGGGTACAAGGAAGCCTGAACTATGCCCTTTTTATTTTAGGAAGTGTGTTATTTTCCTGTTGCTGTGTAACGAATCACCCTGAACTTAGTAATTAAAACAGCACAAGTTTATCATCTTACAGTTGCAGAGGTCAGAAGTCTAGAATGGTCTCACTGGCTCCAGGAGAATCCACTGTCTTCCCTTTTCCACCTTGTAGAGTTTGCCTGCATCCCTTAGGTCACAGCCCCTTCCATCCTCAAAGCCAGCGATGGCCAGGCGCATCTTTCTCCCAATGTGGTCCCTCTGGTTTATACTCTCCTGCCTTTTGCCTCTCAAGTTCCCATTTAAAGACCCTTACAATTACATTGAGCCTACCTGCATAATCGAGGACAATCTCTGAGCATCCTTGATTGAACCTCTAACCCTAATTCCCCCCTTGCCATGGAATGTAACACATCTATAGATTCTGGGAATCATGATGTAAACATCTTTGGGGTCTGTGGGGGTGGGGAACATTATTCTACCTGGTTGGTAACTGTGGCACCAACTCTGCCACTCCAAAAGATGGGCAGAAGGACACCTTACAAAGGCTATGTATGATCTCAGAGATGGTGCCAGTCAGATTGTCCTGGATGGAGCAACTGCTTCAGGCAATGGGCATGTGACCCAAGCAGGGTCAATTATGTCACTCCTGGTACTCCAGAGCCTCCTGCATTGAAGTCAGTGCAGAGGTGAGCAAGGGTGTGAAATGGGAAGAGACAGACCCAGGACCTCCTGCCTGCCCACAGCCCAGGTATCCCTGGGGCCAAAGAGTCCCCTCTGCTCTTCTGTTTCTCCTAAAACTAATTTCACCTGCAGCCAAATGCCTGCACTAACATATTCAAGAAAGACCTGTGGAGCAAGTCACAGCTTCCCAGAGTCCTGGAGTGTCTCTTAAATTCCAGATCTAAAATACTGTGATTCTAAATCAAGCTAAGGCTCCAGGAGAATCCACTATCTTCCCTTTTCCATGAGTCCCTCCAGGGCATGTATGTGTTTTGAGACAGGTTTCATTATGTTGTGTAAGGTAAAAAGCAGCCCTTTTGTTATTTAATTTTCACATTCCTTCTCCAAAACCCTAAGGCAGCTCCTGCCCCAGGCAGTTCCTCTCCTGAATATTCTACCAGGAGAACAAAGCCTGGCCTCTCAGGTTACCTTTC
>CM053400.1:166987755-167126027 GCA_028644305.1 Xerus rutilus | reverse complement strand
GGAGAACAAAGCCTGGCCTCTCAGGTTACCTTTCGGCCACACTAAAGAAGATCACCCCCGCATACCTAACGCGCCAGTTTTGAACTGACCAATCCAAAGCTTGCCACGTGGTTTGTAGTGGGCTCTACAAATTCCCTGCCTCACATCCATTCTGCCCCTCCCCACTTTTTCCTCCTTCCTTCGCCCAGGCGCCCATCCCCTGAATAAAGGGATCTCCTGGCTGCATGAGGTGTCCGTGTCTGTCTGGCCGCCATCCTAACATGTTGCCCAGGCTGACCTTGAACTTGTGATCCTCCTGCCTCGGCCTCCAGAGTAGCTGGGATTATA
Source organism: Xerus rutilus (assembly GCA_028644305.1). Taxonomy (NCBI): domain Eukaryota; kingdom Metazoa; phylum Chordata; class Mammalia; order Rodentia; family Sciuridae; genus Xerus; species Xerus rutilus. The sequence goes on along the minus strand of CM053400.1, from coordinate 167,125,700 downwards.
GGTGTGTGCCACACCATGCCCCTCTCCCTTACAGATTTTATATGCCCTAATAGATATCCAAACATCCTTGGCCTCATTTGGTCCAGGCATACACAATTTCTTCAAGATTGTTTATTCTGCATGGGAAATGCCTCATTTACTCTGAATGGGTAACCAGAGTACCCTCAGCTTCTTCCCTGGCCACAGGCCTCCTCCTTTCCTTATGCATCTGCTTGGGGTGCTAATACTCCTGAGATAACTACAGACCTCCATGATTGTTGTAGGACATCCATATGGAAATTGGTGGCAGCAGAAGGAAGGGAATCCAGGAAAAAAGGAACAGCTTGCTTTCTCTGAGCCCAGCTGGAAGTGAAGGTATTTCCTCTCCACTCACCCTCCTCACCTCCCCAGACTCTTCCCTTACACAACTTTTCCTGGTCCAGGTCCCTCCTGTGGTGCAGCTCTTGGCTCTGTTCCAAGCAAAAGACACACTTTGATGTGTAGCCTGAGGCAGGAATACCACCTTCAGGGAATTCAGCAACTTAGAAATTTAAGGCGGGGCGGGCAGGACAAGGATGAGACAGGAGGATCACAACTTCAAAACCAGCCTCAGCAACTTAGCAAGACTCTCTCTCAAAATAAAAAATAAAAAGAGCTGGGGATGTGGCTCAGTGGTTAAGCACCTCTGGATTGAATTCCAGTATCAAAAAAGAAATTTAAGAAATAATAATTCTCTAGCCAGCTGTCCAGGATAATATCAGAATCAGAGCTCTTCTGGAATTCCAGGAACTGAAGAATTTTACCAAGCACGATAAAGCCACTTCACTAATGGAAGAGTCCATTTCAGACTTCCTGCTGCTAGGATGCCTGGCTCTGGAGAGCAGATACACACATCTTTCCCCAGGTTTACACGTATCTAGCACCATTTGTGCTCTCCTGGATGAATGGGGCCTTCTCTGCTGGGCAGGGCTGGAGAGCTTGTAAGACGCATCTGGATTCTGACCACTTAGACCACTCATTAAATGAGAAGCTAATCCTCATGGTCTTGGCATAGTGACTAAAATCAAGTGTGAAATCACAGTCATACCTGCCATTTGCATAGTGCCTCCCATGTACTCTCCACCATGACCTCCTGTTAACCTACCAAGGAAGCTTCATTATCTCCATTTTGTAAAACCAGAGAGGGTAATTATTTGCACAGGACTTGCTTATAACAAGAAGAAATGTGCTCAAAAACAACTCCATCTGACTAAATTAATGAATAAATAAAAGTTACCTAGCAGTTAACTGAAAATGGATGACTCACTGGCAGCATGTGATAAGAGTGCCCATCTCGGAGCTCCACCTTTATTTACCTTCTACATGACTCTATTCTGAGAAAAGTCTATTGGCCACCCAGATTTGAAGACCACTGAGATTTTAGAAAGATCCCTGCTCTTAGAGAGTGAGGGGGTCTGGGATTAAATTCTACCTCTACCACTAACTAACTGTGCAACTCTGAACAAATCCAGTGCTACAGTGTTGATTTTTGTATCCCCTCCAAAATTCATTTTGAAACTTAATCCCCAATGGGATAGGTCAAAAGGCGGGGCCTTCTGGAGGTGATTAGGCCAACAGAGCTCCACCCTCATGGATGGGATTAGTGCAGCATGAGGGAGTAAGTTTTGTCCTTCACCCCCTTCCATGATGTGAGTACACAGCAACAAGACGCCATCTTGGAAGCCCTCACCAGACACCAAAGCTACCAGCATCTGGATCTTAGACTTCCCTGACCCCAGAACAGTGAGAAACAAATTCCCATGATTTATATATCTCATAGTCTATAATATTTGGTTGTAGTAGCACAAATGGACTAAGATAATAATAAAATAATAAATAATAAAACTGAACATTAATCTTACCTTATGAAAAAAATGAGTTACAAATGCCCATCTTTCTGGGCTTTTGGAAGGATTTTAGATAATTGTTATAAGTGTAAAGATTTCACGACCAGGAGAAGATGAATCAAGCCACTCCGCAAGGCTTTATTGGAATACACCCCTCGGACCAGACTCCCGTTCACCAGAGCGTGTCCGGAAGAATGGCGCTGGAGATTCCATGCACAGAGAATTTCAAGAAAACCCAGTCAGGAAGGGGAGGACTTGGGGACAGGAAGAGAAGGCCAGAGTCCTTCCTGGATAGGTCAGGAAAACTCACTGATTGACAGGAGGCGTGTCTACTAGAGACGTCCCATCTGGCTTGCAGCTCTGCTTCACAGCTGCTGACCAGTTCCCCTAATTGGGCATCTTAGACCCTGACCAGACCTAACACTAAGTACCTAGCAATGAGCACACAGAAGTGCTCAGTGCATGGCATTATTAGTAACTACAACTGGCTGACAGGAGTGTCAGACTCAAGAATGCAAAGATGGTGAGGGCACAGAACCCTCACCCTTGAAAGAAGGCCTGAGGGGCTGGGGTTATGGTGCAGTGGTAGCGTGCTCGCCTAGCACGTGGGAGGCACTGGGTTCGATCCTCAACACCACATAAAAATAAAATAAAGATATTCTGTCCACCTATAACTAAAAAATAAATATTAAAAAAAAAAAAAGAAAGAAAGAAGGCCTGAGAAGGTGCTGCTGGGGAACTGGATGGTCAGCAAGGGCAGAGGTCACCAGAATGTAGGATTTGAGGGTGGGGAAGAATAACTGAGAGCCATGGAAGACAAATGGTTTAATTACCAGCATGCCAAGGACTCCATGGCCTGAAACCCAAGAGTTGGTCTAAGGCCTCACTTCCAGAAGGAGCACTTGTCCAGATAATCACACTAAGACACCTTGACCATTGAGTTAACTTCCTATGCAAAGGGGCTGAGATCCTTGAACAAGTTCACTTATTTACTTCCCCTCCTATCACCAAACAGCCCCTCAGCATCCTCCCAGCCCCTCCCTATCACTCTCCAGGAGGCCAAGTAGGAACATTCTCTAGAGCTGCCTTCTCTTTGCAAAGCCATGCTTCTTTTTAAGAAGCAGGCTCTTAAAAAGCACATACCGAGCCTCATAAACATATCATAAATCCATAACCAAGTTCTCTACGTTCTTTGTGTTTTTATGTGATGCATTTAATATCACTGTACCCATGACTTTGAACCCAAAATCTTCTATATCCAGATTATTAAGAAGTGGCTGTTCACAGGGGATTTTATTACTATTTATTATGTTCGTGTGGATGGGGAGGATGCTTCTTTGTTATTTATCTCCAAGAAAAATATACTCCCTGATGCATTCAGACAAAACATGGTATCAGCTCTATTTTTCTTTTTGTACTCCTGGTTGGATTTTGTCTAACCTGGATCAGACCAGTTTTCCTTAATAGTATGAAAGTGGGGACCACTGCCTGGGAAACCACATCTGCTTCCTTCCCTTAGAATGAATGCGGCTTGAGACAAGTGCCATCTGATGTCCAACAGGCTCCATGCAAATTCTGTCCATAAACAGACATGAATAGCAAAGGGAGAGGGGAGCCAACTCTTGATTAACCAGCATTCAGCCCACCAGAAATGGCAGTTATCCAAAACTTTGTACTTGACTTCAAAGGAAAAGACAAAGAACGTGGAAGAAAGAAGCTGATATTGAGGGACTTGCTTTAGAAGCAAAATCTTTCCTGTGGCTATTATCATAAGAATCAGTCACGACTAGGAGCTTATGGGGTTCCAGACACAGCACTAAGTAGCTTGTGTTCATTATCTAATTGAATCCTCACCTCAACCCACCTTACAGATGACAAAACTAAGGCCCAGAACAGTTAAATAACTTTCCCAAAGTCACACAAATCTGCCTTTGAACCGAGGATTCTGACTTCAGAGTCCACAGGCTTGACTTGTGCTCTTCAACTCAAGATGGGGTCACATCATGATAAACAGATCAAGTTGAAATACTCTAAGCTGAAAATGCCTTTAAGAAACCTAACCTACTGATCATCTCATATTAGCCTCTAGTTGGTAAAATCATCTAACACAAAGTGTATTTTATAGGAGTGCTGTTGCCTTGCATAATTTATTGAATACTGTACTGAAGCTGGAAATTAGAGTGGTTGCATAAGTAGAATTTCACACCATCTTGAAGTCAAGCCATTAGAAGCTGAGGACCAGTGTGTATGCTGTTCTAGGAAATCCATGAAAGGAGGTCTACTGCCTTGGATTTCCCCAGAGACATCTAGAACTGGCTGGAAGGAGCCTATTCACCCCCCTTCCACAGCTGAATGAGTTCCCAAAGAGAGGAAGGGGTCGGCCCATGGATACCTAGCCCCAAACCCAGAGCTAGGATTTCAAGCAAGTTCACACTGGAGGGGCAGCGTCTCGGGGCTACATGATCAGAAAGGTGACAACATGGCTGAACTGCCCAAGTGGCCTTCTCTACTATTCCCGGCTCATTAAAAATAGCACAGTGAGATCTTACTTTGGGGACAGAATTTCCAATATGAAAATTTGGAAGGGAAGAATTCAATCACTTACTTAAACTTTTCAATCTACCACTTCAGTAGCAGGGCCTAAATAAAGGCATCCTTGCGTATGAGATTCAATAAACCAACATTGCAGTGAACATTCCTGGTGCACACACAATGTTCAGAGAGCCGTCCCGAGCAATCAGTGTGTTTTAACTTAGTTAGTCCTCACTATACCTGGTGAGGGGGACTACTAGCCTCATCCCCATTGCACAGCCCATGAAACTAAGGCACAGATGATTTAAGCACTGGTTCAAATTCTGCTAAATTTACCTACTGTTTACCCATATATATTTACTCATATTATTTTTCCACATATATTTTCTTATTTGATGTCATCACAAGTATGTGACTCACAGGGAATATTTCCTATTTTTAACACCTCCATTTCAGAAATGGAAGAAGCAAAGCTTTGTCATGGTCCTGAGCTGCAGGACCCCAAGCACTATACCTATACCCTGAATTTCTTCCTCTGTAAAGTGAGAGGGTTAGAATTAGATTCCCTTTAAGGTTTCTCCAGCTCCAAAATCCACAATAATAAAAAGAGATGGCCTTGTTCTCTGGAATGTCCTTTCCTTATGGTCTGGCAAACTTGAAGTCTCTTGGCTTAAATACAGGTAGATTGGTATCTCCTTAGTGGTTGTGGATAATTATGTGGTTTAATTATCTACTGCCCAACGGCCAAGGAGCGGGTGCATTTTTACACAGATTTAATCAAAGACTGCTTAGTTCAGGAGGGAAACACTCACGTGGTACCACATCTCTGTTTCCATGAGCATCAGAGGGATAGCTGGAGCAGACTTCCCTGGAGGTGACGCAGGAGTCCATGCCTGGGAAGTCTCAGAGCACTAACTAGGAAAAAGCCATGTATTTCTCCCACCCTCCCTTTGCTGCAGAGGGTGGGAGATGAAAGGGCTATCAGGCCACAGCTCCCCAGGTCTGAAGCAGCAGAGAAACTTCATTCCATGTGCCTGGTAACTTCCGAGGCTGGAGTCTCAGAATTTTTGCTTTGGTTTCTTTTTTGTGTTTCAAGGCAATCCTGCTTACCTTTGAAAGGGCACTGTATTCTGGCAGGCTTTGCTTTAAAAACAAAAAGTGGGGACTAGAAAATAAATGAATAGGCCTCTTGTGTAGATGATGGCCTGTCATAGTTGTGACACCTGACTTTTGGAGAGAGGGGAGTAGATGGAAAGTAACATAAGACTTATGTTTTTTTGGGGGGTGGACCGAACCGCCCACTAAGCCACATCCTCAGGCCTTTGTTTCACTAAGTTGCTTAGGGCCTCGCTAAATTGCTGAAGCTAGCTTTGAACTTGCAACCCTCCTGCCTCAGCCTCCTGAGCCGCTGGGATTACAGGCATGTGCTACCACACCCAGCTGAACATAAGGCTTTCACTTCATCAAAAGGTTCAGAGAACTGGGCATTTTATAAAAGGCTATCAAACAACTATCATGTATTCAATTTGAAGGGGCCTTATTTCCCACCAATTACTAGAGTGCAAGAAAAAATTTTTTTCAAACCAAAACTTAGTCTTTGTGCTCTAGAGAATTCCCCACCATGAGTCCTACAGTAAGGTGAGCCCAAAACAGTCAGATACTCACTTTACCAGTTTCCCTTGCAGCAAAGTCACAGCCAAATAGATGGTCAGACAGACTGAATCAGACACTGAGGATGCCAACAAGCAGGGCCAGTGGGAAAGCATCTGGGTGAGCCCAGTAGCACAGCAGCAACAACTGATAGCCAGGGACAATGACGGCCACAGCAGGACACTTTGTATTGTCCTTTGATCAGGAGATGTCAGCACTATCCTCACTACGCTGCTTCTTGGGCACAATTTTGGCCTGGATCCAAGCTGCCATCTCCTTTCCCTTGTTCCAGCTCATTTTCTAGGCCAGGTCTTCCTGATGATTCTGTGAGCTTCCAAGTAGCCATTCAACAAATTCTTTTTCCCTCTTATCCAGATATGATTCTTGTTGCTTATAGCTGGGCATCTGAGGGATGGACTAGTTACATGACTTAAGCAAGTTACTTAATTGCTCCGACTCTTAGCTTTCATGTCTACAGAACCAGATCATACTCCTGTGTCTTTCATTTATTCCTGTGTAAATAGATAATCATTGAACATCTATCAGGTGCACAGCCTAGGCTCTCCTGCACTCACAGACTTACCATCAGATAGGAAAGACGGACCTTAGCAGATCATCACAGAAATAATTGATTACAATTATATTATATAAGATTCTATGAAAAATTCAGAGCATCATTCATCATTCATCATAGCCAAAAACAAGATAAATAGTCACCAACTGATGGAGAGACAAAATGTAATATATTCTCACAACAAAATCTTATTTGGCCATAAAAAGGATATGAAGTACTGGTACATGGTACAATATGGCTGAACCTTAAAAGCATGGTGCCAAGGGAAAGAAGGCACCAGGAGGCCACATACTGTATAATTTCATTTCTCTGAAATGTCTAGAATAGGCAAATCCCCAGAAACAGACAGATTAGTGAGGTCCAGGGGCTGAGAGTCAAGAATGGGGAGAGACTGCTAATGGTTTTGGTTTCCCTTTGGTGTGATGAAAATGTTCTGGAATTAAGATAGTAATGATGGTGGTTCAAACCTGAGATTACGGTTAAAAAACAACTGAATTTTACACTTTAAAGGGATGGGGTTTATAGTATATGGATTAAATTTCAAAAGGAGGCTCTCACTCTCTTTCCATTTCTCATCACCTTTCTGCCCACCCTGCTTTCTCCCTAGTGCTGAACAGTTTCCCTCGATGGTGCTAAGAACCACCTCACGTCACCCCAGCCAGTTTCTTCTGGCTTAACAGCCCCAAGAAAAAGACACCTCCCTCTCTCATCTCCCTCAATCAATTCCAAAGAAGACTCTGATTGGTCCTGCTTAAGTCACGTGCCCCGCCTGTGGACCAATCACTGCACTATGGAGGATTAGCTCCCCTGGTTACCAGGCAACCCTGTGGGCCAGGCAAGGGTATCTGGTGAACAACCCCCAGAACCACATGGACAAGGAGGAAATTTTATCCTCATGAAAAGCAGGGTTATTACCAAAAAGGAGAGGGTGAGGTATGTGCTTGACAATTAATATCCAATTCTTCATAATCACCCAGGCTGTTTTAAAGGAGCCAGCAAAACCTCTCTAAAAATATTTGAGATAAAACAGAATAAGAAGTAGTGAAGTACCTGAGAAAGATTGCCACAGGTAAAGGGAATACCCCACAGGAGAAAATGTATGTTTTAGAGCATCATCAACTCAATAGTACTAAGTAAATAGTTATTATTATTCTAGGACCCAGCAGTCCTGACTCCCAGACTGAGTCCCTTTCTGCTCTGGAGAACTGGGACTTAGAAAACACCCTGCCCCCAGTTTTGCCCTGTGGCAGCTCAATCCTGGAAGCCTTTCCTGTCCGTAGAGCAACTATCTACTCCTTGAAGACTCTCCAGCTGTTGAGTGTCATGAGCACAATAAATACCACTAATGCCCAGTGCCCCAGCCCTCTTCTCACATAAAAATTATAAGCAGATATTTTAATAGTCCTCGCTTTCTTCTAGGTAAAAGTGTGCTCAGGGTTGATAAGATCAGCTGGAGCTCAGCACTTACATCTTAGAACACTGTGCACAGCAAGCTGGTTTTTTTCTTTTTCTTTTTTCTTTTGGGTCCCCCCCCCACACACACACACACAGTCTCTCCCTCTCTCTCTCTCTCCCTCTCTCTCTCTCTCTCTAATGGCAAAAGGAGAGAAGGACAGTTTGTAAGACTGGGCCAATACAGATTCATAGACTTTATGGGGCTAGAAGAGAACATTTAAAAATTTAAAGATCAGAAAATCAAGAACTGGTTGGAAGATTTGTTGACTTGGTCAAAGCCACAGAGATGCTCCTATTCCCTGAACTGCCCATTCCTGAGTTACTTGGGATCCATTTGGTTGCAAAGAGTGAAAACCAGTGAAAAGTTCACAGGCAGGGATGGATGTAGGGGTGCGAACGATGTCATCAGGACACACTCTCCCTTTCTAGTTGAGGTTACCAAGTGTCCCCATCAGCCCAGGACTGAGGAGTTCCTAGGATGTGTGGGACTTCAACTTCTAAAAGCAGGATGGCCCCAGGCAAACTGGGATCAGTTGTTAACCCTGATCTACGTGTAGAGCTGTGCTGTCCCTTGGATTATCTCCACTTTCTATCAGATTCTCCCCTCACAGAGGCAAGATGGTTGCCCAAAGCTGCAGGGCTGTGTCCCACCCTCTCAGCAACTCCTACTACATGGGAATTCCTCGGCTCACCAGCAAGGGCCTGCCATTGGCTGATTGACCTGATTTGGGTCACATGCCTGAAAAACCTCACTGTATTGATGATAGGTCATGCTTATGGGTCACATGCCTGAAAACCTCACTGAAGATGATAGATAGGTCATGCTTATGCTGGGCCCTTCCTACACCTTCAGGAAAAATGACTACAGAAACCCACACACTGGTGACCATTACCATTCATTCCATCACTGAAATTTGATGCCAGTGTGTGAAGTCTGGAACCACATCACTATAAATAAATATATATGGTCTTCTGTGAGGAAATGCAGTGGCCTGAAGAAGCGGTCTAACAGAACACCCTCCAGCCTCAAGACCTCCAGTGCCCTTTGCTAAAGAGGGACCTTATGTGCTTACCACAGGAAATTGGTACGTTTGTAAGAGTCCTGGTCATTTTTGCTAAACCTTCAAGCCAGCTCTCTGGAGAACTGTGAAACTGTGACCCAAACCCACCCTGTCTCCTTCAGATGGGGCACATGTACAAAATACCAGGAAGGGGATGTTTCTCTCAGAGAAATGGAGGTGCTGTTGCCAAAACCAAAGGGGAGATGGGTGTCAGGGTAGCCAAAAACAGCACAGGTCCCCTCCACTACACCTGCTGTCTAATCCTGGTGACTTTTCGTGTTTTCCTCCAGGGAGTTGTGACGGTGATACATGTTAGTGTTGAAGAACTGCTGCTTCAGAATTCACAGTAGCCAAATTATGGAACCAATGCAGATGCCTGTTGAATAGATGAATGGATTAAGAAACAGTGGTACATGTACACAATGGAGTTTTACTCAGCCATAAAGAAAAATGAAATTATGGCATTTGCTGGTAAATGAATGGAAACGGAGAGCATCATGCCAAGTGAAATAAGTCAGACTCAGAAAATCAAGGATCAAATGTCTTCTCTCCCATGTGGAAGCTAGAGCAAAATAAAGGAGGGGAGGATCAGAGATCTTAAAAATATAGGGAAGATCAGTAGAGCAGAAGGAGAGAGGAGGAATGCGAAAGGGGAGAAAATGCTGAATGAATTTTTAAAAATCATGCCATGTGCATATATAAACATACCACAGGGAATTTCACCTTTACGTGAAAGTAGAAACAACCAATCAAAATAAGTAGATGAGTGAAAGGAAGGCGAGTAGAGGAAGGAGACTAGGGGAGAGAAGTGGGGAGGAAAAGGTGAGGAACCTGAACTGAAACTGAATTCCATGCATGTATGATTTTGTTGGGATGAACCCAGCTACGATGTATAACTATGATGCTCTAATAAAGAAATGGAAAAAATAAAGAGTCGCTGCTTTCAGACAGCAGAGTAGACAAGGCAAGGAGCATGAATCAGGAGGAGTGCAAGGTTTCCCTGCCTTTCTCCCTTTCTGGCTGGGCTAGCTGCTCGGCATCTGCCTTTCCAGACCCAACGCTTCACCCTTCCCTGCCTCCATCTGTGCCCCGGGACCTGACCCACATGGACTGCCAATTCAACTTCTGGCTTCTGGTTGAGTTTTATTGCTAGAAACCACTGCAAGAGATTGAAAGGCACAGAGAGATGAAGGACAGGATATCTGTTCCCCTTGGCTCCTTTCTCCTGAGTCACTGGGACTTGGCTACCTCCTACAAAGTCCACAGTCCTATCTGTGGCCTGCCCCGCATCATAGCCCCTCTCTCTGGGTCCCTGTAATTGCTTCCTCCTCTCGCCCCTTTAGCCCCAAGGGTGGTAATGCCCCTGCCCACTGCTATCCCTGGGTCCTCTACAGTCTGTGTTGTTTCCCTTACCCTGCCCAATACTTTGTGAGCTTTCCAGTCAGGAATGGTTCTCAAGTAGCCCCTTGGAGTGTGCCATCTGTTCCCTGCAGGGACCCTGATCCATCTCCAGCTATGAAACCTCTGACAAATAACCAATTTCTGGGAACCTTGGTGTTCACAACTAGGAATGAGAATAACTCCATTACTTCTCAGGGCCATTAGCACACAACACCTGTGGAGTCCAGCACCCTGCCTGACACACAGCAGACACTCTGCCACAGACACAGTGGTGTCTGATGAGCCTGTGAGCTCATTTTATTTATCTGTGAATCCGCAGCACCTGCAGCTGGCAATCAGCACAGGACATTCTACGTACTCAGTAAATGGGATTCTGTGTTTCATCAATCTTTTCTTGGCCTTTCTTCCTTCCCTTTAGTTCTAGAAGATAGATAAGAAAAATAAAGCAGCTCTTGACATTGGTCCCCCATGTCCACCAACCCCAGATGCTTATAGTTGATGCTCTGTGGTGTCCTAACATATATTTTTTAAAGAATCTTTATTTTATTCATTTATTATTTATATGTGGTGCTGAGGATCGAACCCAGTGTCTCACGCATGCTAGGCAAGCGCTCAACCACTGAGCTACAGCCCCAGCCCCCTAACATATATTTTTGACACCATGCAAGGAAGAAGGACGGATGCTTTTTTGTTATTTTGGTTTGAGGCTTGTTTGTTTGGTTGGCTGGCTGGCTGGTTGGTTGGTTGGTTTTGAGACAGGGTCTCCCTAGATTGCCCAGGCTGGCTTTCAACTTTGGCCTTCACCTAGGCCTCTTTTTTTTTTTTAGTTGTAGATGGACACAATGTCTTTATTTTATTGCTTTGTATGTGGTGCTGAGGATCGAACCCAGGGCCTCACGCATGCGAGGCAAGCGCTCTACCACTAAGCTACAATCCCAGTCCTCACCTAGGCCTCTTGAGCAGCTGGGATTACAGGTGTGCAAACACCACCATACCCACCTGAAGGATACCATTTCAACAAGGTAGTACTACATTAGTATTTGGAGACTTTGTGCTTTGAAACAGCACTCTAGATCCACTGGTTTCTCCTTGCTCCTAATGCAGCATCAGCCTGCAACACTGTTTAAGCCCAAGAAATGAAGCACATCACCTTGCAGGGATGCGCACACACAGGTCTCAACACGCCTCTGGTGTTCTGGGGCAGAATGCTGTGGAAGAGGCGAGCCTCGGCCCCTAGGGCTCTCTATCCCTGCCCTCAGCAAAGACTTCCCAGGGCTAAGGAGTCCTCACAATAGGTCCTAACTTGCCTGCCAGCTGGTGCCATGTCTGCTCCACACAGCCTGTGCCCCAGCCAAACTGGGCTCAACACCTTCTCCCAGACACAAAGCTCTTCCTCCATGCTCCTCTACTATTTTCACACCAAGTGCTACATTTTATTGCAATGGGTCTGTCTCCCCAGTAGATGATCCTAATCTCTAGCCTTTATGAAGCATCTTCTATGTGCCTACCGCTTTATAAACATCTCAATTTGTTCTCACAGCAACTCTGGAAAGCAGATCTCTAGACCTGCAATTGCAGGGCTGCAGAAGTCGTCTGGTAATTGGGGGTTTTGTTTGTTTGGCAAACAGCAAGCATTCAGAATGAGTCAATAATAGCTAATATCATTTCTACATCTGAGAGCACTCAAAAGCAGAGACTTATTGAACTTGCACATGGTCACACAGCTAGGAGTCACATGTAGGCCCTCACTCAGCTCCCAGCTTGTGCCTGGTGGGCAAGGGCTACATCACACTCATCTGCCACTCAATGACAGGGACTTTGTCTGGCCTCAGTAGAAGCTTATAGAAGGAATAAGTGAATGCTTGGTCAGTGCATATCACAAAGAATTATAATTTGATGTTGACCATTTGAAAAAAGTGGAGTAAGCAGAATTCTCCAGCATCTGTGGGGATCCGTTTTCTCATTTGTGACAAAGATGTTTTTGCCACAAGTGTGCTAGGAAGAAAGCACATTTGTCTGTTTCTTAGGTAAAATAGGCTTTTAAAATAATCTTCTTATTTTATAGTACTCCTGGCATGACTTCCTCTTAGAAGTCTGCATGTGAATCAGATGTTTGTAAAGCAGATTGATTTAAACATCATAGGGACTCTCACTTTAAAATTTAAAAAACACTACTACATATCCCTTGGGGAAGGGAAAAATGCTTCAATAAAATGAAATCAGCTCCCGGTTTCTATTGTATAGGGGTCCAATAGGTTAATCTGCTCAGATGGCTTAATTAAGAGGTTTTAATAAAAGGACCAGTTGCAAAGGTGTAGATAAGGTGAAGGGACCTAAAGAGACTGGAGCTGCAGGAAGCCATAGCTGCCCCTGGATCTTAAGAGGCAAGAGAAGAAAGCAGCCTCACAGACCCACGAGGGTGGCGTCCAAGCGGAGGAGCTGCCTGCAGGAACTGCAGGAACTGCAGCAACAAGGAGTTGCATCTGTGGTGCATAAGCAAAGAGTGAGAGAGAGGAAGACCTGACATCTCTCCTCCCACCTCTGATCTGCCGGTAACCTTTAGTGACCAAACACAACTGGAAGCCAGAGGGCCAGGAGCCCACTGTAGGGCTCGACCTCTCTGGAGGACAGACTGGATTGAGAGAAAGGATAGTGAGAGACGCAGAGAATAACCTGTGTGGTCCACCTTCTTGCAGCTATTCAGCATCCACCCTGCCCCCCACCCAGAAGAAAAGACTCTCATCCCAACATCATCCCATAAACTGTGGCATCCTTGAAAGGAGCTGCTAACCCAGTCACACTCTCACCTGGAACCTAAATTGCAATGTGTCCATGAGGTAACAGAAAGGCAAGAGGAAAAAGTAAGTGACCAACGGTCTCCAACTTATGATGGTTCAACTTAGGATTTTTGGACTTCACAATAGTGCAAAAGCAATGCACACTCAGGAGAAACCACTTCAAATTTTGAGTTTTGATCTTCTGCCAAGTTAACCATGGACAATCCTCTCTTACCGTGCTGGACGGCGGTAGCCAGAAGCAGCTTCCAGGCAGCCGCTTCATCACAAATGGAAACAACTGATACTCCACAGTGCACCAACTCAACAAATGACGTGACAGAATCGACACTTTATTAGAGAATAGTCTTTGTATTAGATGATTTATCCAATGATAGGCTAAGTGTGCTAAACATGCTTAAGATAGACTGGGTTAAGTTCTGTGGGTTATGCATCATAAGTGCATTTTTTACTTGCTGATATTTTCAACATGCAATGGGTTTATCAGGCCATTACCCATGAAAGCATCTTTATAATAAATTAGAAGAGGCAAGCTAATGTGCCTCCATAGCTACTCATGGGACCCAGATCCACTATCATAGCTTCCTCCTTCCCCAGTCCATCTTACCTTCTCCTCACCCTTAGCAACTCAGATGGTTAGTTTTTACCTGATAGAATGAGGCAAAACTGCTAGACGGGGTGGTGCACACCTATAATCCCAGCTACTCAGGAGGCTGAGGCAGGAGGATCATAAGTTTCAGGCCAGCCAGAGAAACTTACTGAGACCCTGTCTCAAAATAAATAAAGAGAGCTGGGGGTGTAGCTCCGTGGTAGAGTGCTTGCTTAGCACATGCAAGGCCTTGAGTTCAATTCCTGGTACTGCAAAAAAGAAAAAAATGAAAGAGTGAGATCTTTATTTCCACAGGATCTGAGCCCTAGTGATCCCACTTTACTGGAATGTCACAGTTTTCCATTAACCATTATGATTGTACATGGGAGGCTGAGACGCAACCCAGTGAGTCCCCAGACTCTGGATGGTTTTTGTTGATCATTGGGTAACAGTAACCTAACTTTCCTATATGATTATGATCCGTCACTCTTGTGAACCAAGTAACCCTCCCGCTGGTGCAGTGGCATGAGGAGCTTAATATAACTGAAGGACGGCGTGAGCTTCCAATTTAAGGGAACCGTCTCTGCATTCCTTTGTAGAAACCAGGACCCCCAAATGCACTAACCCAAGGTTGGGAGGATGGGAACCCAAGATGTAAGTAGGTCGTTGGATGTGATGGTCTAGAAGTGGGATAGTGCTGCTCTATCTCCCCCCCGTTCCGAGACCAGGTATTCCAGATACACAGGAAATTACATTTAGCACATCCTGTAGGACAGTACCCCCAACTTTCAGATTATTTCCCAGTACTTTTAGGAGTTTTAGAAGGTCATTCCATGGTTCTATAAAGCTTCTGAGTGATGGGTTACATGATAAACTCAGTTAAGTTTGATAGCAAGAACCAAGGGCTATACTTCTCTTGGTGAGTTTCTTGGTGATTTAGAGACGATATCATGTAGGAAAGCAAGACAACAGAGGCCCTCCAGACTGCACAATGGCAGCTATTAAAACCCAGTAGGGCTGGGCGCACTGGCACACACATGTAATCCCAATGGCTCAGGAGGCTGAGGCAGAAGGATTACAAGTTCAAAGTCAGCCTCGGCAAAAATGAGGAGCTAAGCAACTCAGTGAGACCCTGTCTCTACATAAAATACAAAATTGGGCTGGGGATGTGGCTCAGTGGTGGAGTGCCCCTGAGTTCAATCCCCAGTAACCTCCCTCCAAAAAAAAAAAAACATTCAGCTGCATCTCCAGGCCCAATTCTCACTTACACAGAAGAGCTTTTTTCCAAAGGCCCTAAAGTCTCTTTCTCTGTCCTTTGTCCTTCTCATCTGTTGCCCTCCTGTGACCTTCAGGGGGCAGAATGGTTTCATTGAAAGAGCATGAGCTTTGAAGTGAAAAGTCCTGTACTCAAATCCCAGCTCTGCAAGCTGTGTGATTTTGAGCAAGTCATCTGATTTGCAATTTTCTAGGGACTCAAATAAAGCTATTATGCCTACCTTGTAGGGGTTTGGAGCAAGTTAAAAAAACCAATGTAAAAAACGCAGTCACACAAAAGGCATTGGATACATATCATTCCCTTCCTCCCACCTGAATGCTGTATTTCACACTGGAAGCATAGATTTTACAAATTGTTTATAACAAAACACATGCCTTAGGTAAATTTATAAAATATTGCCAAACTTTCTCTGGGCTCAACCTTGCTGCCCACAAGTTTATCAGCAAATTCTATAGCTCTGGGCTTTTCAACTCCTTGTCTTTGATTTTGACACAAGGATAGTTCAACATTCTTCTTTGTCTCAATATATCTAAATCTGCCATTTTTTTTGTGCAAAGCAAAATCCCTCCTCTGGGCTTGAGTCCAGTTTTCTCAGCAGATGACTTCTTTTGGTAAGTCCTAGTGCTTACAAATCATCTTCTGGTTGAAATCAACTCTTGGCCCCAGTACATACACGAGTGCATGAGACCAGAGGGGCTTGGGGGAGTGGTGGGTGAAGGAGAGCATGTTTGTGTGGAACCCACTCTGAATGTCTCTCCTACATGGAAATTCTGCACTGTTGGGATTATGGCTTGCAAGCAACAGAAGTTCACTCTGACTTTCTTAAGCCCCAATATTTTATTATAAGACTATCAGGATCCATAGCATCGGGAAGAGGCTATAGAAACAGGCTTGGAAAACAAGCGGGAACAGAGAGAGACCCAGAGAACAAGGCGAGGGGGAAAACAGCAAATGCGAGCAGAGCAGGAACCACCAACCTCCTTCCATCCCTCCCCCAGGAAAGCATGTGATGGGTCAAACCTAAGTCACCTGCCTTACCCTGGCTGGACCACAGCAGGGAGCAGGAACATCTGGTCCCTTTAGGTCCTATATATGCAGATGAGCACAGCCTCTCACCAAGGCTATGGTGCAGTGAGTCATACCCCTAAATCAGGGGGCTACATAAAAGTGGTCCTAACAGGGCAGTAAAAAATAATGGAAGACATTGCGTGTTCGTTTATTTGTTCATTTTAGTCAACTTTTCTTTGCTTTTTGTTTTGTTTTGTTTTGTTGTTATTTTGGGGGGTTTTTTGTTTTGTTTTGTTTTGGGTACCAGGCGCTTAACCATTGAGCAATATTCCCAACCTTTTTTATTTATTATTTTGAGACAGAGTCTCAAAATAAGTTGCTCAGGGACTCACTAAGTTGCTGAGGCTGACTTTGAACTTGCAATCCTCCTGCCTCAGCCTCACCAGCCACTGGGATTACAGGCATGCACCACTGCACCCAGCGTTGCTTCCTTTTTTTAAAAAGAAAGCTTATTATAAATTATTGGTAGTGAGAAGTTATGCAAAATACATATTGATGACACATTCAAGGCATTTGAAAATGGAACAGGTACAGGACAGGGTCTCAGAGGGCTGTGGATCAGATACCTGAGGGCAAGAAGAAAAGATCCATCTGAGTGTCCTTCCTGGCAGAATTCCTGCCTCAGGGCAGTTAGGAAGAAGTCCTTCTAGCAACACAGGCAATCTTCATGGAGCACAGGAAGCACAAAATTTGTTCTGTTCCTGGCCCCAAACTCAGTGAGAATGAGGTCTCACTTAGAACAAAGAGACTTTAGTCCTCAGCCCTAGATTCAACCATTCATTTCTTCTTTCCCTGACCCTAGAATCTTGAAAATCTTCCTTGGCACTTCCTTCTTCTCACCCCTTGCATCCAATCATCCCTGATACCTGCAGTGTTTGTCTCTCAAACAGGTCTCATGGCCAGTCCAGCTATCCATGGCTGTCGTGTCTCTGGTACTCATCAGCTGCTGCCTGAAAACAGCAACAACCTCTCAGCTTGTCTCCTGCCTCCTATCGAGAACATTCTATGCACCCCTCCAGCCTCTGAGAGCTATCTACCTACCGCGCTATCCACCCCCCATTCACAGTTGTCTTTAGATAAAGCCCAAGCTTTTTCTAGAGCCTTCTGCAATCTGGGCCTTGCCTGCCTCCTGGTTGCCAGCTGTCCTTGTCCCTGCCTCACATTCCCCCCTTCACTGAGGCCCATGCTGTTCCTATTCTGCATGCCATGTTCCTGCTGGTTTCTCTGCTGGGACTGCCCATCCACCCACTTCCCTATACCTCTGGTCACCTGATGGTTCTTCCTGAACTTAAGGACCTAGCTCAAGAGCAACTGCAGGAAGCGTCATCTGACTATTCCTAGCTGGGTTGGGTGCTTTGTCCCCATGAGTGTCTCATAACACCCGTCCCTATGTCTCACGCTGTCACATGGTTTTAGGAGTACATATTTATACAGCCCTCATGGCCTAACCACTCCCTGCAAGTCTGTGCTCACTCCTGTGTTAAAGGCTACTGTAGGAGATCACCAGGAACATAGCAAGGGCGTGCCGCATCCCTATTAAGACAATGTGAGAATAATATTCTAGAATAAATTTTACTACCTGTAAAACTGCCAAAAACAAAATGAAAGATTAGCACTCCTCTTGCTTAGTTTACAGAGGAAGGGGGAAAATTTAGGCTATGTACCATCTCTTCAAAAAATTTTACACAATTTGGAGACATTGAGCAAAGGCTTTTATGGAAGACCATTTTTAGCAAAGCAAATGTTTAAAAGACTAAATTATTTCTTCAATTACTATCAATAGTAAAGCCGGGTTGAAAATATTATGTCCCTTAAGGGACTGAATTTCTCAGACTATAATCAGGATGGAAAAGAAGATGAACATCCTGTGCTTCTTTTTAAATTGTTTTCTTCTTCCTGAAATGAATGTACTGCTGTTTAAAAGAAATCATGGGCCCATGTTATTTTTATTTTTATTGAATCATCTGAGAGAAGCAATAAAGTGGTTTGCCTTTCAGAGCCCACAATTGCTAGAGATTCAGTCCCACACACACTGAGAACTCATACATGCCAGGTGCTGGGTACAGAGCCGGGAACAGAACACATCTACAGGCTTTGCCTTTCAACTTTCAACAGATGAAATGACAGGCACAACATGCAGAAAAATACAAAGCACCCAGGAAAAAGAACAGGAGAGAGCCATGTTCTATTTCCCAATGAAAAAGCATGATTGTTGTTAATGATCATCTTTCAATCAATGATGTGAAAGATACAATCAGCTGTATAACAAATACGAAGATAAATACCCAACAGGCTAAGTGACCTCTCCAGGATCTGACAAATGGAGAGCTGACTCATGCAAGAAACACACCTCACCTGACTCACAAAGGGCATCCAGTGATCCCCAGGGACAACCAGTCAAAACATGCAGGGGTGAAAACAATTTGTCAAAAAATAACACACAGCAGATCTGCACTTAATCTGATGGTCAGGCAGGGACTTGGGGGCACTTAATTCTTCAAATCTGTGGTTTCTCTAAGACTGGCGACCTTTGTAAAGTAACTTCTTAAGGGGCTCAAATACCCAATATCATTTCTCCTGTACTCTTGGATCAAACATATTTAATGGGAAGTCCAGATAAAATCTCATCACTGGAAAACATGTAAATCAGAGAATTTGAATTTCACTTCAAAACTGGCATTTCTCTGGGACATTGGTCAGTCCAGCAAAGTCGATAGAACCTTCTAACCCTGCTGGTTCTCGTGGTACCCACTTCCCAGGACTGTCTTGAAATAGCAGTGTTCCTTAGTGGGCATCCCTTCTTTGGGCCTTTGCCCTTCTTGTGGATAAAGTCACCTTCAGGTACATTCTGGTTTTTAAGCTGAATGCCAGGTTTTTGCCACACCTGAGCCTGCATCTCTTCATCTGTAAAATGGTAATAAAAATACCTACCTTGCAAAGTTATGTGAACATTACTGATATTAAGTAAGTAAGCCCACAAGCACAATACCTAGATGAATTTCAGCCCAGTCTATATTTGCATATGTAAAATCTCAGAACTAAAATTTGTTACTCAACCATTCAAGATATCATTTGAAGGTGTTTACATATTCTGGTTTGAACCAATCGTTTTGTATTGAAAGCTACGCATCCATAACACATTGAACATCTTATTTTAAAACCTGTGTTCTCTTTTTAAAGCCACTAGAGGTTTGGCCTTCCATTGGTGTGAATGTCACAATATCATTCATTTCCTTATGCTAGACAAAAGTCAGCAGACTTGTCTCCAAGCCCTTGTTGCTATTTACTAAAGAAAAAAGAATTTCCACTCCAATTCAGCCAATGGTCTACAAAAGCAGGAGGATTATAGCAAAATGCCCTTGACCCTCTCTCCAAAGCAGAACCAGGCCCACACTTGAGGAATGCCAAATGATTCTCATTAAAGTAATGAGCATATTTTCAGTGACATGTGTCTGACCGACTTCAGTTTAGCTGGCAGGACTTGTGGCAGCCAGAGACCCAAAAATAACTCACAGCTGGCAGTTCCTGCTCCAACACACCTCACAGACGCAATTCACACTGTTTTAAGGAAGCCCTGCCCTGAGCAGATGGGGTATAAGGTCATATGCAAATTATTGTGACATTAAACATACATTCCTATGACAACACTGACAGGTCGAATTTAATACCTTGAGCTTCTCTAGCTCCTCTTCTATAAAAATTCACTCTAACTTGAACAAATTTGGTTTATTCTTGCCTCTGCCCCACCCAATAAGCAAAAGCTATTTTTAACTTACAACTACTGTTGATAACTATTTTTCACAAAAAAAAAAAAAACCTTTCAGAAAAAGAAACTATGAAAAAAAAATACCATTGCATTTCAATGAGAAGTAGTTAATCCCTCAGCCAAAACCATAAACAAATGTCATTTGGGTTTAAAAGCAACAAAGCACTTCATATTTATCAAGTTTTTCACAGTATTTTCAAGTGACAATGTCTCTGAACAGTCCCAAGAGGAAATGGACAGGCTACATCTGTGCCTTTGAAAATGCAGTCTTCTACATTTTCTACAGAATAAGGTCATTTCCAAGTTCAATAAAATGTAACTAATAATGGACTAGCTATCTTTTCACTAAACTTTTACTACAACAGATGCTTTCTGCATCTGGAAGTTAGCTGAATGAACCATGTTCCATGCCCTCAAAACCCACCATTTGATGGGAAGATGGGTGTGGACTTAACCAAATAAAAGATGGAGGTAAACACTTTGCACAAAGATAATAGCAATCACTACTAGCAGTGCTGGCCCTTTTATAAACACTTCATACATATTGTCACAATAAATCCTGACAACATCCTCTGAGGTAGGTGTTGTAGTTATTCTTATTTCACAAATGAAGAAAGTGTAGAACAGAGAGGTTAAATAACTTGCCGAAAATTGTACAGGTTTATAAATGGAGAACCCTGACTTGAACCCAGTCAGTCTGGCTCCGGTCAAGACAGACCTGGGTGCCTGTTGGAGTTCCACTACATAGTTGGCTGGGTGATCTCAGGCAGGCTGTGACTCAACTTTTCTGAGGCTGTTTCCTCATCTGTAAAATGGGAACAACAACTACTAGCTCGCAGATTGGTGATGAGTATTAGAAAGGATTGTATTCACAAAGTACTCAGCACAGTGTCGTCAGCACAGCCAGCATATGCCACCAGGGCAATAGCACATTAAAATTTCTAAAATGCCACCTTTTGACCACCTTCCCTATTTGCCTCACCCACAGGTAAGTCACCAATGTTGGAGAACACATAGGGTTGGGAGTTGGGGGTGCTGTTGTTCCTCCTCCCCACCCTGCTCTGCCTCTAGAAGTAATAAGACATCACTAGGTGCAGTCTTGAGAATTATAGCCTTCCAGGTCAGACAAAAACATTTGGTGAATAATTGATCACCTGCATGTACCAGATGCTGTATAAGAAACTGAGGTAACTAAACTGCTAAGACTCAGCACCAAGGAACTCTCGGTGAAAAATCAAATACCCAGCATGCAATATGGGCACCTGTTTGGGGAACTGTGCAGGGCTGGCTAGGTGACTGACTGTGCAGTGGAATCCACGGCCACAGCACTCACTTTGTCTGCACTGTTGTATCATCAATCCATGCCACTGGGAAATCTCTGAATATCCATCCACCTCTGTCTCTTCAGCCTGAAGCTATAACACTGATAATTTTCCTTTAGTGATTCTCAAATGCTCAAAAATACAGCTTTTAATCACGAAATCTTGGCAAAGTCAAGCCAACATATGATGTGAAAATAACTAAGTTTGATCCTGACACAGCCGAACAGTCTTTATCTTGAGTAGTCCAGCATTGTAAGTCTTTCTAGTTGAAACCATGTGTTTAAAAAGTACCAAGTTATATTTCTGATAGTAGAGGAAATCTAAGGCAGTGAATCATACTTCAGAAGAAGCCTGAGTTAAGATATGATAGCTACTATTTTTTTAAAATAGGAGAAAGCTGAAGAACTCTCAACACTGAGTCTTCCTGAGATTAGCTATTAGCCAAAAAGAAAAGGGCAAATTTTGTGATTTCCTACTTGTGCTTGAATTTTATTTTTTCTTTTAAATTTCATCAACTTTCAGCCATTCAACGCTTTGCAACAGTCAGCTACTAACACAATAATGCTATGTAACAAAAGATCACAAAAATATCAATGGCATTCAACAAGAAACATTTATTTCTTGCTAACACATCTATGGGGTACCTGGAGTATATGCTGCATGTATCACATCCCAGGACATATAATGTCACTCAAGCAACTCAAATGGTGGCTAGCCAGGATATGATCTTTTCACTGAATGGGTAGAAACATAAAAGGTCAAGCCCAGCCAAGCAAGCATACACACCATATCCTCTACTCACATCACATCCACTAGCATTCCACTGGCCAAAGCAAGTCCCATGGCCAAGCCCAATGTCAAGAAGTAGAAAAATACACATCACCCACTAAGAAGCCATGGCAAGGGTGTGGGTGCATAACAGTGTTACAAAGGAGGGAAGAACTGGTACTAATCATCCAATCTACCACACTTCCTAAACAATCCTGAATGAGAGGCATTATCATTTGTTCTTGACGGTTGAAAAAATGAAACCCTAGGATTTTATCATTCACCCAAGGTAGAGCCGGCAGTATGCTGCTTCTCTAACAAAATTCAAATTTCAATCTTCTGGCCCTCGATGGTTTCTACAAAGATATAACTTACCTACTAGTAACTAGCATGCATCTTTTTTTTTTTAAAGATTTTTTTTTTTAGTTGTAGATGAACACAATGTCTTTATTTTATTGCTTCGTATGTGGTGCTGAGGATCGAACCCAGGGCCTCACGCATGCGAGGCAAGCGCTCTACCGCTGAGCTACAATCCCAGCCCCACTAGCATGCATCTTTAATAATCACATCCTTTAATTATTCTTCCTTGCAAATAATGTTTTCCCCAATAAAGACCAAACCCAGTGCTGTCTCATCTCTTAGCATGTTTACCATTTGTTTGGGACCTTCTGCAGTGTTTTTACAAGTTATTTTTACAACTACTACACTAATAAATTATTTATGGTGGGAAATCTAAATCAGAAACCCCTGACTACTTTGAAACAGACTTTATTAAAAACATGTCCTTCTCCCTCCAGCACTAGCCCCATAGGGCACAGTTCCTTTGCTTACTCTCAGCTTTCAAGATTGCACTGGACAGTGGAAGAGAAGCCCCCAATGGCTGCAGAGACAGGACTAAGAACCAAGTCTAAAGCTATTCTCAAGCATGCTACTGCCCTGTGCCATCCAATCTCCCAAATGAATCCAGCTGTACAGCCAACAAGGTGATAAAGGGCCAGAAGCCACCGCATGTCACCGCCTCTCATGTCCATTCACTTATTCATACAAGAAATGGTTACTGAAGATCAGCTCTGCAGCTGGCAGGGTGCTGGACTGGACTGCTGCTAGAACGGGAGAACCAGCTCTCATGGAGTTTACATTCTGCAGAGAGGGGCAGATTGTTACCAAAAAGAAAGAGTAAAAGCAAACAGCCATAGTTTCAGATTGTAGTAAGTGTTGAAAAGAAACCAGTCTTGTGACTCTGAGTAGGTTACTGATTTAATCACCTCGTGGGGCCCTCAGTCCCTTCATCTGAAAATTGGGCTGTCCCATATCAGACCCTTCGCCCTGTTAGCAGCGTTAGGTCATTAAACTACGCAAACCGAGGGCTTCTGTCCCCCGCGCTGGGCACTGCCACGCACTGCAGTCAACGGATGGGCATTCCTGGTACTCTCCCTCTTTAGAAAACAAAACTGGAGACGTGATATTCCCCAGAGAGGATTCAATGGCTGAGAGGCAGAGAGGAGGACGAACCGCGGAAAAGGGAGGAGAGGACAGTGAGTGGTTCCTTGGATCAGAAGCCCAGCCCCTGCGCCCTAGCCCCGGACTGGAACAGTGAGCCGGGATAGGGGGGCCCCAACCCTGCTCCCCAGTTGCTCGGTGCGGAGCCAGAAGCCCAGGAGGCCGGCGCTGCTGGGTTAGCGTCTTTGGGGTGGGATGGGGCTCTGTTCCGGCTCTCCACTCCCATCCTTCGTGCACCAGATGTCTCTTGGGCCTCCTCCTTCCCCCTTCCTGTGCCATCCAGAGAATCGGGCCTGACAGCGGGCTTGTTAATGACAGCTTGAGGGTGGGGAGGGGTGGAATTGGTCCCCTACTCCCACTCACCGACCCGGGAGCCTTATGGGGGATTCTAGTAATGAGAGAGGATAAGAGGCTTCTGGCGCTGCTCTGCCCCCGGCCACGCTGAGCCGGGCCCCAAGAACTGATCTGCCCCAAGAGTTCAATCTTGATGCTCTGGGCAGGAAGGGACCAGTCGTCCTCCCCACGCCTGCCCTGCAGTGACCTAAGCACCGCGCCGACCTCCTCTCGCTCTTCGCCAGCCCGGGAGCTGCAGGAGGATGGGCGCGACTTCCCGAGCGCCAGGCCTCGCTCGGGCTGCGGCAGCTGCGCCCTGGGGGCGGGGAGGGGGCGGGGAGCGGGCGCGGAGGTGCCAGGGGACTGAGGGGTGATGGAAGATCTGGCCTCAAGTTTCTACGGGCGCGCGGTTGTGCAACGACGAGCGAAGCAGGAGCCGCGGGCGCCTCGGAAAACAAGCCGAGCCCATAAACAAAGCCACGTGGCCTCGGGGCCGGGGGGTGGGAGGGGGCTGGGCTAAGAGCAGACGCTCTTCCGGCAACAAAGAGCCGGGGCCAGCGGCCCTGGATAAATACTGTGACCCGGACAGCCGCGCAGCACTCCCGGAGCCTGACGCGCCGCGCGACCCTTCCCAGAGACTGCGCCCTCTGAGAGTGCAGGGTACCCGCTCCGCAGCCCCGAAACCCTCAACCCTCCACGCCAGTGCCCTGCCCTTCCCGGCATCGCGCGCCTCGCACCCTGAGCATCCGCTCAGGGCGGCTGGTCTCCGACGCCGCCAAGCCGGTCCAGTCTATCAGTTCGTCCAGTCCGTGGGTGGCGTCCGTTCTCGGGGCCATGCCATTCCTTGGGCAAGACTGGCGATCCCCGGGGCAGAGCTGGGTGAAGACAGCCGACGGCTGGAAGCGTTTCCTGGATGAGAAGAGCGGCAGTTTCGTAAGCGACCTCAGCAGGTGAGGGGACCCCCAACCTTCTAGCAAGGCAAACTCGACCTGGGCTGAACTGGGGCGCGCAGGGCAGATGAATGAGGATAGGCTGGCCTGGAACGGGATGAGGAAGTGGGCTGTGTCCCAGGGTGTGGGAGTGTGTGGCCCGGACTCCTGCAGAAGTCGCCGGAGCACTGGAGACCCAAAATTTGGGTTTTCTTACTGCTAAAGTCAGCGTCTCCAGGTGGACGTGACTCCTTACAGAACCCTGAATCCCTCTGGAACCTGACAATCACGGATCTGGTCCCCAAACATTCAAATTTAAGCACACAACTCAGGCACCTTCTGCCTTTAGACACAGTAGTCCAAAGCCATTTGCGCTTACGCAGGTGCGGGCGAGTGGGCTGTGCGCCTTTCACCGCCGGGGTGGCGGGACTCAAAGTGCCCAGTCGCGTTATTCATAAGTCTGGTGACTACTGGACGTGGGTCCCACTGTGAGCGCCCCCACGCTCTTCCCACGCACAGGCGACAACGGCGGAGCGGGCAGAGAACATGAGTAATCCAGAGGGGCTGCCAGATGGTCCCCGGAGCAGCAGCCTTGCTGGGCTGACTTGCCCAGCAAGTAAACAGTAAAGTCTAGAGACTGCTCAGAGGCAGACGCTGAAACCCACAGACCCTCTGCTTCAAGGGAGGATAAAGCACTTGCACCTGTTTTCGCAGTGGCCCTTTCATCAGTCTTGGTACAATGAGCACACTCGCTTTTCTAGGGATGCCTGCCAGTTGCAGAAAGACCTCCGAGACTTGAGGTCTCCCCTGAGCTCTGCGAGGCTGGTGGAAAATCTTGAGGTCCTCCGAGTTCCATGCTCAACTTCGTTAACCTAAGTACAACTAATAAATTATGTGGTCCTGAATCAGTCCCAACTGAGACCATTTGAGCATTTGAGAACAGGATCCAGGATTGTTAGATTCCCAGAGGGATCCTGGGTTCTTAAAGGAGTCATGTCCACTTGGAGAGGCTGACCTTGACCAGTAAGAGAAACCATTTGACCAGTGAAGAAGGTGATAAAAGCCGGTGGGGCTGCTGCCTCTGAGTCACCCTTGGGTGTCTTTTCCCACTGCCTTTGGTTAAGCCACTGGCCCCTGCACCCTTAAACTGACTTCAGTGGAGAGTTCTGTAACTGGGCCAGGTTCCTGCTGCCTGAGATTTACCAGGGGTTGTTTGGATAAAGGCTTGGCAATAAACTGTAAGAAAACTATCAAGAAAATGTGGTTGTTTTGGCAGCTTGACCTCCAGAGCCTCCCATTTGTTTGTGATTTGTAATGCATCAAATTCCCTTTGTCCATGAATGAAGAGAAACAAATTATTTGATGCCGAGGTCTGTCAGTAGAGACAAGAGCATATTAACCTTTATATTAGAGATGGGTTGAGACAGTCCCAGAGTAGTTGGAGGGCATGATAAAGAAATCTCATTCACTGAAAATCAGATAACTTGTTTACAAAAAAATAAAGGCAACTGCTGCCACCAGACTATCCCTAAACTATTCTCCCTCAACAAAGTGGGAAGGAGATATAGTAGAAACTTCCTCCCTCCTTGTTCCTAACAAATGATCTAATATTCTGGGACTTTCTGCATAAAAGTTGAGATTCTTTCTAGGAAGGTGCAGCGGGGGTCCAACCAGCTGGGAAGTCTCACCCAAATACAATTGCAGGGTGGTGGTTGACTCTGTTCAGCAGGAAGTGTTTAAAAATGGGGAGCCTGCAATTCCATCACTGCTCCATGAGATCAACTGGTGTGCTCCCCTCTAGGAATAGTGACACCTCCCCTCTCCACAGTATGGAAGACCTGAAGCTGTTTTAAACTCCCAGATGTTTAGACTAGGCTGGGATCAGGTAGCTTCCAGGCCCCTTTGTCCCTTTTAAGAGCCTCCTCCCACTTTACACCTTCTGAGCTCAAGCCGTCACACTCAGCAGTCACCATTACTGATAGGAGTGATCCATATAGTGCCCACCTGTGGTCCTCTGATGAGTCAGAGTTTAGGAATCTTTGGGTAGTCTCCCAGCAAAGCAACTGGCTGTTTGTTTGCAGGGTATTTTTTTTTTCCAGCAATTGTAAACAATCCCTTCCTTACTTAGCAGAAGGAGTCTGCCAGCTTCTTAAAAGCAGTTGGCCTTCTGAGGTCTCAGTTGGTAATCTCAAATATCCCCACTGTTTTCCGTCTTGGTTTCTCTGTGATGTCAGGTTTGGGCCCAGTGCCTGGCTACACAGGTGAGGTTGAATGCCTTCTCCTGTTCTGAGAAAACAAAAAGAAGGCCTTCAAAGAAGAGGTGGGGAGATAGTAAACAGGACTACAGAGGTATGGGATACTTCTCTAATTCCACTTACCAGCCTGTGAACTGCCCAGTAACAGCAAGGAATGAAAGGTTCATTTGATGGTTCTCGGCCTGGGGTTATTGTTCAGTGTTGACCACGCTTGTTTGCACAGCACTCCTGTTCTGGACTCTGTTGGCCCCACTGTGGTCCAGGCCCCTATCTTCCTCCAATAGCTGAATGTTACAAATCCCACTGCAGCCAGGTGCCTCCCAAGATCATTAGAGGATTTGAAATATTTAAAGCAGAGCCCCTTCTCAAAAAGCTGAAACTATGTAAGATAGAAGAGGAGTATCAGGTGTTAAATTTGGTGCAGCAGGTTAAAATTTCAAGGCAAGGCCTGAGCATGAATTGGACTGAGCCAAGAATGCTTCAAGGAAATGGAATTGAGGGGACCACACTGCCATCCTCACCACCACCCACACCCACCCCCAGGATGAGTAACCTCAGCTATATTTTCCAAGCCTGCACTTATGCTGAAAACTCACTTGAATATTGCTTTACTGCGTATCTAAGGCTAGACCAGGAAGCAGGAAGTTTGCCTTGGTGCCCTGGATAAAAATAATAGTTAAGATTTTATGAGCGCTTACTATGTGCAAGGCACTAGTCTTCATACACAAGGCTGTTACACCAAGCAATCTGGTAGTAGCTTTTGTGAGTTTGGCCATCTGGATATGTCTTAGAGCAAATTAGCCTCAAAATCTCACTGGCCTTAATCAACGCTATGTAACTACTTTGGGGCAGGACATGGCTTTATTATTTGGTTTTTATTGCAAATGAAATAAGAAATGGGGCTATATATTTTTTCCAATCTCTCCTTTATCTGCTGCCAAAGTGGTCTTATTTGTGGTCTTATTTCAAAATCTTTCCACCTTTTCTAAATTTGTCTTAAAGTATCTTGGTATGTGTTTGATGATGGTGTGGGGCTGCACAGGGGAGGGACTTTTTCTTATTCTAGGCCTGGGTTATAAAAATCAAGATTAGTAAGAACTGACTACAAAATAGCAACTTCCTGGCTATTATTGAATTTAGTAAAGAAAGCAATCTCCTTAAGATGGTTTTGTTTAAAAAAAAAATGCTGTGATTCCTAAGTGGTGGGGGGTTTTTGTGTTAAAATTTTCAGTTGTAATTTTCCATGGGCTTTGCATTTCCTTGAAATAGACATAATTGAATTCTCAAAATAGCCTCTAACTGAATATATTATTACTTAAAAGAAAACATATAAGCAAGCAAAGTAAACAAGCACCATAGCCCTTCCTTCCAGGCCTACCTCCGGAATTCAAAACCTAATACCAAAGGAGAAGTGTAGGGTTTCCCTTTGGTTAGAACTTTTCTACATCCTACAGTAAGAGAGCATCATCAATTATGCAAAATTCCTTTTAACTCGCTTTTGAAATGAGTCACTCAGGCTTAAAGCAGGCTCTTAGTGCTTCTGTGAGGACAGCAAATGCTTGAATTCCCTGGAAGAATGTTTTCAATTAGGGAAGAATGAGATGAAATATAAGTATTTATAATTTCTAAGGAATGGTCACAACCTGTGGCCCAAGCTCTGAAGTTTCTGCTGAACCTTAATTGTATGATGGAGACTAAGATAGCTTCATTTTATGGTTCCCTATACATGGAATTTCTAATGTATGTTTTTGTTGCTTGGAAGGGTTATGTATGTACACACACACAAGCCAGTTTTCTTAAAAAGGAGCCTTCGTGTGGTATTTTTGCATGCAGAAAGTTCTAGCTTTGCTTTGTTACATCATGGACCACTCCAGCCACCTTCTTTTTCTCTTTTCCCCAGCTTCAAGTAAAATTTCTTAAGTTAGCCTCCAGAACTCAGAGTTCTGTTCTGTCTTTGTTCTGCCCCTTTCTTCCTGCTGACCTTGGAGCAGATAATCCACTGGCCAGTGATTTGTACCCTTTCTAGTCATGCAAGTGGACAAACACACACTCATGTGTTACACAAAGCCTGGCCCAAAACATTCACCCTTGGCTTGCTTAAGAAAGTGCCTCTGACGGAGGACATTATCCTATCTGAAACCTAAAAATATCCTGTTTCCCTGAATAAAAAGGAGAAGGCTAAGACACTAGGAAACTCAATAATTGGCATTAAGTATGCTTTTGAGAAGGAAGATTAACAAATGATTGACGATCCACCACATCTTGGTCTAGAAAAGCTATGTGTTGTATATTACTGGTGATGTTGCTGTGTAAGCATTTTAGTAAGATACTTATTATATTAATTGAAATGGGACTTAAGAGGCTGTCAGCAAAAAGACACTAGAAACTATTTCAAACATTCTTTTCTACCACTTATGCAAGGCATGGCATAGAGGAATACAGGTGTGCCTCATTTGACCCAACAGATGCAAGTTTAATGTGATATAAATTAAATTTATATCACATTTTAAATTCAGCAATGTGAAAAACCAAAGGACTCTAACATATTGATGATGTCACCCAAAAAAAAACCCTAATGTTTTACAAACTGTGGTTATAAATTGTAACTTGCGTACTTCACATGAGGGAGTTGGGGAACCTATCTTTTCACTGTAGCTCAATATTTCATCCTTTCTCTGGAAACTATTCAGTGATTCACTCTGAGGCCACATAGCCTAGTGGGATAGAACTTGTCACCCCTACCACACCCGCAGCCTGCTGCGGGAAATGTGCACCTGGCCCCAAGTTGAACCTGTCCATCCTTTTTTTTTGGTCCTGGAGATTGAACTCAGGGGCACTCGACCACTGAGCCACATCCCCAGCCCTATTTTGTGTTTTATGTAGAGACAGGGTCTCACTGAGTTGCTTAGTGCCTCGCAGTTGCTGAGGCTGGCTTTGAACTCGCGATTCTCCTGTCTCAGCCTCCCTAAGTGTTGGGATTACAGGCTTGTCCATCCTTTTTTGACCTTTGAATTGGATAGATACACCTATGTGTCTTTTCAGACCTTCTAAATTTATGAATGAAGACTTTACCTTGTTTTAGTTACAACCTAAGGTCTTCACCTTGTAGCAGGATGCCTAGTGTTAGTCAAGGAAACTAAACAGCTAGCATTGTACACTAAACATCTGCTACAAGTGGAATTCATAAGTCAGACTTTTGTAAATGCAATCATGTCTTAAAGATATGATGGAGACTAGAGGTGTGGTTCAGTAGGAGACTGCATGCCTAGTGTGGACAAGACCTTGGGCTTGATCCTCAGTCCTGCAAGAATAAAGAAATGATGGGCGCATGCTAGAAACATGCAGCTTGGGCACGCTTTAAATGGTGGTTTCATGGTATATGAATTATATCTCAATAAAGCTCTTTTAACAGAAGAAAAAGCAGCAACTTGGGGGAAGTGCCTTTGCAAAATGTAGGCACTGTGTAGTGCAGAGATACCAGTAAGGGCCCTTCCCCCATTGGTCACTTTTGTTTAAAGTAACATTGTAGTACCCTGCACTGCTCTCACAGAGGGAAGTGCTGTGTATCAAACGACAATGGCAGGCCTTGTTAGAGAATTCAAAAGAATTAGAAGCCCCCATCCCTGCCTTCCACACAGAGGTGACAGTATTTCATCCTAAAAAAAAAAAAGAGAAGTCTGTGCCTGTACGGGATTCTTTTGAGTACTTATTTTATTGTTTTCTCTTGTTTGAGAAGCATGTGTGATTGTGTGTTTTCTGACCCTGTAAGTTATTTATAGAAACAACTCATATTAAAGCATGGCTGTCACAGCTCATCCTCTTGTCTTGTTACCCATAGTTACTGCAACAAGGAGGTGTACAACAAGGAGAACCTTTTCAACAGCCTGAACTATGATGTTGCCGCTAAAAAGAGAAAGAAGGACATACTGAATAGCAAAACCAAAACTCAATGTAAGCCATTTGTTTTGAACTGAAGAAGAAAGGGGTTTGAACAGAGTTATCATTGGTTCTTGGGGGATAAAATACCCAAACATCAGACGTGACAGGTTACTAAGACATTTGCATTCAGAAACCTGACTGTGCATTTTGCAAGCAAGATCCACGTTCCTTATAGTCTTCTTTATAGTTCATTTGCTAATTGGGGTGTTTTTTTTTTTCCCTGTGTGTCACTTGTATTTGACATAGATGATATAGTTATTATACAGTGATGTGGTCAGGTAAATCAATGCCAGCATGTACTTTTTTTCTTTTTTTTTTGGTACTAGAGATTGAACTCAGGGACACCCGACCACTGAGCCACATCCCCAGCCCTATTTCGTGTTTTTTGTAGAGACAGGGTCTCACTGAGTTGCTTAGCACTTCGCCATTGCTGAGGCTGGCTTTGAACTCCCGATTCTCCTGTCTTAGCCTCCCTGAGTGCTGAGATTACAGGCTTGCGCCACCGCGTCTAGCTGTACTTTTCTTTTTTTTACACAATATATTTTCTTTATTTTTTTATGTGGTGCTGAGGATCGAATTTAGTGCCTCATACATGCGAGGCAAACACTCTACCACTGAGCCACAATCCCAGCCCCAGCATGTACTTTTATTTGGAACTGTTTTGAAGCTTTGAAAATAGATTTTTTTCTCTTTCCTTGTATAACTAATATTTCTAGATGTTTTAGGTATTAGCAGAGGATATATAACTCAATTAACATGAATTTAGATTATTTTAGTTTATTCCATTTTATCTGCATGGTTTCCACATGTTATTCATTATACTTTTATGGCCTTATATAAGTTTTAGGTTTAACATTTAAAACAAATTTGTGCTTGGATATTAGATTTTTTTTTTTATTTGGGGCTTTGTACTAAATCTGACTATTGAAGATTTCAAATGCTTCAGACAAAGCAAATTATAGATCCAGTGTTTGTACACTGCAAAAACTCAGCACCTGTATCCTCTTACATTGTCACTAGAGTCTTTTTTTTTTTTTTTTTGAAACTTTTTAAACTTTGGAATAAGTGAAAAAAAGACTTTGAGCACATTAAGAATTTTAAACAAGTTTTGTTTTGTTTTCTTGTTTCTGTAGATTTCCACCAAGAAAAATGGATCTATGTTCACAAAGGAAGTACAAAAGAGGTGAGCACTGACCTATTTATTAAACCTTCATGCCTAGCCGTACACCTCCCTGAAGGGGCAGAGAGAATCAAGCAGCAGCTTTACTTCCAGTCCTGACATCTTCAGTGTGTGTGGTGAGGGCCAGCAGCCTGTGGCCTAGCCAACCATCTGAGTTTGGGACCCCAGCGGGGACAGAGAAGCAAAAGCCATAAAGCCACTCAGTGGACTCGCCGGTCGTCCAGTGAGATAATGTATGTAAAAGTGTGTTATGGAGATGAATGTATCCGTCTTTCAACTGTAATATGATGAAGCCCTGGATTTTGCCTGAGGATGATACCTCCCTTTATTCTGAGATCTTTTCAGACATGGTTAAGGGCTAGTCCTGTGAGGGCTAATCACTAAATCTAATAGAAGTTTCCAGGGGCTGCTTAGCATGATGTCGGTGGGGACAAGACAGTGCATTCACTACATTCGTAGGGATGATGGGATTTCTATCGCTGTTGGGGATCTTAGAGAACATCTAGTTCCCTCAATGACTTGAGGCCCAGAGAGGGTCAGTGATAGAAGGCAGACCACCCAGATGCTCGAAGCAGAGCTGGGACTGTGACCCAGAGTTCTCTCCTTGCAGTGCCTTGTGCATGCAGAGGCAAAAGATCAAAACTTCTTTTGTTTCCTCTCAAACCCTTTTTTAAAAGGTGCTATTGGTGTGACCAGTGTGGTGCCACTAGACACAGGTACCTCTAGTCCTCTGGGGAATGTGTCACAGTCACCAGCCACTGTCATCTTCCCATCATATATCCAGCTTCTAGAAATATTTTCCCAGACTCATGTGTGCAGAGAGCAAGAGCCCAAATGGTATAAGTGATGAAAAGGGACATTTCTCATGTTAGTCCCCAACAAAAGCAGCTGCTGGACCCTTCTTAGTGGCTCCCAGGGACTCATAGTGCAAGAAATGCCAATGCCCAAGTTCCCTAAGACAGGCATCAAGCTTGTTCAGTGGAGTCCAATAGGATTGTTCCAGGGAATGACCTCTGCACAGCAGGAATAACTTCTGTGTCTCTGTTTCACATTCAGCGTCATGGATACTGCACTTTGGGGGAAGCTTTCAACAGACTGGACTTCTCAACTGCCATTCTGGATTCCAGAAGATTCAACTATGTAGTGCGGGTAAGTCTCAAGAGCCCAAAGCTTATCCAGATTCTTGTGTTGAGTTGTCTGTGTTTCCTGAAGGAGTTTCCCCAGAAGACAACTGTTCAGGACCCTGTGTGTTTCAAGGCAAGCAAAAAAGAGGTTTCTCAACATCCCCCTTCAAGGTCTTAGGTGAGGATGTCCCTGAGATTAACCCTGACACACAAGGACTGCCATCCTCCCTCAGTAAGTCAGTCTGTTCGTAAGCCAGTGTCCTCAACTAAAAATTCACTCTAGTCCCTTGAGCCCACCTGATGGACACATGGGAATGTGTTGCAGGCAATGACATGAGCAAGAGACAATATAGCAGATAATAACCAAGCCTTAACGCACTTTGGCTTGTTTTAAAACCTTCTGCATCTGATTGTCCCCTTATTATCCTGCTTCTGCTGACTCTGAGTGACTCCACAGAATTCTTAGTTGAGGCCACAAAACTGGAGAGGTTCAGAAGGCCTCAGTGGCCTTCCAGGACTCACTTCCACCCCCATGCCCATGTGACAATAGCACTCAGTCCCCTGTCTACCTAAAACTGTTGGCATCTATTGCTTTCCATTTTAAGCTTTATTTTGGAAAAAATATAGTGAGTTTTCACAATTAAAGAATGAATATTAATGGAAGTAAAGTAAATAAGCCAAACCATGACTTCCAAGCCATCGATTCTTTCCATTTGAGTGACTGTTCTTGTTCTTCCCCCTGAAAGTCCCTTGCCGGTTTTGTTGGTCGTTCACCAGGAGAGGTAGCAGCCGTTTGGGTTTTAGGCTCTGAAGCAGGAGGGAAATTTCCCCCTGTGGGTGTTGCTTGGTTTGGTTTTTATTTTCTTTTTTTGGGTTGTTGGGCTGCTCAGTGCTGTGTCACAGAGTCAGATGATTGCAAAAGCTCAGCCAGAGTGATGACATTCAAGCCTCTTGAGGCCTGATCATTCACCTGTCATCTGGGTAGATGCAAGCTTGGCCATGCAAACTGACCTGGTAAAAACCCAACCTACAGGTTAGAAGCGCTGAGTGGAGCCCCTGAGGCATGTGCAGATCAGTATACTTCCAGCTAAGCCCTGCTTCCAATCCGTGAAAATAAGAACCTTTCTTGGGTGAGATGTTTGTGTCATTCAGCATGACTCTGCCAGTTTAAGGAGGTCATCTAGTCCTCCTAGTGCCTGCAAACTAGTCCAGGTTGGTTGGAAAGAGGCCCGGGGAGATCTTGAAACTTCTGTTGCTAAGAATACAAATAGTTTCCATCTTCTGTGTTAGAGGAAGACACCTAGATCTGATGTCTTGCTATAAACTGATCATTAAAACAGGCCCTTTTTAGATGGTTTTCCTTTCTGCCTATATTTTCTTTCATAAAATTAAATAAAGCAAAGGAACAAGGACCATAATGGTGGAAATATAATTTCAGGCAACTGCACAAGCCTGTAATCCCAGCACTTAGGGAGGCTGAGACAGGAGAATCACAAGTTCAAAGCCAGCCTCAGCAACGGCGAGGCACTAAGCAACTCAGTGAGACCCTGTCTCTACATAAAACACAAAATAGGGCTGGGGATGTGGCTCAGTGGCCGAGTGCCCCTGAGTTCAATCTCCAGTACCAAAAAACAAACAAAAAAAAATTTCAGGCAACTGTGTGCAGTCTCACTTTTTATCCTTGTAGAAACCCTATGAAGGTACTTCTGCAATCTCCATTTAAACAAATAGCAGGTTGGCAAAGTAAATGACTTGTCCAAGGTCACAAATCTATATAAGGGACAAAATTAGGACTTGAAACCTGGGCAGTTTTAGGGTCCATACTCTTAAGTACTACGATAAGATCCACATAAGCCAGGGATTCAAAATAAAATGTCCTGAAGTCAGGTCCCAGCTCCTCTGATTTCCAGTTGTTTCAGTCTTCCGAAGACTTTTCTCCTCCACTGTAAGAGGGACTGGTCCCAACTTTATAGGGTAGCTGTGGAAACACTGGAATACATTATACATGCAGACCAGAATTCACCAAAGTCAGTTCCTAATATTTAATATTAGCTGCTTACCAAATTATTACTGATTCCCCATAAAATGCTTTTAATTTAGTTGATCAAAATGTATTTCTCCTTAATAAAAGTAGTAATTGGGTAATCTGGCACTTGATTAAAATTAAGCACACAGATCTTGTGTCTGATAGTCTAGTTGTAAGATATGAGCACATAGCTTTAAATAATCTTAAAGACAAATTACTGAATGCTTTCAAAGTTAATAAGTTCAGAAATAGTGGAAAAATATTTCTTTTTTGGAAAGAACAATCATTTTTTCCCCTTCACTGTTAGAGGCCTCTGTAATTTGAGAAATAATATGTTATTTTTATAGCAAACTTAAAACATTTTAATGATAGGCACTATGTTTTGAGGTTTTTCTTCTTAGGAACTCAATATACTTCTCATATATTCTTCTTATCCTTAAACCAACTCTACAGAGTTGCTTGCCAACATACTTGCCTTACTACTTGGATTTTAATGGTGGTCTAATGCCACAATGATTGTTTGGTTCCATTAAAGAGCTAAACCAATTTTCAGGGCCACTTGGGGGAAAAAACAGCTTAAAGTTTTTAAAGCCAAAGTACATCTTTAAATTTTCCCATATTTAGCCAGGCATGATGACGCAGGCCTCTAATCCCAGCTTCTTGAGAAACTGAAGCAGGAGGATCTTAATTTCAAGGCCAGCCGAGCAACTTAGGGAGCCCTTGTCTCAATTTTTAAAAAGGCTGGGACTGTAGCTCAGTGGGGGAGTGCCTCCCTGCCATGTGCAAGGCCCCAGGTTCATTCCCCAGAACCACACACACAATTTTTTGTTTTAATTTTTTAATGTTCATACTGGCTATCATCTTCCAATAAAGAGACATGCAGAGGTAATTAAAGAGATGGACGACACTGTACCTCAAAATGTGAACATTTTTATCAGCATGAAAATTTCATGGAATTTTGGGGATCTGAAAAAATTTTATTATAAATTTTAAAGATTTTTTTATATGACATCTGCTTGTCGTTTTAATTGGCTTCAAACTATGCACATTGTCCCTGCTCCCATCCCAATGAATTAAACACAATTAGAGCCATGTGTTTTAAAGATGATTGAAAATAACTAGAAGTAGCAACTTACCTATTTGTGGAAGGCCATTTACAAAAGTAGCTTACCTTCTACCTCAAAATTAGAGGCTGAGATAGTCATGGGGTTGAAAGTTGGTAACCAAGAGAAAGTGGGTGCTAACTAACCAGGGTACAGAGAAGTCAGAGAATGAAGTGAATGCACATTAGAGTCACCTACAAGGCTTGATAGAGTTCAGAGGCCCGCCTCTAGAGCTTCAGATTTAATTAGTTGAAGACAGTACTCAAGTATTGCCACCTTTAAAATATTAGCCAGGTGATCCCAATGAGTTTTAAAGTTTACAAAGCATTTCAGCAATGACTTTGGAGCCCCAATGTTATATTTTAAATAATGAATTTTTAAACAATATACCCTGAAGAATTAAATTTTGGATAAGATTTCTGAAATGTATACTGTGCTCCATTAGGAATGAATGCAATAACAGGGAACAGCCCCTCCAACATCCCTCCTCGAAAGTTCAAAGCTTATTAGCTGGGATACCATCTGCAAATCAGTCACTTAACCTCTCTAAACTGTAACACTAGAATAACCATCTGCACTGAAGCATTTTTGTGAGAATGGAAAATGCAGTAGGAAAATAAAGGTAATGGATATGAACATTTTATGTAAGTTTCAAAATGCATTGTTATTTATTTCTCAGGAAGGAGGTAGAATTTAAGCATAGGCAGTCATCTTTCCTGGGCAATTAATCCAATAAGTCCCAAGTTTCCAATTCTGTGAACATCATAATTATTTCAAAGTTAATCTAAGTGGTATATTACACAGTTTAAGTTTTTATAGGTGTTCCACATCTTGGCTGCAGGACAAGGAAGTCTGGGATTGGGGAGCATTTGCCTATTTGCTTAGAATGGGTGTACATTTTTAAAATCCCTATGCTTTCCCTAGTGAGGCTCAATGATAGAAAACACCAACATTTACCCAAGTGCCTACCCCTGTTCCCCAATGAGTCACTTGAGAAAACTACATTATAGAGATAAGATGGAATAAAGATAAAAACTGAACCATACCAATAAAAAGCATAGCTTAAAGAACAGGAGACCAATAGCGAAGTAACTATGATTGCTAAGTACAGCTGAAACTTGAACTCAGATTTATATTATTCCAAAATCTGTGCTCTTGTCACTTCGTCCTGCCACTAGCCAGTGATGGAAAAAGAAAGATAAAATAGATACAACCCTGCATTAAGGTCTACTGCAAGAATCAGCAAACTGCTGGCCCTTAGGCTGATACAGCTTATTATCTACATTTGCATGGACCACAAGCTAAGAATGATTTGTATATTTTTTAACATCTTAAAGATTAAAAGTATACTGTTTCATAACAAAAATTATATGTAACAAATTTCCATATAAGTGTCCATATTTTATTGGAACACAGCTATGCTCATTCATTAAATACTGTCAATACTCTTTCTGTGCTAAATGCAGGGTTGAGCTCAGAGCTGAGCAACAAAGTTATTATGGCCTGCAAGTCTAAAGCATTCACTATCTGGCCTTTGCAGAAAAAGTTGTTGACCACTGCTGTAATGTCTAACTGGTTATTTGAGCAATATGCATCAAAGAAAATTACCTGAGCCATTAACCTAAGAGAGTTTGAAAGTACCAAGATGTAGCAGAGCCAGATAGCCTATGAACTTCCAGAAGATGGGATCATGTGGGCAGGATAGCCGAGAAAGTCTTCAGGGAGAAGGTGGGGTTTGAACTGGTCTTGAGTAGGGATAGACTGAATGGAGGCAGGCAGGACTCAGGTCTCTTCAGAAACCATTGAGCAGAACATTCAATCTGGACAAAAGTAACAGTGTACTTTAGGATTCAGGATCAGCGAAGGGTGTGGTCACATGCTGGTTGAGCATGATCCCGGACAGGCCTCACTCATCCACTTGCTCTATGGGAATAATGATCATAGTATTCCAACCAGAGCTGTGGCTGACACTAAATGAGATAAGCAGGTCACCGTTCCTATATGATAAGAAGTCCACGAGCTCTGCTAGTCATTAAATCTGACTAGGCAGAAGATTGCTCAGATTTTTTTTAAAATTTTTTTTAGTTGTAGATGGACACAATATCTTTATTTACTTGTTTTTATGTGGTGCTGAGGATCGAACCCAGTGCCTCACGCATGCAAGGCAAGCGCTCTACCACTGAGCCACAATCCCAGCCCCAATTGCTCAGATTTGAGATGAGGCCTTGAGAGTGAAGCTACTTCATGTACCATCATCTAAGCAGGAGGGAGCCAATAAAGAAGGAACAGAGCACCTGGAAAAAGCAGTCTTTCAGAAAGTCATGATTTTGAATGGCTTCTGACGTTTCCAGATGCTATCAATTATCAAATTATAAGTCTGTTACTGTGCGGTATGCTGATCACATCCCTGCAGTTTTACTGTGTGGATGAGCAGCAGCAGCAGCTCGGTCGGAAGCTGTGGTTACCCATTTTAGAGATGAGGAACTGAGTGATTTGCACAAGATGGAAATCAGATGGAAGTGAGTGATTTGCACAAGGTCACCTAGCCAGAAAGGGATGCAGAGGCAAAACAGGACCTGGATCTGGTCCTGACTCCTGGTCCAGTGCACTCTCCCCTCCACCACATAGCTTGGGTGGAGAAGTACAGAATGGAGTCTGCCCTCTTCTATAATCTCTAAAATATTTGCATACACTGTCTCACAGGAGAGGTCATGCCAGGATGACCCTGACCACCAGCTCTCTCCGTAGGATGAGATTGAGGCCAACTATATGGTAACTGTAGCTGCCTTAGAAAGTCATGCAGAACTTGAGTACTAATTTCCCTGACTGGAGTATACTAACCCATATGTGTTACTGGATCAGGAAGGACAAATAAAATTCGCAACCCCGGGGCTGGGGTTATGGCGCAGTGGTAGTGTGCTCGCCTAGCA
Organism: Xerus rutilus; assembly: GCA_028644305.1. Lineage (NCBI taxonomy): Eukaryota > Metazoa > Chordata > Mammalia > Rodentia > Sciuridae > Xerus > Xerus rutilus. The sequence goes on along the minus strand of CM053400.1, from coordinate 167,086,259 downwards.
CGCGTGAGGCACTGGGTTCGATCCTCAGCACCACATAAAAATAAAATAAAAAGATATTCTGTCCACCTACAACTAAAAAATAAATATTTAAAAAAAAAAAAAAAAAAATTCGCAACCCCCACTCCCTGTCCCTCTGCAGCAAAGAACAGCACGACCTAAACCGATGCACATTCGTTTTTTTTTTCTTTTCCACATTACCACCCTACGTCTATTTGAATATTTCCAGAAAGTTTCTGCATTCCTACCACCCCTGAAATGTTTTTTCCAAAAACATGTTTTAGTTTAAGTTGACTGGCGGTTTGGCAAACAAAAGGTTGAAAATGGCCCGATCACTCAAATTTAAACCCAATGCCTTAAATTGAGGGCATGCTGTTGCCAAGCCTCAGCAGGTCATGATGAGAATGAGCAGCCTGGCGCTGCACACAGGTTTCTCTGCTCCAATGACCTTGGGGATTAACTTAGTGCTACACACACTTGGTGGTCTTCCTGTGATGGAGGGTGGCCCCTGCCACCAGAGCTGTAAAACTGGTGGCATCTGGAATAGAGGGAAGGTGGCCAGCTGCCACACAGCAACAAAGTCAGCAGAGTAGGGCTGTGACTCTATCTGAAAGGGACTCTCAGAAATGGTCATGAGTTATGATGATTTTGTATTTTTCTATCTGATTTTCTTTTGGAAACCACAGAATCAAAAGTATGCCATTTTGTAGAATGCTTTTCTTGAGGAGTCAGAATCTAAACATGCAGCACCACAGGCTCAGTAACATATTTTATGTTGAAATCAACTTAGGTCTCTAAGCTGAGTTGGTGCTTATTATGTTGTAGGACAGATGAGGCTAGACACCAAGGAAGTAGCAGGAAGCAGGCTTATTGGCTGCAGCCAGGATCAGAGGGAAAAAGTTTTCACTACAATCAATCCTGAATGCCGAGTTCAGGAAGTTTTGGAACTTTATATCCAGTGTATAGAGGGAGGGCCTCAGAGGTTCACACTCTGTAGAAGTCTGCATAACAGTAGGTTCTTTCCCATTCTTCTCTCAACTCAGGCCAGGTTTTACAAAAATAAGCCCCAAGGACACTCTCTGTGAAATCAGTGCCTGGGAAAGAGAATTTTCTCCCCCCTTTTTTTTACCAGCTGGCTTTCAAGGAACTAAGTTTGAAATGCAAATGCCTCTGTGAAGGCCTTGGGTTAGTCTTTTGTATCACACTCTGCCTCTGCAGGCATATCCCCCACCTGAAAATTTTTTGCAGAAATTTTGCTGAGAATTTCAACAATTATGGTGAGGGTCTTTGGAGAAGCTTAATTAATATTTTCTGTGGAGGAGAGGGTACCACTACAGTTATACAGAGGAACATGCCAAATTGGACACATAAGCTGAGTTTTTAGGTGCCAGTTTAGCAGACTTTTGCCCATCCAAGGAAACATGTTCCTGAGGGTATTTGACACTGTGCTCTGAACACCTAGTATCCGAAGGTCTCTTGATTCCACTAAAGAAGGAGATCTCCAGAGTCCAGGAGCAAAGAATTCACATTATCCTCCTGCTAGGTCCCCACATGTGGCACAGTACTTCAAGAGAATGCCCATGAATACATGAACAGGTACTTCTGTTTAAGGCCACACACTCAGAGAGCCTTAGCCACTTGAGAATCATGTAGGATCTGGCCCCTGCTTGTCAGGTGCTTTCAGCCTACTTTGGGTGAGAAGGCATAACATTTAATCAACAAGTTGAGTCTGGTACTGTCTAGGAGCATTGGAGGTAGCTTCCTGGGAGAGGTAGAACCTGAGAGTCTGCTTCTTTGAAAGATGACCAGGATTTGGCAGATGGAGAGGCAGGTGGAAGACTTTACAGGGACAAATGACATGAGAGGTGGGAAAGAATGGAAGTGAAGGGGAGAGATTGTGGGTGAGGGTTGAGGACAGTGTGACATTCAGCCTCATAAAGTCATAGAGTAGATGTGGGGAGATCAGTTTAAGCAAGATTACTGAGCTAACTATTGCTACTCAGAACATGGCACCGATATAACATCAGAATTAACTGGGATAGGTGAAAGATGGAGAGGCTAGTTCCTGTCCGCTGAGGATACAATTAATTTGTGTAAACTTGGCCCTTACTATTTTAACTCCCTCGGAGAGCTGTTTCACTTGCAAATAATATTTACCCAATCTTGACATGCCTGAAGATTATTAATGCTGCTGAAATTTTTCCTCTTCCAACCTGTCAGTGTTCAAGCTCAAAGTCAGGACAAAACTTTCCAGGCTTGTACTCTGTGTTATCCATTGAGTAAATAAGGGTCTTGGAAGTACACGGCACTGAGTGCAGGCAGAGGCGCTGCCTAATATAACCAAGAGTTTATTGCAAAAGACATCACCTTCTGGGGGGCATCCAGCTTGGGTACTGAGCATGAGACAGCTGGGGCTTCTTAAGGCTGGGACTCTTTCCTGCCTTTGATAACAGTGGCAGACTTTCCAGTAGAGCTTTAGATCCCCTCTGTCATGGGAGACGGAGGAGCTGGAGCATAACTTCTGTTCTTAACAATGTCCCATGAGATAGAGTATGCTTGGGCAACAGCCTCATGGTTAACCTCCATGTGGTTTTGACCTTTCAAACTAACAGGCAAGAGAAGCTGCTATTTTTGTTACTTCTGAAGGCCCAGTTGTTTAGTGTCCCTCTAGATCTCAGGCTCCTAGCCCTTCTGCGAAGTGTTTGAGATATGTTTGCACCGTAAGTAATTTACTTTTAGACCCCAGTACAGCTCTTAAAGTGTCAGTCTGACTTCAGACCCCATATGAATACCAACCAACAGTTCAGACAATCTAGGCCAGACCCTGCTCATGTCATTTAACCATGGTGAACCACCTCATCCAAAACAGGAAGTAATTTGGGTAAATTGTTTCCCAGATCCCTTCCAGCTATAACACTTTCTGAATTAAAGACAAATGTATTAAAAAATATATTTTTTTTGAGTGCCAGGCAGGTGAAGGTAGATTGAGTGGAGTGTAAATGGGACACCCCTGTGATCTTGGGACAGATCTGATTAAATGATTAGCAGGTCAGTGCAGATCATTGCCGCACTGTACATGGGGAACAGTGATGCCCAGGAAGGTAGAGATGGCGAGGGGAAGGCTTTTATATAGTATGGCAGGGGAGGTCTCTCTGACCTCCAGACAGGGGACACTTGCACTGAGACCTGAGGGATGGGATGGAGCCCAGCATTTCAGGATGCGGCAGAGGCTGGGAGAGGGAGAACTTTGTGCGGTAAGGAGCTTGGAGTTTTTCTAAATGTGAAGGGAAAACATTTAAGGAATTTTTGTTGTTGTTGTTGTAGATGAACACAATACCTTTCTTTTATGTGGTGCTGAGGATCAAACCCAGTGCCTCACATGTGCTAGGCAAGCATTCTACCACTGAGCTACATCTGAGGATTTTAAGCGGGGAAGTGATATGCACTGATATATTTTTAAAAATATGAGTGCTATGTTAGAATGCACTGCAGGGAAGAAAAGGAGCTTACTTTTTAAAGTAGGAGGGAAATCTCTCCTGCCTGTGCATCTTCCACATGTCACTTCAGTTGTGGTTGATGTGCACTCTGAGATTGGCTCTTCAGCATCGCCTGCAGCTATATTTTTCTCCAGCTCATCGTCTCCAAACTAGCAAAAGCTGAAGCTGAAGAGCAGGATGTGGTCTGGGCCAGCGGTGACCACTACTCCTTCCTCTAGTAGCACAGCCCCATTCCTATTGCTGCTCAACCAGTCCCTACAGATCAGGCCTGATCACCACACTGGCCACACCACAATGACACCGTGGAATTCAGGAGGAGCCCAGAGCCCTCCTCCCTCTTCCCTGTCCCCCTCCTGCCTCTCAAACACAGCCACAAATTACTGGCACCTGGGCTAAAATTTGCCCAGCAGAAAACAACCAACCACTTCCAAACAAGCCATTTTCTCTGCTCTCTTTTTCTCTTGTGGCTAAGGACAAAGAATCCAGTTGGCTCAGTCATCTTGGTAAACAAATTGCTAGATACAAACCTATTGCCCCAGGCATACAACTCCCCTAACACAGAAATCAAATTAACAAACAACACTGCTACTGGTTCTGGGCCTGCATAGAAAGTAAACCAAATGTTTGATCCAAAGCTATCGTCTCCTCCTAAACGTGCTGTTAACAAACACTCTGTATATCATTTCTCCCTTAACATGAAAAACTGATCACCTGTCACAGCATAATACTGATATAAATCTCCAAGCTCTGTGTCCCCAGAACATAATAATACATAGTATTGCTACCATTGTTAAGAGTAAGATTTGGCCCCACATTTGTTTCTGCTGGTATGACTTTAAGTGAGTTACTTAACTTCTCTGAGCCTTAGTATCTTCATTTTTAGGAAACTACCTCATTGGGTTGTTGTTGAAGATTAAACAAGATCATGCATGTAAAGCCCTTGGCACATTCTCTGGCACATGGTAAACACTCATTGCTTGCAAAATAAGATTTCACAGTACATGTATCTATGCAAGTCAAAAAGATGTGTCAACGTTAGCTTTTACCAACAGACTGGGAGTTATTAAAGGCATCACAAACATAATAAAAATGATAAAGGAATATTTAAATTTGAAAGCATTTAGTTGACAATACAACTAAAACACAGGGTCGTTAAATGGGCTATACTTTGTCCTATTAATTCACTATTTTTCTGCATGGCAATAATTTTATCTAGCAATATTCTCTGTATTATGATAAAAGCCAATGATAATAATCGATTTGGTATACGAAGCACAGTTGTGAGTGTTATATGAACATGTTTAATCTTCACAGTAACTTGAAGTGGGTACTACTATTATGCATATTTTACAGATGGGAAAACGAAGGCAAGCAGTTTGAGTCTGGAACCTCCACTCTTAAACTCTATGCTATCTATCAGAAGTTGGCAAACTATGGCCCAGGCATCTGGCCCTCTACTGTTTCTGTAAATAAAGACTTATTAGAACATACCCATGCACATTCATTTACATATTGTCCAAGTCTGCTTTTGCACTATAACCATAGACTAGAGTGTTACAGAGGAGACCATAAGACCCACAAACCCCTAACATTTACTAAGCTGGCCCTTTACAGAAGTTTGCCAACCCCAGATGTCAACTTCAAACTTCACTAGCAGACTGGGATTTCAAAGAAGAAAAATACCTTATAATAATAATAATGCCTTATTTGGGGCATTGACACTGGATTTTTGCATATTTATCTCATCTAATTCTCATAATAATCCTGTGAAGTAGGTAGCCTTTTTATTGCCATTTTAGAAATAAAGAAATGGGGACTACAAGAGATTAAATGACTAGACAGTAAGCTCCATGAGACTAGGGATCATGTGTCTTTACCGTCATACCCCGATGGGCATGACCTACCACAACACCAGGACAGAGTGGACACTCAGAAATACTTGCTAAGTGAATGACAGTTGTAAAGGTCACCAAACTGAAGAATCCAGGTCTCCTATTCCAAGGTTCCACAGCTGCCTGGCAGTGAAAAAAGAGACTTTCCCTTGAGATAGGATGAAACGCAGAGTGGTTGACATGTCATTCTGCTGTCGGTTGACAAATACTTGCTGCTCTATTCCTCCCCCTCCTAGTCAAAGAAGATAATCTCAGCCAGTCCAAAGGGCTTTTTGTTTCCCGTTAAATGCACAGTCAGAGCCTTCAGAGTTTTCTTGTCCTTGTGATCAGTGCACTTTTAGACGAGATTAAAACTGACACCCTCCATGAGATGGTAATCACATGGAATCTGGGTTTTGGATGGATTTCAGGCCAAGCGCTGCCTTTCCTCCTCCTGCCCCCTCGACCCACCTCCCACCCAATGATGAGTCACAGTGTAGCTGGCTGCCTCCAGAGCAGACTCTGGGCTTTTGTTTTCTTTCATCTTGCTTTGTGCTGATCATGTGAGGCTCAGGGTATTAATAAACCATCTCCTGGGCCTTCTGGATCTTGCTGTGGGTCAGGGAGATAAATGAAAGGTTTGGCTAGCCCCTTTGTGCCACTTTCACTCATCTCTTGACTGTCACATGCTGGTTGGTGGCAGAACTAAATCAGATAGGCAGAGAGCATTTGGTGTGGTCACGGCCCACGGCTGTGGCCTCTACCCATGTTTTGATTTCTTGCCTTTCTTAGCAACACTATCAGCTCCTAACTTCAGCCAGTAGGTCACCGGTATTCATCCCAAAACACGAGTTCCTGTGTGCGTGAAAGATACATAGCCAGGCAGGAAAAGCGTTTGGGGTTTTTCTTTTTTTTTTTATTTTTCAACTTAAAATTTTCGTTTAGGAAATTAAGTCTTTCCATGGTTTGACAGTGCCTAAAGGGCTCGTTGGGGACAAAAGTTCAAACAAATGCTTTGGAAGCAGAGGGGCTCTAAACTGCCTGGGGCTTGATGCAAGGTTTCAGTTCTCTGCAACCCAGGTTTTTAAAATTTCACGTTGCTTCTTCCCTCAGCCTTGATGACAGCACCTAACACAGCACCATAGTCAGTGTTTAGGGACTTGAAATGGAGTTGGGTGGGGGCCTGGCCAGGGGCGTCTCTTACAGAAAGTTCGTAGGAACAGGGATTCCAAGAAAGAAAGAGTCTTGGTTTTCTAAGCCTATTTTACCAAGTGTCAATCTAGTTTGCTTTCCTGGGGGCCTGGTGGGTTCTGAGATTAACTATTTTCACTTTGTGCCAACTCTTTCACTTGATGCCTCTTGGAAAGCATGAGGAGTGTCCTCTTATTTTCCTGTTTCCAGGACACTGCTGTGTCCTCTTGCTGGCTATGGAGTCAGTTGCTTAAGCCTCACTTTTTTCATCTGTTTAGTGGGTCAAACTAGACAATCTGCAAGACTCCTGCAGTCTAAGCTTCCATGTTTCAACAGTAGAATCTTTGGGATTTTTAAAATCATGACACATGAGTGATTTTCCCATACAAGGAAATTTTCCCATACAAGGAAAGAAAGACTGGACTAAAAACACACCAACTTCAGTTCTCAGCTGTTTTGTTTGGGGATAGCAGGGTAGGAATGGGACATAGTCCTTCAACAAACCAACTTTTATTTAGCACCCAACATGTGCCAGACATTGCACTAAGGGTGGTATGTGCATAGTCTCACTTAAAGCTCACAAAACCTCAGGGACACTGAGTATTAGTAGAAACCTTGGGTTACCAAGAAAGCTAGTGACTTGCCCATAATCACAGAGCAAATGATCAGTCAAATCAAGACTTGATCAAGGCCAAGAGCTATGAGGATCCTAGTTCTCAGCCATAGTGACATCACTGCCTCCAGGTCAGAACAGGTATTCAGACTACACATCCTTGAATTGCTCTCGCTCTTCCTCTGATTGGCCTTTCTATAGAAAGTTGAGTGCAGTGAGATTCTAATGAATAGGTACATTTACTGAACACTGTATACACAGGAGCCATCAGAAAACTAATTGCCATGTCCTTGGAAAACACAATGTGGTGCTGAACATGAATTTCCAGGTGCCTCCAAAGTGCCCCAATGCAGGAGAAGTTCAAGTGGGGGCAGAGCAGTTCCCTGGGGGGGTGGGCGGTGATTATGCAGAACTCAAACATTCACTGGTCATGGGAGGTTTTGTTCCCTTCACAGAGTGCTGTCAGCTCTACCCACTGAAGTAGAGAAAGTAGAAGGGATTAGCCCCGGCTGAAGCCAAAAGTCTTTATATTTAAAAGAAAAAGAGCAGTTAATTATTCAGCCTGATTCATGGGTCTTGAATTACCCCATTTGTCTCTTACTTCAAACATCTGCTCTGTTGCCTGGTAGCCCTGCCTGCCATTTCTCTCTCTCCATCAGTCTGTGTCTACGTGTCATGTGACTCAAAAGTGAAGATTAGAGGAGAAAAATATCTCCGTATTCTAAGCCTGGCAACTTCTATTTTTATCCACAGCTGTTGGAACTGATAGCAAAGTCACAGCTCACATCCCTGAGTGGTATTGCCCAAAAGAACTTCATGAACATTTTGGAAAAGGTGGTACTGAAAGGTGAGTCCTCTCTCACCCTCTTTATAGGCAAGGGGATGAACAGATGGATTTCTCATAGAGTAGACATGTCACTAGATTTAAAGTAATGAGTGGATGGAAATGAGTAACTCCAGCTACATTTCAGGGGTGCCATGTTCCGATTCAGAAAGGGGTGCAACTCACACCTAAAGCAAAGAATGATACCATCACCATCTTTTGTCTCGGGGATGATCTGTTCGCTCTGCTTTGCATCGCAGGCTTCTCCATGGGAGCACATGTCCCCCTTAGCTATTGAGCCTCCAATGACGAGGAAATTGAGCTGTGTGCAGCTCAATTCTTAGGTTTCTTTTTGGGGGGGGGGGCGGTTGCCGGGGATTTTACTCAGGGGTACTCGACCACTGAGCCACATCCCCAGCCCCATTTTGTGTTTTATGTAGAGACAGGGTCTCACTGAGTTGCTTAGCGCCTCGCTGTTGCTGAGGCTGGCTTTGAACTCACAAATGCTCTGGTCTCAGCCTCCCAAAGTGCTGGGATTACAGGCTTGCGCCACCGCACCCAGCAATTCTCAGGTTATTTGAGCTAGAGGGAACCTTCAACCTCTACAGGCCCGTAAGAAACGATTTGTCCACAATCATACAGAAATCAGCCCAGACAGGATCAGAGCCCAACCTCCTAACACCCAGAACTGTGTTCTTTCTACTGGTGGTCCAAAAGATGCCACTACTGAGCAAAAGAAGTGGCTTTCTGATCAGGTGCGTCATTGGTTCTCTCTCCATTGAGAGAGAAAGGGGCTTTATAGAAAATCAGGGAGAAGAGAACAAAGAGGGACCTAGATCATGGAAACTCTAGCCCCTAGCCTCGAGTGCAGAAGCTTGGCCAAGTGTAGAATCAACACTGGTGAGAAAGAAAACTGTATCCCCAGAGGCAGTGCCCGGTAACAGGAACAGATTGAGAAGCAGAGCCCACTTTAAAAACACACAGTGTTCCACTATCATAACTCGACTATTTTTTTCTTCTCCACTCAAGTCCTTGAAGACCAGCAAAACATTAGGCTCATAAGGGAACTACTGCAGACCCTCTACACGTCCCTGTGTACACTGGTCCAGAGAGTCGGCAAGTCTGTGCTGGTTGGCAACATTAACATGTGGGTGTATCGCATGGAGACGATTCTACACTGGCAGCAGCAGCTGAACAACATCCAGATTACCAGGGTAAGCAGGAAGGCCCAGCCTCCTCCAGGCCATTGATTCCTCCACTGGGATTCCAGACAGTCTCACCAGGACTTTACATCCACTCCGGTGATGGAGGAGTCTGATCTCCTCTGATTTCATGCTTTAGCCTGGTGCTGAGGGTGGGCAGGGGTTGGGGGTGTTCCTCCTAAAGGGAGGGTAGGCAGAAGAACTTGGAATTACAAGATCAAAGTCTATGAAAGAGAATGGCCAGATGAACCATCTTGAGATCTTGAGACATCATGGGATCTTGGCTTTAGGGCAGATGCTCGCTGTCCCACTGAAGTGTTCAGCAGGGTACAGAGATTTCTCTGCCTGTCTCTCACAAAGAATGAATTCTTTGCAGCTTTGGGATGCTGACTTGAATATAGTAGTGCTGTGGAGGCCGCGGCTTGGAGAACTGGTACCAGCTTTTTAAAATCGCATTTTCAATTATTAGTTATAACAAAGGAAGAGTCCGATTAAAGACTGTGAAAATGTACGAAAACAGGCAGTTCTCACTCAGGGAGGGAAAGCCTTATGATACCAGCAAAGCAGGGCTACCACTATCAGTTGTTCCTTTTAGCTTTCAAAGCATAACTCACCTCCAGTGCGTGTCCTCCTAATACTGAGCAGAAAGACTGAGGCACACAAAAAATGTACAAAAGACCCTGGAGTAATCTCTGAGGGCTCACTAATGGACAGAGACACTTAGCTCACGTGGCACTTTGCCTACTTATCTGACCACTGACTTATCTGACTGCTGTTTAAGTGGTTTCCAGACCCACACTGATAAAGTTGGGGCTGTACCATATCAGGAGAAGGTAGCATACAGAGTTCTCCTTGACCTTATTTTTATTTTATTGTCCTGGGGATCAAACCTAGGGTCTTGCTCATGCTAGGCAAGTGCCCTTCCATGGAGCCACCTCCCTAGCCCTGACCCCTTTTAAAGAAATATTTTACAATGTGAAGTTTTCAAACTGCATGTTCTTTACTGTTAACTTCTCTATGCCTTGGTTTCTTAAGCTCAGGAACAGAGGGGATAATTAGAAGCCTTAGAGTTGTGTGACTCCTTTAGAGTCATGTGGGCTACGACACCCACACTCGCACACACCCACACAGGCTCATGCAGGCACATGCATGCATGCACAGAGCAGAGCACAAAGGTGGGTTGTCTCGCAGAAACCATTTCAGTTGTTGGATTGTTTTAAGAGAATGTGAGTGTTTATCATGAACAATAACCTGATGCATTCTAATAATTTACCCCAGGCCCATCTCTCAAATGTAGGCATTGTTTGACAGTGTGAAGTTGAAACTGAAATTTCATCTTCTCTCTCAGAGAAAACTCATTTACCCCTTCTACTTGATTTCTAGCATTCTCTGTGGTTTGGATTGAACCCAAAGGTATTTAATCACTGAGCCACATCCCCAGCACACACACACACACACACCCTTTTTTTTTCAATTTTGAGACAGGATCTTGCTAAGTTGCTCAGGGCCTAAGTTGCTAAGGCTGGCTTTGAACTTGAGATCCTCCTGCCTCAGCCTCCTAAACCACTGGGATTATAGGCATGTGCCACTACACCTGGCGCTTGGATTTAATATTTCCTATCTTAAGTCAGGAAAGGATTACCCAGCCAGTGATGTAAATGAGCAAGTCCCATTTATCCCAAAGACTTCCTCCCTCCAGCAATGTTGGAACAGCCATTAGATGGTCACACTTGCCCAGAATTCACCCTGGTCCCTCTCCCCACACTATAGGAGCCCCTACTGGCCACTTCTATTCCCATACTTTGTACTTCCATGGGCTTACTCCCTCAGAACCCTCCTTAGTTGTTCCCTAAACACTCTTGATAGGTAACCATTATAGTTACTATTACCCTTCATGGAGTGGAACTGGGATGGGGACCAGAGAAGCCTAGTGACTTTCCCAGCATTACACAGCAATTAGAGCTAAACCTGAGGTCAGAACCCTGGATTGTTTATTCCTAAAATGGCAAAGCTAGCTTAACATTCATGGTTTCCAAACTTTTTTCCCATCAAGCTTTCTTCCAACTATTTATCCAATGATCCAACTTTTTTGATTTAAAAAACAAAAAAAGAACTTTTTAATCCAATGAAATCCTATGCAGAAGAGACCAAATGCAGAAGCTCACCTCACTTCATTCTGCTTGAAGTGTCCAGCCAAGCCCAGCTATTCTCTGCACACTCTCACCTTGGTCTTGGCTTGCAGCCTTCCCTGACCACCCAAATTATTGAAGCCACAACCCTCTTCAGAGCAGCTACCATGACCCAAAATCATCTCATGCATAGGCACTTTTCTGTCTCTGTCCACTGGTTTACAAATCCCACAGAGAAAGGGCCTTACCCATCTTCCTTCACCCCTGGCACAAAGGAGGCAAGCAGTTTGACTTGAATGAATGAATGTTTCAAGGGGAGCCTCCTCATGGCCTGCTGAAGTACTTATTCAGGGTTCAAAGGAGCATATTAGAAACTACTGTTGTGGATCATGGAGGATAAAGATGACTTACTAACTGCAGGTTTGGGGAAAAGTTATTCCATCTCTCCATGCTTCACTCTCCTCCTCTGGAAAACAGGAATAGGCCCCCCGGTGTGAGTGTTCATGAGTTAATCTATACAAAGCAGTTTTAACAGTGTCTGATGTGTAGTAAGTTTTTTAAATGCGTTGAGTGTTATTATCATCAGGGGCTTGCTCTGTGCACACACTCTTCTAAGACCTTCATATGTATTAATTAGCTCATCTAGTGAATTGTAAATAGGTCTAATGGCCAAAATTTACTGGTCACTGTGCTAAGTTCTATTATGCGTTATGCTCTCTGCTCCAGCCCACAGCACTGTAAGATATGTATTGCCTCATTTTATCAATGAGAAAAATTAGAGTAGTTGCAAATACAGTTATCCTCCACCAGTCCCCCAGGGATTGATTTCAGAACCCTCTGAGCATACCAAAATCCATGGATGCTCAAATCCCTTAGATTAAATGGCATCATAGTTACATTTAACCTATGCACAGCCTCTTGTCTGCTTGGAATCATCTCTAGATCACTTATAATGCCTAATACAATTTAACTGCTATGTAAATAGTTGTTATACTATATGATTTAGGGGAAAATGATCAAGGGAAAAAAACGCCTGTACGTGTTCAGCACAAATGCAATATTTTAAAAATATTTTCTAGCAGTGGCTGGTTGAATCCGAGGATGCAGGTCCCAGGATATGGAGGGTTGGGTATGATTTGGCTGCAGTCTCAGCAGTGGTAGGATCTGGCACAGGGACTGAATCCAGGCCTGTCTTTGAGGGCTATGCTTCCTCCTCCATCAGGTCCTATGTCCCAACCCTCCTGGGCTCTGAGCTCTATTATTTTGAGAGCCCTGCTAGAAACCACAGAGCTCGAAGAGCTTTGCACATAAATGCCCAACTCTGCAGAAGGGGGTGGGGAGGATAAAGGGACTAAATTACTTCTGTCTGGACTGTATTTTAAAACATACTTTCTAACAGTTTGGCCCAAAGAGAGATATATTATTGCAGGAAAATAGGAAGGTGACTTGGGGAATAAATGCATTCTATTTGCCAAAGTTCTATCAGTATCTGTCCAACACGTAATCTTGTTTTCCTTCAAAAGCTTCGTATCTAATTATGTTGAACCAATTTTTTATTGGCAAGTATAATTCATATAATAAAAGATGAAGGAAAAATTAAGAAAACTGGTTTGTAGGGGGAGAAATCAAATCTAATGACCTTGCTATGGGCCAGGCAGAATTTTGAAATATGGAGGCAGGGTACACAGAAATGGATCTTTGCCAATGCTTGATTGGAGGAGCAAGAGGGACGTATTTTTCTTTTATATGTTTATACTCAGGAAAAAGGAGGCATGCAAGCAGTTAACTAACCATTTATCAGGAGTAAGGGCTTGGCATGGGGTCTGGGCAAAGAATTTGGAAAAGTTCAGGTTTGAAAATTTGACAGAGTGAACTCTGCCCAAGTAGACTTGCCTTTAATAGGAGTTAATGTAATAATTAGCCTGGGAGTTTTGACCAAAAAAGTAGAGGCTTTGAAGTGCTGGAAACAAAAAGAAAATCTCATGGCAGTTTTATTAGCTCATATGATCAGCAGCAGATGATAAACGACAAATAGGTCCAGGGCCTTCTGCAGTCTCGTGAAGTCCTGAATGTTGCAAATAATTGAAAATTCAGCCCAGCAGCCTGGGGTGGAACTGAGCAATAAAAATTGTCAAGTCATAGACACTTCTGATGGAACAAGAGGCTGGAGTCGCTCCAAGTCTGAGATTGTTAGAGCTGGAGGGATCTTCAGAGTCTTCAAAACTTGGCCACTTTGGACCCCAGGAAGCAGCCAGACATCCCAAGGGTACCTGGATCCAGATCTGCTGCTTGTCCATCTGTATTCCCCCTGCATGCTGCCATTTGTTCTTTTTGATAGTCCCCTTCTCAAGGCCCCTAGCTACTGTCCACCTTCCCACTACATGCCTGTCCTACCTTGATGGGGACATGGGAGGCCATCCCTGAGGCTGCATGACCCTCAGGGTCCTCTGTATGTTTGGGCATTAATGTGCTTCCTACAGAAGTTCACTCCCTAAAAACTTGAGGAAGAAAAACAACAACCATTCCCCCAAATGTATCTTCCCTGAGCAAGGGGAAAAGTTTCCATCCTTTTTTTTGTTTGTTTTGTCTGCTGTGACTTTTCAGAGGTGACGGAACATTGAATGAAAAATGAGTAGTCCAAAATAGGGAGCTCACCCAGGAGTGGGAGGCCAAAACAAGGAACCAGCCCCAGGGGCTGTCGCTTTCTTTTCTGAATGGCAGTATCCTGAAGCATCAGGGCACTACCAGGGACCTGCTGTGTGCAGATTGTTCCCTTGGAACTTTGTGCTTCCCTCTGCCATGGCATCTAATGTATTGCTCCAGAATAGTTTGCTTATGAGTCTCACCAGCCTGTAGAGCTCATTGCAGCAACTCCAGGACTAGGCTCCAATAGGCACCAAGAGGGCTTGTTTGTGCTGGGCCAGTTTACCAGGAGTACAAAATTAGTCCCTGCCTCCAAGGATATAGGTCTACATGGGGTATCTTGAGCTCATCCAAACTTTAAACAGTAAAGGGATCCTGAATAATTGCCAGTATATTACCCACAGAACAGCAATTTTCAACATGTTTAATGGAACCCCAGGTTTGAATAGAACGGTCTCAATAGATGGTGGAGCTTAGGCCAAAGGGTTCTACATCAGCCATTTCCAAAGTGTGTACATACACACACATATACACACAAACATGCATATACACATATAAACACACATGCACAAATGTACACACATGCATATATGCACATGCATGTAAACACATACACATAAATAAGCACACATTCACAGATGCACTCGTACACACATGCACACACACACACAGACCAGCACAGGCTCCTTGTATTGTTGTTCTTTTTTGCCTGTTCAGCTCTTTGGGTTCCATTCATCCCACTGACATTTATTGAGTGCTCACTAAGCATCAAGCATTCTTCTGGACACTAGAGACACAACAATGAACCTGGGTAAAAATCCCTGTCTTCGTGGAGCTTAAGTTCTAGCAGAATATACTACTTAGGATTTATTTGAGAAGAGTTGTGTCAGCCAGCCTCAGCAACTAGGGAGGCCCTAAGCAACTTGGTGAGACCCTGTCTCAAAATAAAAAAATAAAATGGGCTGGGGATATGGCTCAGTGGTTGAGTGCTGCTGGGTTCAATCCCTGGTATCAAAAAAAAAAAAAAAAAAGGAGTTGTGTCACATAACAAATAGGAGGTGTTGCAAAAAAAGGTCTGAAAGAGATCATAGGCATTCTGGGGAGGCACAATAAATAAGGCCAGAGGGAATCAACAAAAGCAGGAAAGGCCATTCAGAGGAGATGGGCTTGAACTACACCTAAAGGACGGGAGAGGACCACCGAAGGGGAGGGCATTGTGCACAGGTGGGCAAGGTGTGCGGGTGCCAGTGAGTAAACCTGTGTGGAGGCTCTGAGGTCATGGGGCAGCGGGCCAGTGAGACAGGAGGCCAGCTGGCAGGTTGGGGCTCTCGCTCCAGGAAGGTAGCAAACCTTATGACTGAGCCTTGAATCGAATGAAGCACCAGAAGTCAAACTCTGCTATTTGGAGAATCTTTTAGAGTAAAATTGTGGAGCCTTGTGAAACTCAGGAGAATCCCTCTGGCACCGTCAGCACAAGCCACTCCAGGCTGTTCTTTGTGTGTCTCAGCCATGGGTCCTGTTCTGCATGTAGGATAGAGAGAATTCCTTTTTAACCTCTGATCAATAAAACAGCTTGAGGGTGGCAAATGAGGGGAGAGTCACATCCTTGGAGGGTGTCACCTGAAGAATGGCCGCTCTCTGACCCCAGGCTTATTGTCCTCCTTCTCTCTGCAGCCTGCCTTCAAAGGCCTCACCTTCACCGACCTGCCCTTATGCTTACAACTGAACATTATGCAGAGGCTGAGTGATGGGCGGGACCTTGTCAGCCTGGGCCAGGCGGCCCCCGACCTGCATGTGCTCAGTGAGGACCGGCTGCTGTGGAAGAAGCTCTGCCAGTACCACTTCTCCGAGAGGCAGGTCAGTGGTGCCCACGGGGCTGCCTCGCAGATGGCCCTCCTCTGCCCTCACATTCATCTCCCTTGGCGTCCTTCTCTAGCATAAAGCATGGCTGCTCCACTTCTATGGTTGCATGGTTTGACTGGAAAACTCCAATCTAAGGAGTCTCTAAATGAGCAGGTGAGGTTGCTTTGTAGCTCAGTGGTACAGAATAGAAGACACAGAGGCTCACCCACATAAATACAGTTATCTCATACTAGACAAAAGTGCCAAAAACATACACTGGAGAAAAGATAGCCTCTTCAACAGATGGTGCTGGGAAAACTGGAAATCCATATGCAGTAAAATGAAACTAAACCCCTTTCTCTCACCATGTACAAAACTCAACTCAAAGTGGATTAAAGACCTAAGAATTAGACCAGAGACATTGTACCTAATAGAGGAAAAAGTCAGCCCAAACCTTCACTAGTCCCCAAATTCCTTAACAAGACTCCTAAAGCAGAAGAAATAAAACCAAAAATCAATAAATGGGATGGATTCAAACTAAAAAGCTTCTTCTCAGCAAAAGAAGCAATCAATGAGGTGAACAGAGAGCCTACATTCTGGGAGCAAATTTTTGCCACATACACATCAGGTAGAGCACTGATCTCCAGGATTTATAAAGAACTCAAAAAACTTCCAAGTAGTTTTGCTGCCTAATCACATTTTATAACTCACTTAAAAGCTCCATAAATGGGCTTACATCGTTTCTAAAAATAATATACATTTATATGGTAACCTTACAGGTCAAGTGCATTTACAGATATTTCAGTTTATTCTCACAACCCAGTAAAGGATAGATAGCACCATGCCCACTTTAAACAGATAAAAAGACTGAGGCCACAAATGGCCACATGGCATTAGTGAGCAGCTCTCTGAAGCAACTCAACTTGAATCTGAGCCTTAAGATACCAACTCTGTGCCTGTTCCCTCAAGTTTGTTTTTCCAATTTCTTTATATAGATGTGTGAGTTCAAAAGGTTCAGTTCATGAAGCCACTAATATTTAAATCTAAAAGAGCCACACTGCCAAGAGTTACTGCACCTCCCTGGAAATAGTCAAGTCTATAAGCAGGGAAGGGATAGAAGTGGCTTATGAAAGTGACCTAACTTTAAGAATTAACAGATCAAATGCAGTTTAGTAGAGGCCACTACTAAGTTGTCACCGACCACCAGTATCTTTCAAAGACTGGTTCAAAGCTACTGTGTAACTGAGAGGAGCTTTGAAGGCGCTTCTTTCTATCTTGGCAGTTTTTCCCTTGTGGCTACTGTAGGATAGAGATGAAAAGAGGAATCAGGGAGGGAGCAGGACTTTTCAGAACCAGAAAACCACAAACCATCCTCTTGACCAACTCTCTTGCAATTTCTTTTATTCATTTGATTTTTAGATCCGCAAGCGATTAATTTTGTCAGACAAAGGGCAGCTGGATTGGAAGAAGATGTATTTTAAGCTTGTCCGATGTTACCCAAGAAGAGAGCAGTATGGGGACACCCTGCAGCTTTGCAAACACTGTCACATTCTTTCCTGGAAGGTATGTGTTACAGAGGGGCTGCCACAGCCCCCTGGCCTAGTCCCTAAGAGCCCACAGTGCCAGTAGCTTGAGGCCATTTCCTGCTCTTTCCTATCTCAGGCCCCAGATCAAAGGGAGGGTAAAACTGATCCAGCACCTGGAGAGGGAGGAGAAACTTTCCAAGACCCTCATTTCCTTCTCCTTATGTTTATTTTTCTCTGTAACCCATTCACCTGCAAATTCTCTCATCTCTGCACAGCTGCACGCACAGGCAAACACACAGATTTCTTGGTTTTGCAGTGCTGTGGCATTCTTGAGAGAGTATGGTTGTTTGGAGGTTGGGCAGTGCCTCAGGGTACCAAAACTCAATGAGATGCCTCTAGGAACTCTAAACTAAGCACCATGTGTCTTCCTAGGGCACTGACCATCCGTGCACGGCTAACAACCCAGAGAGCTGCTCCGTTCCACTTTCACCCCAGGACTTTATCAACTTGTTCAAGTTCTGAATCCCAGCACATGACAGCACGTCAGAGGGGCCCCTGCTGCCTGGATGGCTGGGAACACAGAGTTTGGACACTCCATTTGTAAATAGTGTACATTTTAAATGTTGTCCTGAGACTTCTCAGATAAGTCCTTGAGAAGACCTTGGAAGGGAGAGATGCAGATGCTGATGGGAATTTATGAATGTGAACTTCACCTTAGAACTGGTATGGAAAAGCAGAAGTACTGTAAATAAACTGTTTTCTAACAACTTGCCGGCAAGAAGTCGGTCAGCCGTGAAAATGGACTTCTCTTGATGTTCATGGAAACTCCTTTATAGTTCCCTAGGAAGAAAAAAGCAAGACTCAAATGTAAGATAGAATGCTCTTTGTTTACAATGTGAAAATCTGTTTAGACAAAAAAAAGAAAAAGAAAAATGAAAAGAGGAAGAAAGAAGAAAAACTACATATAAGAAATCCTTGGGCTTTGGTTTTGATTGAATTTGTTTTGGAAAGGCAAAGAAGCACCACCCCCAAAACCTGGGTAGGCCTAAGGCCTTATCCTATGAGACACCACACAATGGTCTACCTCTAAAAGCATAAAGCGTGATCTCTGACAACGTGCATTATCCAGTAGGCAGTGTCTGTGTTTCTTGTAAGTGTTTTCATCACTATAAAAAGTGATTTAAAATGGAAAGGATGTTGGAAGCAACTCTCATCTTGTTTCACACTTCCTTTTTAGGCAAAAGGGACCCACTTTGGAGTCCCCTCCTTCCTAGAACAATCTCAAAGTACGTGTGCCTTTTTTCCTCCCATACTGTAGTTCATTAGGCAAAGAGAAGACCAGTTAAGAACAGTCCCAGCAGAAATCATACCCCAGAAAACATAGAATCAGACACCCCCATAGCTGTGAAGATGTCCTCCTTCCAGTTTAACTTCTGGGCTTGTCTGGGCTTCCTTGGGTACCTTCGTGGATAAGTATCTGTCTGTGAACTGACTGTAGCCCAAGTGTTGGGGCTTGAGGGACAGGTTTTTACCTATCAGTCAGTTAAGCATTTTGCCAGTTGCTGTTCCTGTTGTCAGGGTGATAAATTGAGCTTTTTTAAGTCCAACATCAGCCTTGAGACAACCTGAATTAGGGCTTTTTGCAAGTGTGATTAAAAATAAAGCCTGGAATTCCAGCCAAATAGGGAGATAAGTTCATCTTAAACTGACTTCAGGGCTGGAGAGTTAAAATGAAGAGCATTAAAACAAAGATCCCATGGGATTTTGCAAGGCAAGTATCAGCAGGTCACTATAGAAGACAGGAAATCTCAGGACTTCATGAGTTGTCAGATAGATATTCCCGGCAGAGGGTGGGGAATGTTTTTGTTTTTTACTTTTTATAGAAAGTTGCTTTTCTACAACAATGTACCATATTTTTGCAGTTGTATTTGCTTTCTCCCCAACCCCCAAATAAAGTTGCCACCCTGCATGCCCTTGGCAAATCATTGAAACAAATAGGAACTTGACTCACATTCATGTTGAGGAACAGTGTCCCCTTGGGTTGTCCCTAGGGGTGACCCTTGGAGGAGGGAAAAGGTGGCTAAGCAGGTACAGAAACAAGGTAAGAGACAGAAGGGACTCAACACCTCTGCACCCGCTCCTTCCGCCACACTCAATCTGCACACCAGCATTCTGCAGTCAAGTCTCCAAAGCTCCTCACTTGTAATGCTTATACCTACACCAGGCTTTCTCCATATTTCTTTCACTATCATCTCCCCCCAAAAGAAAATAAGGGAATCGAATTGAAATTTCCCCTCATGAGAACTGAATTGAAGGAAATAAAATTAAGTTTCCTTAATGAGAAAACTCAAACACGAATGAATAAGATTGTATTGTATCAGGTTGAGCTTTGGAGGGCAACAAACCATTGTAATAACTAAGAGTTTTTTGGTTGGTTTTTCTCTCCCATATCAGTTTGCCATGGAGAATGCAGGGCCTAGACTGTTAAATAAAAAGCTGCTACTTCCATAATTTTCAGGTTCTCTCAAATATCTTACTTTCCTTAAAGGTATAGGGCGGAGCTAGGTGTGCCTTTGCTGTGGAAAACTCTGGAAACTTTGTCAGCTTCAGGTTCAGGGGTTCATGGCCTCCCACATCTTCCCACCAACTCATGACCTCTGCTCCATGATGCTGACCAAAGAAAGGGAAAACTCTTGCCACTTTGTTTTGCAATCCTAGGAACGTTGACTGCTTTGGAATACTAGCACCAAACTAGTCAACCAGGCTCATTGTATGTCACATCCCAGACAACAATGTGCATTGGTGCAAAACCACCCCCACCTCAACAGGTAGTCATTGTTTTTCATAATATTTACCAAGATGGTGCCTGTGGACTCTGCCTATGTACTTGGTGTTATTGAATGTGGTGTGTGACAGTTGGACAATTTTTTTTAAGGATGAAAAAGAAGAAACCAACATTTATGGGTCTCTTTCATTGGAAGGGGAGAATAAGGAAGGAAATGGCAGGTAGAGAGGGAGGGGGGAAGGGATAGAAATGGTGTATCTTCGATGCTGTGGTTTGTGTGGGGACAGTGGAAGGAGCAGAGCAGGCAGACTATGTTAGACCACAGGGTTTCTGTCAGGCGTGGCCAGAGCACTACATGTAGTATGATGAGTTTAAAAGAAAATTCTTGCTCCCAGGACACTAATAGGCTCCCTATTGACAAACCCACCCAGGACAACCTGACCCAAAAAAAGCAAACACAAAGAATCCCTCTCGCAGAACTGCTGGTGTAACAGCAAGAAGGGGCATGAAGATGGAAATTGCTGAAAGAGATAGACACTATACCCTCTTTAGTGTGCCTACCTGCCTCCCACACACACACACTATAAAGCAGAACTAGAAATTGATGTTCATATTGAAGCAATTCAGACTTGCAGCAAAGGAAAGCATTCTGAGCACATCCATAAGGATGCAACGATTTGGTCCAACTCAAAGGTTCACAGGCAGTAAATCTAGAGCCTCCTGAGAGGAAGGGCCAACATTTGTGGAAAGGAGAAAATGTGAAGTCAAGGAGTGCTCATTTTATGGCAAGATCTAGAACAAAGTGTCTAATGACATTTTAAAACTAGATTACATCCTTATGCAACACTGTTACTTTGATTAGATGAATCAGTTGAATGGGAGGGCAGGTAGCAGAAAAGAACAAAAGTTACAAGGTAAAAACATCCCCAGGGTGTCAGTCCTGAGATGATCCTGGGTTAGTCATGATAAATTTCATATCGGAGTGGTTTGGAGGAGATAATTTTAAATGGACAAGGTTTATACTGCAAAAACCTCAATGTAAGAGTGGGTTCTACTTGCAACTGTGAAGTAAGGTAATGGGTGTGTATTGTTATTGCCAGTTCTCATCTTTCTGGACTTGCAGAGCTTGCTGTTAACACAGGCTCCTTGTTTCTGTTGTTTTTATATGCGAGAAGAGAAAGAGCTTGGAATTTCATTTGTCTAAGCAAGTGGTGTGATTTACAAGGAGATAAATCATTACAAGAGATGTTCAACAGTGTATCATTCTTAGCATTCAACACAATGTTTATTATAAAATATGCACCTGAGTTTATATTTTTTCTGCCAGGCAATAATGTCTTGATTTGCAAACACTCTATATTTTATGTGTGAATTTTTTAACTGTAATTTTATGTGTGCATTTTTTAACTAAATGCTATCATAATTTTCTATGTTGACATCTGTTGTTTTGTGTTTTTTGGTTTTTTTTTTTCATCTCTTTCCAACTATCTGAGTCTGTGAACCATCTCTTCTGACTGGATGCTGGCCTGCAACCCTGTTAGTTCTTAAACAGACCTCAGAAATATCCTGAACCTCTAGGTAAATGCAAAGATGTTGCTCTTTCTTTGATAAACCCAGAGTCCTTACTAGCTTCAACAAACAAGGTCATAATTCCTTTAAAACCTCGTGTTTTCTTAAGGAGGGTAAAACCTCCTGCCCTAGACTTTAGACCTGAAAAGGTTGTCAGGGTGGAATCTGAAGGCTTTCAAGATGAGGAAGAATGTCCAGAATATTTAGAGGATGTGCCTCAGCTGAATGGAAACCTGGAGCCTGACCTGTGTCCCCACCTCAGATGCCAATCACTTTGTGGTATGGCTGGGGACGCATGAGACTTAACGACATTCTTCTTAAGACCCTCGCTGTTGAAAGTACTGGAGACTTCTGTGTGATGGGCAGCTGGACATTAAGTCTTCTAAACCTTTTATGTCCCTGATTCTTATTGGAGAAGTTAAGGAGTCACTTAGTGTCTATGCAGACCTGTGACTCCAGTGTGAATACAGAATTCTAGTGAGTAAAACCCACTTGTGGTATGTTTTGACAAATTCAGTTTTCCCTTGGATACTTACATTTTTATTGCAAAAATGACCCTTATAAAAACATAAGGCTGAGCAGCAGCTTGTTTTCTAGACACTGAGGTTCTGGGGGTAACCAAGCAGCTCTTTCCTCTCCCCTTCGACTAAGAAGTACATTTAATTCATCCATCCCATCCCCTCTTCCTCCAGTACCAGCTGCAAGTTACATATAGTTTCTTGCCTAGGGGAAGTTCACTCTCTATTAAACCTCCTCTTCACTAAGCAAATTGTCTATTCCACGAGGCAACAAGGAAGGAGCAAGGGACCATGATATCTGTGACTTCGTATGCTAGGCCTTTTTCAAAGTGTCCTTGAACTAAGCAAACAAAGCTTCCTGGAAAAATCTCTCAAAACTTAAACCCTGCTCCATTTGGCCAGCAATGGATGGCTGCTCCAAAACTAAGAACTTCTTGAAACTCCATCTGCTACATTACTTCTGGAGTTTGAACATGGCTTTTCTAACTTTGAATGGAGATAATGTTTGTTTAATTTACAATGCACATGTCTGTTAAATAGAAGGCTCCAAACCCTGCTGTATGCTTGGGAGCCTTTGGTGCCATCGTTAGCCTACCATATGCCAATCACCCTGGCTGAAGGGGGTGTATATGATAGTCCATGTCTTAAGCCTAGAAACTTTAATGTACTTTTTTTAGTGAAAAATAGTAGAGTGGGTTGAATTTAAAGTGTAAGTTAGACCAATTACATGCAAAGATGTTTATTTAATATTGTGTGAGCTGAGTCCTTCTGTGTAAATTATTTGCACTTTTCTTGCATGATGAACCTGATTTTTTATAGTTGTTTGTACCAGACAGTGGCATATTTTTGTAAAAATTTTTGACACTCTATTGCAATAAATGTTTTCCAACAACACACACTGGTGTATTTTTGGTGTGTGTCAATTCAAGTTGGCTTTTTATCATAATGAATGTGTTTATCTTTTGCCTATTGAGACTTATTGTTCTCCCAGAAACTTGGTACCATTATTGTAAAATGTCTGGGAATAAATTGAAACATAAGCCTGTTGGTGAATACCAACCAGAGTCTATAATACAGCCTGTGCTTAAATTGTATATTTAAGTGTTTTTATAGTGGTAATAGTGAATTTTGAAGTCAATGTCACTAACATTTATGAAACAGCTACTGTATACTAGACCTGTGCACAAAGCACCGGGCACAGGATTATGAACAAGACAGAAATGGCCCTGCCTTTATGGCATTTGGATTGTAGTTAGGGCGAAAAAAAAAAAAAGGCAAGTACATAAAAATAATTGTGACTAAGTGTTATGAAGAGAGTAAACAAGGGCTCAGGTGCAGAAAAACAAGGATAACCTGCTCAAGGCAGGCTGAGCAGGGGGACCTGAGGAAGTGATGCTAAAGCTGTGATCTAAGAGGCAAGGAGGCAGCCACAGAAGAATGGGAGGAAGAACATTCCAGAAAAAGGGAGCAGTTTGCACAAGGTTCAAACTATGGTCTTGCAACTTTCAGTGTGACCTTTGGCACCTCACTTAACCTCTCTGTCTCAATCTCCTTGACTGTACAATGGTGACAGTAATAACTATCTCTATGATTGAGAGATTAAGGAAACCAATACATGCAAAGTGCCTGGAGCCAAGCACATGAGTTCAACAAACATTAACCATCCTTATTATTCCCCAAGAAACAAGAGTCTAAGCACAGGGCTAGAAATGCACTCTTTAGAGCTGGCCATGATTTACTCAGGTTCATTGCCTGTGGATGACTGGCTGGCTAAAACGTACCCTGATCTTGCTAGTTCACCATCAGAAAAATGACATAAAATGTACATGAGAGCAACTAGAGATAATTTTTTAAACTCCACCAGGATCACAAAAATCTCACTATTTCATAAATATCCTATGTCTTCTTCATTGAGGCTGTCTATCTAGAATATTCTTCCCTTAACACTTGTCTGACTAGCACTTGTTGCTCCTTAGGGCCCTTTCCTCACTGAAGCCTCCCCAAACAGAGTAAATCTCATCTCCCACAACACTTTTTGTCCCTGGGCATTGTTATTGTAGCCTTATCTGTGAGGATAGCATAGTATCTAGCATAGTATTAGAGCTGAATGAATTAATAAACCCAAACATTCATTCATAAAATCTTATGTAATCCTATGTATTGTAAGTCTTATGACCACATAAGAACCAGCATGAGGATGCACAGACAGAATTATAGCTTCTTGGTTTAAAATTCTTGTTCATTGATAGAGTAATGAATATAGAGACCTAGTTTCATTAGTTTCCTTTAAATTCAACTAATGAATCTTGATATTCAATTTACAAATTTAGCACATTTAAATTTAAAATAAGAGGGATATTTATTATTGCTAATAAACTCAAATGGAACAGACCAAAGTCCCTCTTAAAAACTATATCTTTTACACACTTAATAAAAATTCTTTTGAACATGTTAAAGCTGCAATTATAAATCTACTATATTTAATTTTAAGCACTTCAATTATAAATCTAGCACATTTGCTTTTAAAAGCACTTTAAGTACCTGCTCAGACAAGCTTACAACTTTAATAAACCACGCATTCCCAAGTAAATTAATAACTTACAATTTTAATAAATCAAATACATTTTATCTCTAATTCTTTAAAACCTCTACCAGTGTTAAAACTAGTAAAATTATTGTGTCTTTCAATTTAAAGTCATACGTTATACTACTTATCTGAAATGGAAATCATAAGGCTACTATGGTAGATATGGTATTCAGTGGCTCCCAAAGGATGTGCATATCCCAATCCCTGAAACCTATGAATAGGTTGTTACATGACTAAGGAAATTTTCCAGATGTGATTAATTTAAGCACCTTAAAATGGAAAAACTATCTTGGACTATCTAAGTGGATTCAATGTAATGATAAGATCCTTAAAAGTGAAGAGGGAAGCCAGTCATGGTGGTGCACACCTGTAATCCCAGCAGCTGGGGAGGCTGAGGCAGGAGGATTGCAAGTTCAGAGCCAGCCTCAGCAGCTTAGCGAGACCCTAAGCAACTCAGCAAAACCCTATCTCAAAATAAACAAATAAAAAGGGATGGGGGTGTGGCTCAGTGGCTAGGGGCCCCAGGGTTCAATCCCTGGTACAAAAAAAAAGAGGTCAGTATGCTACACTGTGAGAAGGACCTTTTACCACTGCTGGCTTTGAAGGAAGGGGAAGGGGGCCACCAGCCAAGGAATATAAGCAGAAAGGCACAGAAAGGGATTCTCCCTAGAGTCTGCAGAGGGGAATACAGTCCTGCTGACATCCTGACATAGGCCCAGTGAGACCATGTCAGATCCAACTTTCTCAACTATGAAATGATTTTGTGCTATTTTAAAATGTGTGGTGATCTGTTCCAGAAGTGACAGGAAACTAACAGCTTCTCTGGCAGATTCCCTATTACATATCCAGTAGTCCACCTACCTTTCACCTATCAGTTCCCCCCAGTACCCGGCCCTCCCACTTCCACAGAAAAAACCTCACTGTTCAGCTGCATGGTCCCTACCCAGAGGTGAGCAAGGCTCTGCCAGAAAATATAGGGCACAACTGTCTTCACAGACTAACTTCAGCAGCAAGACTTCTTTTTGTTTTTGTTTTTGTTTTGACCCCTAGAATATAGAATTGAAAGGCTAAACAGAGATCAGCCTCTGTCCATGGTAGATATTTTGTTCTGCTTCGTTTTACACAGGCTTCGTTGAGGATGACCCCAATCCTGCTCCTGCCCAAGAAACATCACAGGGAAGCAGCTTTGTAGATTCTCTCCAGTGAGCTATATTCATGACAGAGCAGTACCCTGGGCACTGGAGTGTGAGCTTAGCCCTGGCTTTCAAGGGACTCATCCCCACAGTGGGAAGTGGGGCAAGAAAATGTACGTCAGCTACAACACAAAATCCAAAGTTTCAAGTGTCCAGAGTCAGATACAAAGTACTAGAGGAAGCCAGACACAATGGCACACATCTGTAATCCCAGCAGCTCAGGAGGCTGAAGCAGGAGGATTGCGAGTTCAAAGCCAGCCTCAGCAACTTAGCAAGGTCCTAAGCAACTCAGTGAGACCCTGTCTCTAAATAAAATACAAAAAAGGGCTGGGGATGTGGCTCAGTGGTCAAGTGCCCCTGAGTTCAGCTCCTGGTACAAAAAAAAAAAAAAATGTACTAGAGGAGCTGCAATAGGAACAATAAAAAGAACTGAGTTCATGCTTCTGGAGAGGAGAGCATTTCCTGAATCCCTGTAAGCAAAGTTTCTTCTTTGGAAACTGGAAGCTAGAGGCAGAGCCTGAGACTTACCACCCAAGCCCATCTGGTGGTGTTGACAGATGTCCTGGGGCAGGGAGCACTCTGAAGTTTGGACAGATTTCCCATCTGGAGGGAACTGAAGCTCTCTATGTCCCCTGGGGTCCCAGTGCCAGAGCCTTGCCAGTGTTGTGGGAAATTAACACAAGCCCAAACTCTCTTCCAGCATTCTGGAATAGCCTGGGGTCAACTTGGCTAAGCCAAAGTTCCCAGTTCTTTGATCAAACATCAGTTCAGATGTGGCTATGAAGGAATTTTTTAGATGTGATTACCACGCAAATCAGTAGACCTTGAGTAAAGCAGATGGCCCTCTAAAATGTGATTAGGCCTCATCCAATCAGTCAAAGGCCTTAAGAGAAAAAGGCTGGGGTCCCTCAAAGAAAAAAGAATTCTGTCCCCTGACCACCTTTAGACTTGAAACTGTGACGTTAGTTCTTTCTTGGGTCTCCAGCCTGTCTGCCTACATACAGATTTTGGACTTGCCACCCCCACAATTGCATGAGCCAATGTCTTAACACAAATATAGATATATATGGGGGCATTTATATGTGTATTTATGTTAAGGAATGAAATTTTACAGTAATAAATTTTATTCTAAGTAATAAAATGTTTTAAGGAATAAAAGATATCAGAGAGAGATACTCTTGCTATAGAGAAATGGATACATGTGTGTTTACATACACAGACAAGAGAGGCTCATCCTACTGATTGTTCCCCTGGAGAACCCCAACTAATACAG
The DNA here is from genome assembly GCA_028644305.1 of Xerus rutilus. Lineage (NCBI taxonomy): Eukaryota > Metazoa > Chordata > Mammalia > Rodentia > Sciuridae > Xerus > Xerus rutilus. The sequence goes on along the minus strand of CM053400.1, from coordinate 167,059,000 downwards.
GATCCTAGAAAAAGAACAAGGGCAAGTAAAGCCTAAAGAAAACTTCAGAGGGCTGAAGGGGAAGGAGAAAACCCAGAGGGAGAGTGGAATCTAGTGGCTATAAGAGGCATTTGGCCAATGACCACATCCTGAGAAGTCATACTGACAGATGCCAAAAAGTGCAGCACAAGAGTCATTCTTGACCCACATAAAAGTGTTTGTGTAGCTCCCCCTTCCCACATTTTTGAAATTTGTATTCAATAGTTTTAACTATGTTTTACTATTTAGCTTTTTCTTAATTTCAAAATTATTCTGAGGAGCCTGGCTTCCTTGGGGGAGGCGGAACAGCACTATGGTCAAGAGCACAGGCTGTGAAGTCCACAATCACTTCCCAGCTACATTGGACAGCATGCTACAAACCTTATGTCCTTTCCCCTCTTCTGCAAAATGGGTCTGACCACAGCGTCTATAACCTGGACTTGCTGTAAGGAGTAATTGAGTTGATGGGTTTTACATAATTAGATACATTCTATGTGGTCTGAGCTGCGCTTGATACAGAGTAAGCTTTATGAAAGCATTTGTTATTATTGTTCACTAGATCTACTTTCCATTTCCTGTTTTGCCTTATGTGTTCTAGGGAAGGAAAAAACCCCAACCATGTGGCTTCACTGTGTATAAAGAGAAGTATAGTGATTAAATCAATGGCCCCCACAATTTGTGTCTTTGCTTATTATTTAAACCAGTGGTCTTCAACCAGCTCATCAGAAAAAAATTTTTTTATCCTAGGGATTGAACCCAGGGGCACTTAACCACTGAGCCACATCCCCAGCCCTTTTTTGTATTTTATTTTGAGACAGGGTCTTACTAAGTTGCTGAGGGCCTTGCTAAATTGCTGAGGTTGGCTTTGAACTTGTGATCCGCCTGTCTCAGCTTCCTGAGCCACTGGGATTACCAGAAAACATTTTTATTAGTGCATATTAATTATACAAAACACCTGTAATCCCTGCACTTTGAGAGGCTGAGACAGGAGAATCCCAAGTACAAAGCCAGCCTCAGCAGGGCAAGGCACTAAGCAACTCAGTGAGACCCTGTCTCTACATAAAACACAAAATAGGGCTGGGGATGTGGCTCAGTGGTTGAGTGCCCCTGAGTTCAATCCCCAGTACCCCCCAAAAAATTATACAAAACAATGGTTTTCATGTGGCATATTCGTATATGCTTATATTCACCATTATTTACCTACTGTGTGCCTTTTTCTTTTCTGGCACTAGTTCTGTTGAGTCAAAAAATACAGCTAGAGTCATCAAATTTGAGGAACTCACATATTCATGGGGAGAAGAACCAGACATAAAAACCATTAACTAGGAAATTCTATAATCAAATATGCACAAGGTTCAGCAGAGACACAATAATAATTAACTTATATTGATTGTATCAACTTTTCTGTTTCAATTTTCTCATCTATAACATAAAGATGAAAGTAGCATGTACTCATATGGGATGGGGGCTCAGTGGTGGAGTGCCTGCCTAGCATGAGTGAGGCACTGGGTGTGATTCTCAGTACCACATATAAACAGATAAAAAATTTTTGAAAAGGTTCATTGACAACTAAAACATTTTTAAAAACATAGCATGTACACATAGAATGGTTGGGAAGATTAAATGAAATGTTTTATGTAGAAAAGTGACTAGCACAGAGTAAATTGAACACTATTAGTGTTCAATATTGCAGTTATTCTCATTCTTTTTATATTGAATGGCAAGGCACTGTTTTAAGCAACGCTTGATTTTCTCAACAATTCTTCTCAATAGACTCTATTTATTATTTCCATCTTACAGAAGAGGGAATTGAAGCACAGGAAGGAACACACAGTGGAACTGGGATTTAAACTTGATCAGCATGCGCCCCAAGCCCACACTTCCTGTGGCGTGGAGGCGTGAAGAGAGACCAGTCTTGCTGGGTGCTTCTGGAAACAGAGACTGTTTCCAAAACAGCAACTGATAAAATATTGTCCCAAAATAACCTGCAACACAGAATTCTGGCTCTGGACTTCTTTAAAACATTCACATGAAATTTTCAATCCAATTTCAGATCAAAAAGGCAAAACTTCACCCTGGGGTTCCCGGGCCTGCAGACATAGAGCTTGCTGGCTGGTGTGGCTGAGGCCCATGCTGGCATGTTGATGCTCCCACCCTGCACTCAGCTCTTGCAGAAAGCTGTGTTCTGCCCCTCAGCCAGGTAGCTGGTTTGATTTAAATGCCACACCCTTCAAAAGGCGATTTCAGGTTGTCCAACTGGGGCCTGGGCCGCCTATGCTTTTTCCATAGTGTTTATGTAACCATTCCACTTCCCAAGCAAGGGATGCTGCTACCCTGTAATTACAGGATTGCAAGCCTGTCACTGGAGAGGGAAAACACGGAAAACAGCTCCATCTGCCTGTGAAATCCCAGCTCTTTCTGGAAGCCCAGAAACTCCTGGAAAAGGAAGCAACAGGCCAGCACCCCAGCACCGCCACTCAAAACATCCATTTTTATTAATATAACAAGTTTGGCTGGCCCTGACCTGAGAATGACTGTGGCCTCATAAATGACATTATTGCATCTGGGTAGCACTTTCCTATGAAGTTCCCAACCATACAAATCCCCCAAAACATTATTTAATCAAGAACAGCATGAATTCAACTAGAGAAACATAAAACAGAAGCGTTCATTAATCATACTATGCACCAGGATGCCAGACACCAAAATCTTGCATCTTTTTCATACCCTAATAATCGTGAGCTCGTGACAGTGTTCTCCTGGAGGACTGGCAGGCCCAGCTCTTAATTCCATTGCATTTCACCATTCTAAGATGAACATTCTTTTCCACTTTTAATATCTTTGCCCTTGGGTTGTATCTTACAATCCAGAGCATCTTAGATTCAATGAAACACAGACCCACAATTGAGACACTTATAGCCCTGTTCTACCCTTAAACCTCTCCCTGACCAACCAGCCCCCCTACACCCCCCCCCCCCCGACACACACACACTGCATCGGCAACATTGGTTTTCCTGGAAGTTTTCAAGAGGTGCTTAAACCATCTCTTCACCTCAGAGCTGAGTCCTCCAACTCACCTACTTTGCTGCCCTAAAAGATCTTTCTGAAATACTAATTATATCATTCTCCTGTTCATAATCATTCAATAGATCATTGTTAAATCTAAGTGATGAGTAAATGAAGATTCTTAGTACTGTTTTTTCTATATTTGGTCAGTTTGAAAACTGACCTCATAAAATTTGCAATACACCAATGAGGATGCCCTAGACTATTAGCAATATCTGGTTTCTTGAATCTACCTGAATAATTCAGGATCATCACCTCATTCAAGATCTGTAAATTCCACCTGCAAAGCGTCTATCATGGAACAGGAAGAGGTGCTTAGGACAATGAGGAGATCTTGGGGGCCATTATGCTGCTTACCACAGCTCCCAGATGTTAATAGTCTCGGCCTACTGCATTATCCTTTGTTGCTTCTCCTGACCCTGCCTATACCTTCTAAAATAGTCTACTTAATAATCTCTCTTCAAATTATCCAACTGGAGTCCTGGTATCCTTCTAGGACTCTGGCCCAGAGACCATCAAAGACCAGAATCTGTTCTGCATTTCCAACCTCAGCTTCCCTTGGTCCCACACAAACTCTCTGATCCTACCAGCCTCCCCAGACAACCACAGGCCTCTGTCATGGGCTTCACATCCAGATTGTCAGGAAAGAGGGGCAAGAGACTAAGCATGAGGAAGGAATCTCAGAATCACAGAAACCATGAGAGGTCTCAAGGCAGTTGCACAACTGGGCTTTCAGGTCAGGGGATCTCTGCAGGGAATGGAAGGCCCAGGCAATATCTGAGTAACGTGACTAAATATGCCATTACCATGCAGAGTACAAGAGCTGTGCTGGAGGATATTACGGTTTAGGTAAGAGGTGTCCCCCAAAAGCTTATGTGTGAGATCATGTAAGAATGTTCAGAGGTGAAATGATTAGATTATGAGAGGTGTTGTTAGGTAGTAGCTAGCAATGAGCAGTGAAATGCATGGCAAGGTGACAAGCATTCTTCAAATGACTTTAGGTTCCTTTTTAAACTACTTTCAAAGTGGATAAGAAAACAAAGGGCAGTATTTAATTTGTAGAAAATAAACAGAAGCAAAGGAGCTAATGGAAAAATAGTCAAAATAAGAGGATTGATGGATTAACTCTTGACAGAGTCCACAGAGGTTGCTGTGAAGCTAGGAATTATGGATATAGGTGTCTCCATTTGTCTGAGAAGGAAGATTCCTTTAGTTGCACAGGTGCAACTAAGGGGACCTCTGACCAGCTACTGACCCCAATGCCCACATTTACATGGGATTGATTTGTAGATGAAGGCCACCATGACCATTCCAGAGAGGACCAAATAAATTCAACAAATCTACCACCCCATGAAAGAGGACTTGAACACCTGGATTGGTGAAGGTTGCTGAAGGAGGACCCCAGCTCTCCTGGTAAACATCAAACAATAAATAAATTTGGAGACAGCATTATTTCCTTTGTCCTTCTCTGCTTGGGGATGCCCCACCCCTACCCCCAGAGTGCTCTCTGCTTGAGGATCACGTGGCTTTTACTTTACTTTCATTTTAATAAAGTTCTCTTGCATGGCTTTTGGTGTCTGACTTGAAATTTTCTTTCATCAGAACACAAGAACCCCCAGGTATGGAGTTTCCGCTCCCTGCTTTCCTGTGCCAGTGTGACCTAATCAACGGATTAACTCACTGATATGAATTAACTAAGTGCTAACTCTAGGCAAGTGGGGTGTGGCTGAAGGAGATAGGTCATTGGGGGTGTGACCTTGGGGTACCTATTTTGTTCCTGTTGAGCAGAGCTCACTCCCTGCTTCCTGGTGCCAGGTCCTAAGCTGCTTTTCTCCACCACACTCATCTACCACAACATTCTGCCTCACCTTGATCCCAGAGCTTTGGAGTGGCTGATCATGGACTGAACCTCTGAAACCATGAGCCAAAATAAAGTTATCCTTCTCTACATTGTTCTTGTCAGATATTTTGGTCACAAAGACGAAAAAGTTAACTAAAACAGAGGACAATGCAGGACCAGCAAACAACGCTTACCTGATCCATATGTGTGGTATCAGGCCATGGTAGAAACACCTCCTTCCCCACTTAAGGAAAGCTCTTTCATCTCCACCACCTCTAATAGACAGCCATCCAGGCTCCACTTTGATCCCAGCAACACTGATTTCTAATGACAAGGAGCTCATCACTTAAAATAGCTCTGGGAAGAAAGTCTTCTGGGCAGTGCACGATCCCCCTCTCTGGGAGGGGGATCTCATTGGTGCGGTTCAGACCCCCACAACATAACTTGAATTCACTTCCACCTTTTAAATATGCAAAGACAGCTCTAAAGCACTCTGCCAGAATCTTTTATTTGTTGGACTAACCACACTCAATTCCTCTGAGAGTCCTGTGATATTTTCTTATTCCTTCACTGTCCCATCCTCTGCCCCTGAAAGCACTGCAGAACATCAAAATGCAGGCTCCAGAAGTGGCCCAAACAGTGCAGAGACAGGGCAACTCGTCCCCTCCTCTCTTCATATGGAGATGTGTTAGTGCATAGCATTTTAATGTATACATTAAGATGGAATTAATTATAGGATGTAATAACAAACTACTATTAGCCCATTTTATGCTCCTGGTCAACCAAAAGACCTGGAACTTCTGGCTTTCCCTCATGTTGAGCATTTTTTAAGCTAGATGTAGGACTTCACAGTTTTATCACTGTTCTGTTATTCAAGGTCCCATCTCTTCTTGAATTTTTTCAAGTTTTTTTTTCTCTTTTTTTGATACTGAGGATTGAACTCAGGGATACTCGACCACTCAGCCACATCCCCAGTCCTATTTTGTGTTTTATTTAGAGACAGGGTCTCACTGAGTTGCTTGGCACCTTACCATTGCTGAGACTGGCTTTGAACTCTCGATTCTTTTGTCTCAGCCTCCCAAAGTGCTGGGATTTACAGGTATGCGCCACTGCGCCCAACTACAAGATTTTTTGAGATCTTGTCTGTTATCTCTCTTAATCTTCAGATTTGAAAAAGCACACTTTCTATGTTTTTATTCAAGTTGTCAACAGAATACAACCAAGAGGATGAGAACAAGGGGCAAACTCCTCTTGCAAGTGTCTCCACCTGTGACACCAGTACATTGGTGTGTAGTAGCTCCTCGAGCCTTGGAAACACCCAGCTGAGTTTGGCAGCCGTGTTTCTCCATCTTGTCCACAACTGTATCTTGAGGTCCTGTGCCATTGGCTACGTTGAAATCGAGACGTACTCCACTCAGGGCATTCTCCTTTCCATGGACTCTTAGAGCACCATAAAACAGACGTTGATATATATTTACTCTTGAACTTGCAGTGGCCTTTAATGATCTAGGTATTTACACTAATATTCCCTCTTGGGAATATGTGACAATGGGCACTGTTCCCTCCTCATCAAGATGTCCTCTTCTACCAGTTTCCATGGTCTCACCCATCTCTTGCCAAACACAGGAGGATAACTAGTTGACTGGGACATGGAGTTAGGAAGGAGACTTTTCACTGTGTACCATTGTGTAATTTTAGATCTTAACATATCAAAAATGGATAACAAGGTTTAAAATGGTTTTTTAAAGGTGTTCTTCTATTTGAGAAAATCCACAAAGTAGTCATTCTGAAATTCTACATACCCTCCTTCATGCTGAAGTCAGGCACATAGAATCCCTTGACATATAGGGTTATTTCCTTATTTTCTAACAAAACAAGCCATGTCCTGGTGATCAATCCCATAACATAATTTGAAATTGAAGTGAACAGTATAAATGTTCCAAATAATTATCTCTTTGTACAAGAGAAAAATATTTCCTGTCCCATTGACATCAGACTTGGATGTATGACTCCTAATCCTGCCAATGTAGTGTAAGCAGCAGTGATGTGTGCCCCATTCAGTAGATGTTTTACATCAAATAGAAGTTGTAAGAGTCCCTTGGTGGTTCTACCATAGCTCTTCTACACCTGCCACACACTGGCATGACCCAGACGAGGCTATTCCTTTGGCCTGAATCCCAATTGAAGAAGCCACAGAGGACCCAAAATAGACATTTAACACAGATGGGAAATAAGCTTTTGCCCTATAAACTACAGATAATTGGGGGTTATCTGTTACTGGAGCAGAACCTAACAAAAACTGACTAAGATAGCAATAATTTTACATATTTGTTATACTACCCTTGAGATTGCATTTACTCAAACTGAAATCTTAGAATCATCCCCGTATTGCTCCTCTTTCCTTAACCCTCCACATCCAATACTTGTAGATCAGGTCTTGTCAATTCTCAAATCCACTTACTTCTTTCTCCCCATAGCTGCAGCTTGGTCCAAGCCACGATCATTTTTTTATGTGTACAAGAAACCCCAACAGCCTTCCTATCCTAACTTTCCACTCTCCACACAGCAGCAAATCAGAGCATGGCACTTATCTACTTAGGATTCTTCAGAAGTGTCCATTAAACTTAGACTAAAACCCAGTTTCTTACCAAGAGCCAATCAGGCCCTACATGAGCTAGTGCCTTTTTACAGACTCATCTCATCTTGTTATGCTGTAGTTATTCTCATCCTCTTTCAGGTCTTTGAACTTGTCGTGCTCTTTCCCACCTCAAAGCCTTGGTCTGTATGGTTCCCTCTTCCTAGGCTTATCATCGGGTCTTAAATGTGTCATCTACCTTTTTTTTTTTTTTTTTTTTGAAACAAGGTCTAACTAAGTTGCTTAGGGCCTCTCTAATCTGCTGAGATTGGTCTAGAACTTGCAATCCTCCTGCCTCAGCCTCCAGAGTCACTAAGATGACAGGTGTGTGCCACCACACCTGGCTAAAGAGATTGCATTTTATAGTTTCTTTTTAATGTACTTGTATTTTTAATAAAAATATGAAAAATTATTATTACATATTTGGATTACAATTAACTTTACATTAAAAACAAATTTTCAAGAATTAGTTTACTGTAGCCGGGCACAGCGGTGCACATCTGTAATCCCAGCACTTTGGAAGGCTGAGACAGGAGAATTGCAAGTTCAAAGCCAGCCTCAGCAATGGCAAGGTGCCAAGCAACTCAGTGAGACCCTGTCTCTACATAAAACACAAAATAGGGCTGGGGATGTGGCTCAGTGGTCAAGTGCCCATGAGTTCAATCCCCAGTACCAAAAAAAAAAAAAATTATTTTACTGTCCATTGTATTTCTTTCTTTTTGTATTAGGGATTGAACCCAGAAGTGCTTTACCACTGAGCTACATCTCTGGTCCTTTTTATTTATTTTTTTAAATTTTGAGACAGGGTCTCACTAAGTTGCTTAGGGCCTCACTAAGTTGCTGAGGCTGGACTCGAACTTACAATCCTCCTGCCTCAGCCTCCCCAGTCACTGGAATTATAGGCATGCACTATTGCACCCAGATGTCCATTGTATTTTACCACTTTAGCTATCACTTGTTTTCCATATTTTAATTTTTCGTATGGAGAGATGCTTTCCTAAAACAACATAGGATCTGGACCTCCTGCCCATGTCCCAAATCCATTACTTTGTTTTTTTTTTTATTCACTTATTATTTGTATGTGGTGCTGAGGATCGAACCCAGTGCCTCACGCATGCTAGGCAAACGCTCTACCACTGAGCTACAGCCCCAGTCCCTAAATCCATTACTTTGTATCATAACACTTTTATTATTACTTTGATGGCATTTAGCACAATTTGTTCTTATTGTTGTTTTATGCTTTCCCTACTGCACTGTAAACTTCATGAGCAAAGGGTTATAGTTTATCTAATATTCTGTCGCTATTGCCTATGAGTGAATCTATCAAAGCAGGCATTTAGTGTAGTATTTGTTACCTGTTATTTAGTCTTTTCTTAGACTCTAAGAAGCAATGGTTGGGGCTGGGGTTATGGCACAGCGGTAGCATGCTCACCTAGCATGCGTGAGGCACTGGGTTCGATCCTCAGCACCACATAAAAATAAAATAAAGATATTCCGTCCACCTACAACTAAAAAATAAATATTTTAAAAAAGAAGAAGCAATGGTTAATAAGGCCCATACCGAAGATTTCTTCTCAGTGTTAGTTCCCTTTACTTGCTTAGGAACTCTATAAACTGATCAACTGTCACTATCATTATAAGTTTAACCCACCATCACACCAGTCGCAAGAACATTGAGCACAAATCCTCACCATCACTATTCAATTCACTTTGATTCAGCAAATACTTAAGAATACTAAGCACTCTCTGAAAAAAAAAAAAAGAATACTAAGCACTATGAGTCTTACATCAGGATGAAAATGAGGAGCATAGTCTACTTAATACTGAAGAACAGCATTATCTTATTTATACAATACATAATAACTGGAATTAATTTCAATGCTCACTTTGAATCAGGGACTATGATAAATTTACTATATGTATCATCTCATTCATCTTCACAACATCCCTATAATGGTAGAGCATACCAACCACAAACATAGGTTCTAGAATTATATTGATCTGGGTTCAAATGCTAGTTTTACTCCTTTTGCATATTCCTTGACTTCTCTATGCTTTCATTTCTTCAGCTGGGAAATAGGAGTTATTGTGGTACCCACACCTTAGGGTCATTGTGAAGATTAAATGAGATAATACATGTGATGTGATGTGCTTAGCTTTCTGTGTGCCTGGCACATGGAGTGTCCCATAAATGTCAGCTACCTCTTCTTAACTTGTTCTTCTGGAGGTCAAGTCCTGCAGCATCAGATTTTGTGCCCAGCACAGAGAAAGCATTTCCTGGCTGAGCTTCTGCCTTTCAGGAGCACACAGTCAGAGACAGCTAAGAGCACACTTGGAATTCAGAAGAGCACAGCAAACATGTTCCTCCAAGAGACTGCATTCAGTTTATGGTCCAAGCACAGTAAACTAATGTTCTCATTTCCTTTTCCACCAAAATAGCTATCTGTGCTCCCTGAAGAGGCCCTGGATGATTATAGTTCCTTAAATGCCCTAAAATTCTCAGGAGAGAAGGAATGTTTTTCTAAAGCAGGCCCAGCTTGGAGCTAGAAGACATAAGGTTAAATTCTCTGAAGCTATGACAATGTAACTCATTTCCTGTTTTTCTCAACTGTCTAGACACCGATCTCATAAGCATTAGCTGTGAGTTCCACCATCAGATTAAAAATAGAAGGTTTAAATATGAAATGCTGTGGTGTAGGAAAGATTGTAGGTTTCCACCTTTGTCCACAAACTGACTACATTGAAACAGGATTTTTTTTTTTGTCTTTGTTGTTAGTTTTTCCATTAAGTCCTGGGGAACCATATTTCAATGGCAGGAACATAGCACACTTTTTTTGGTCTGAAGAATATGTCTGCCCCTTGATAGAGTTAATGCAGTTTTCCCCCTAGGTTTTACTAGTGACTTGAACACATAGCTCATGGCAGGTTCCCTCAGAAAGGTATGTGGTCAAACCAGCCAGAAATATTTCAAGTCATTGCAGAGACCAACATTTAGCCCCAAGTATCTATAAGGGGCTATTTGTTGTTGTGTGACAGCAAATGCATGTGAATTGGACGCATTTATTTCTTATTTTATCTTCTGCCTCATAAAGAAATCCAGTAACTATTTTTTGAACATATGATTTTTCCAGAAAACACATTTTTAAAAACTCCTTTAATAATACCTGGATAGTGTTACACCAGTGTGGAAGATCTAGTATGCTGAGTTTCCCAAATTTACTGGACCACAGAACTCTTTTATTAGGATAATCCTACTAGCACCTCCCAGATTAGTATAACATGGAATATCAATTTAGGAAATGTGAATTGAAGGCCTCTGTGATTTTTTTTATTTCTGTTTCCAGAATTATGAGAGATTAGGTCTTTTCTCTGACACTCTCAGCTACCTGAATCGCAACATAAAACATGAACTAAATAAATACTATTGACTCTGCAATGAACAGAAATATCTGTTCTCTTTACTACTGGGAGGCAAATACCATATAAATACCTGTGCATTTACTTTTTAATACTTACATATTGAAATAAGTACATATTGAAATAAATAAAGATGAGTGTCTTAATGTACACAAATATATTTCCTAATTCTGTCCACTGAGAAACAAGAGACCCTAGTAGCAATGAACATCATTCTCCAGTAAAAAAAGAATTAGAGCTCTTTGGAGAACAGGTTGATTTCAGGGTTGGGGAGAATAAAATATAAGTCTAGGATAAAAAGTGTCAAACATTAAGAAAATACCCAGAAATGACAGGGCATGTTGAAAGGATACAGGAGCCAACTTGTTCAAGATCCTAATGGCCAGAGCTGGAACAATTTGAGCAACAAAATAAATATGACAGTATTAAATTATAAGTCACACAATAAATATGTATAAGCCCATACTCTGCTAAAACTAGTAAGTAAAAGGAAGAAAAACAGGATATTTATGTGGCCTCAGAGCATCTCCCTAAGACACTGTCAGTCACAGAGAGAAACACAGAAATTCACAATGAGAAACCTAGCAGACTCCACTCTAACCAAATGATCAAGGTTAACAGTACCAGTAATAATATAGTGATGTTGTGGGGAAAGACATGACATTACTTCTGAGAATTCCTGCCCAAATTGCATTATTTAGATTTTATCTGAGAAAACAGACAAACCCAAATGGGAAGACATTATCCAAAGTAACTGACCAGCTCTCTTCAGAAGTGTCAAGATCTTGAAAAACTCAATCAGAGAAAGCTTAATTAGTCTCTTTCTCTTAACTAAGTTCAACATGAGATCCACAGGGTCTTGCTAAGTTGCTAAGGCTGGCTTTGAACTCACAATCCTCCTGCCACAACCACCCCAGCTGCTGGGATTACAGGCATGGGCCACCATGCCCAGCAATTTCCTGATTTTGATCATTATACTGTGGTTGCATAAGATGCTAACATTAGGGGCTGGGGGTGTGGCTCAGTGGTAAAGCACTTGCCTAGCATGCCTGAGGCACTGGGTTCGATCCTCAGCACCACATATGAAAAATAATAAATGAATAAAATAAAGATCCATCAACAACTAAAAAAAAAGTATTTAAAAAAAAAGATGCTAACATTAGGGGAAACTGGGTGAAGTATATATGGGAATTCTCTGTACTATTCTTATAATTTTTCTTAAGTCTAAAATTATTTCAAAATATTTTTAAAGATTTTTAATTAAAAATATATTCACAAGCCAAAAATTCACAGCTCGATGCCAGTGCATACCAATTTTTTTTTTTTGATAACAGATTGAACTCAGGGATACTGGACCACTGAGCCACATCCCCAGCCCTATTTTGTGTTTTATGTAGAGACAGAGTGTCACTGAGTTGCTTGGCACCTTGCCATTGCTGAGGCTGGTTTTGAACTCGCAATTCTCCCGTCTCAGCCTCCCAAAGTGCTGGGATTACAGGTGTGCCCCACCACACCCAGCTCCAATCATATTAATAATATTAGTAACAATAGGATTATTGTTTTTTTAAAAATAATATAAAAAGAAGCTATGCCAGGAACTTGAATGTGTTCTTTTCTTTACAATCTGAAAGCATGAACAAAGTAACATGTCCAGTAAGTGACATGTCATTTTTGTTGTAGTTTAACAAATAAGATCAAATTACTTCTTAACAGAGACCAAATAGCAACCTAAAATTATAGGTAATGTTGAATACCTGTGCTACATTATTTCTGTCCCTTGCTCATTTATCTCAGACTTCAAGGCATGTCAACAATGTAGAATTCAAGAATATAAGCTAATGAATACTCTAGGTAAGCAATTACGCCTTAACTTTCTGAAATTTTTTCTATAAAAATCCATCAGGAGCCAGGTGCGGTGGGCACTTTGGAAGGCTGAAACAGGAGAATTGCAAGTTCAAAGCCAGCCTCAGCAATGGTGAGGTACTAAGCAACTCAGTGAGACCCTGTCTCTACATAAAACCCAAAATAGGGCTGGGGATGTGGCTCAGTGGTCGAGTGCCCCTGAGTTCAATCCCTGGTACCAAAAAAAATCCATCAGGGTCACACATTTTGGGTTTTCCCCAAGGACTTCTTCACACGTTGACCTTATTGAATACAACTACCACCAAATGAGATGCTTCATCTTCCCCATTTTTCAAAAAGAAAACACTTTCAAGAAAATTGACTCTCCCCTGCACACTGTCCCATCTCTCCACCCCAGGAGCTAATAACCCCAATTGTTTCCTGCCATTGAAATGAGGGTAAACTAATATCCAAGTTATCCTGGAATGAGAAAATAAGCAATGAAAAAAGATGAGTGATGGCAGGGGAGGGACAGGCAGCTGGCAAGAAGAAAGACAATTTGGCTAATGGCTAAGAGCATGCATGCAAACTCAGCTCAGCCACTTTCTGTGATCTGGCTAGGTTCCTTTCTGCCTCTTCAACAGAAAGAGCTTCAGTAACTGTTTTAGTCAGCTTTTTCACTGCTGCAACTAAAAGACCCAACCAGAACAACTGTAGAGGAGGAAAGGTTTATTTAGGGGCTCATAGTTTCAGAGGTCTTAATATATAGACAGCAGGCTCCAATCCTCGGGGCTCGAGGTGAGGCAAGACATCAGGCAGAAGAGTGCGGCAGAGGGAACCAGCTCACATAATGATCAGAAAGCAGAGAGGGCTTGCCAGATGCAAATATATCCCAGAGCCACGCCTCTGATGCCCCACCTGCTTTCCATTGTCACTCAGTTAATCCCATCAGGTGATTAAGTCACTGATTGGGTTAAGGCTCTAGTAATCCAATCATTTCCCCTCTGAGCCTTCTGGATACCTGACATCCAAACCATACAGTAACTGTAGAAAAGTGAATTGTGTCCCTGCCAAATTTTATGTCTATACAAAACCTTAGGAAGTGACTTTATTTGAAAATAGGATCTTTGCAGATATAATTTAGGTCATAGTGGATAAGGGTGGACCCTAAACCTAATGGTATTATTGTAAAAAAAGAGAACCCCCAGAGAAAGAGAGAGAAGGTCATGTAAACGGAGACAGATTGGAGCTATCCAGCTGTAAGCCAAGGAGGCCCAGGGATCACTGAGACCAGCCAGGAAGCTAGGAGGAGACAAGGAAGGATTTTTCCTCAGAGCCATCAGAGAGAGCAGGGCCTTGCTGACACCTTAATTTCAGACTTCTAGCCTCCAGGACTGAGAGAAATAAATCTCTATTGTTTTGGGATCAAGTTTATAGTAATTTGCTATGGCAGCCCTCGGAATGCAATAGAAGCAGCAGTATGGAGGTCATGTGTGTGAAGTGCCTAGAGGACAATTAACAACCCATGAGTCATTTCACCTGTTCTGCTGTCATAATGCCAGGTGATGCCAGGGTTAATTACACATTTCTTACCTTTGGACATTTTATAGCACTAGAGATATGACAATTAAGTGCAATGCAGCATCTTATATTGGCTCATGGTGCAGAAAAGGGGCATCTGCAGGAAAATTGGTGAAATTCAAATAAGTCTGGCATTTAAGTTAACAGTAATGTTCCTATTTTAGTTTCTTGGTTCTGAAAAAAGTTCCAGGATAATGTTAATGTAATATAAGAAAACTAAAACTAGGTAAAGGATATATTGAGACTCTGCAACTTTTCTGTAAATCCAAAATATTATGGGTTAAATATATGCATATGTATATATACTGGATCTATATTTACGCAGTGAGAACTATATACAATAATTAACTATAAATAATTTGTTTACAACAATGAATGTCACAAACTGGGTTTCCTATATAAACTTGATACCCCTTATAATATTGAAAACCTCATCCTGCCAAGCTGAGAGAGCACTCACTATAAAAGAGACTCCAACTCACTTGTGCATCCCCACTCTATCAGGAAGAAATAAAATACCTCACAAAATAACTGCATACTCCACCACTATCATTCCACACAAATGAGGATGCTTTGAGAGTCTCTTCTGTTAATTTGTGGCTTGTAAAAGCAATACTAACACCTCTTTTTACCTTATTTTGTTCCTTAAATGGAGCGCTTCCGTGATTGAAATGAAAGAAACTTTGGTTTCATCCATAGAATGGGGTGCAGCTGGGTAACCCTGAGAAATGGCCCTGTAGAGAGACTTCAGACTTCATGACCCTCCGCCCCTAAGTCCTCATCCTTTTTATTCACCAGCTGTGCAATGGGTCCATCTCAGTTTCTTGTGAGGGCTCTCCTCCTTACTTGCTCTCCCGTGTCTCACACAGCAGAGCGAGCTCGGGTCGTCTTCTTTCCATAACAGCTCTAATTCCATCCTGCAGGACCTCATCTAAACTTAAATTCCTTCCAAGGCTCCACCCCCAAATACCAATAGCTGGGGGACAGGGCTCTGACATACAAACCTGGACGCATAGAGATTATAAATGCGACTCCAAGCTACAGGATTTAGCCTACTCTCAGCGCAGCAGAGAATGACCAGCAATTCGCTTGAGACCCTCAGAGACCTTCTACACTCACGGCACTGACGCCCGGAATCCCTCCGCCGTCCGCCCCGCCCACTCCGCCACGCTGAACCAGCGAGATCGAAACTCTCCTCTCGTCTGAAAAGCACAAGAGGCCGGGCCCAGGTGGACCGCAGCCCACGCTGACAGTAAGGAGGACCTGAGCCGATCCTGGGCGGGATGACGTTTGACTTCTTTTTTCCCTATGTAGTTCCGGCTCGATGAGCTGGGCGGAGGGAGACGGTGTGAGCGGTGCGCAGTCCCGTTTGGAATTTTGGCGCGTGCAGGCCGCAGGGGCAAGGGAGGCCGCCCAGCTCCGCCCCTGCTGACACCGGCCTACCATCTCAGAATGAAATGCAAGATGTGGGTCCTGGAGCCCAGAGAAATAAAGCCCTTAGCCTTTGACAGGTTTCGACTCTGAGCCTTAAGAGATCTTTACTGCTGACTTAACCACAAGGTAACTACCAAAAGGAAAGAAAACGAAAAGAGCTTCAATAGCCAGTAAAGCCCAATAGTTGAGGATGCAGGTTCTGTACCCAGCTCTGCCACAAATTATTCACCTCTCTGGGTTCTAATTTCCTCATGCAGAAAATGCCCAAATAATACCTAAGTGCCGAGAGCCATCCGTGAACTAAAATTGGCATTGAAGCCATTAGGTGGGAAAGTCTGGTTTCCAGGAACTCAACAGTGGCACTCCTGCTGCTTTGAAATTGACCAATGTATGTGATATCCTTCCTAACTCTGCCAGGTTCAGCACTGCACTGGAGTTGGGGTGACCCTCTGGAACCCCAGAACACACAGCCTCTCAGAGATGGCTGTCGCTTGCCAAGATGCCAGTCAGCCTGTCTGCTGCAAGTCCCCTGCCACACTGAGAAGCAAGACTCCTCCCTCTGAAACCCTATCCCTGCCTTTGATGTACTCTCCCTTAAATAAAGGACCAAAGCCATTTTTTATTTTTTATTTGTTCTAATTAGTTATACATGATAGCAGAATGCATTTCGATTCATTGTACACAAATGGAGTACAACTTTTCACTTCTCTGGTTGTACAGATGTAGAGTTGCAGCACATGTGCAGTCAAACAAATACCTAGGATAATAATGTTCATCTCATTCCACCATCTTTCCTGTCTCCAAAACCCCCCTTCCCACCTGCCCTTTGCCCAAAGTTCCTCCATTCTCCCCACGCCCCCGCCCCCCCATTATGGATCAGCATCCACTTATCAGGAGAACATCTGGCCTTTGGTTTTTTGGGATTGGCTTGTTTTGCTTAGCATGATGTTCTTCAACTCCATCCATTTACCTGCAAATGCCATAATTTTATTCACTTTTGATGCTGAGTAATACTCCATTGTGTATATGTACCACAGTTTCTTTATCCATTCATTTCTTTTTTAAAAAAATTATTTAGTTATAGATGGACACAATATCTTTATTTTGTTTATTTATTTATGTGGTGCTGAGGATCGAACCCAGTGCCTCACACATGCGAGGCAAGTGCTCTGCCCCTGAGCCACAACCCAGCCCCATCCATTCATTTCTTGAAGAGCATCTAGGCTGGTTCCATAGTTCATCCATTGTGAATTGAGCTGCTATGAACATTGACATGGCTGTGTCACTATAGTATGCTGATTTTAAGTCCTTTGGGTATAGACTGAGAAGTGGGATAGCTGGGTCATATGGTGGCTCCATTCCAAGTTGTCTAAGAACTCTCCATACTGCTTTCCATAGTGGTTGCACCAATTTGCAGTGTCACCAGCAATGTATGAGTGTATGTTTTTATCCACATCCTCACCAACATTTATTGCTTGTATTCTTGGTAACTGCCATTCTGACTAAAGTGAGATGAAATCTTAGAGTAGTTTTGATCTGCATTTCTCTAATTACTAGAGAACTTGAACATTTTTTCATATATTTGTTGATCAATTGTATATATTCTTCTGAGAAGTGTCTGTTCAGTTCCTTAGCGCATTTATTGATTGGGTTATTTATGGTTTTGGTGTTAAGTTTTTTGAGTTCTTTATATATCCTGGAGATTAGTGCTCTATCTGATATGTGTATACTAAAGATGGTCTCCCACTCTGTGGGCACTATCTTCACATAACTGATTGTTTCCTTTGCTGAGAAGAAGCTTTTTAGTTTGAATCCATTTATTAATTCTTGATTTTATTTCTTGCACTTTAGGAGTCTGGTTAAGGAAGTCAGGACCTAATCCAAGGATCCATTTTCTAGTTGCTCTCTTCCAGCTCCTACCAGGGCTGGAGAACCTATCTGGTGCTCCATTTCCCTTTTGAAACTAATTTCTGGCTCTGGCTCTGGCTCTTAATTCTTCTCTAATTATTTCAGACTTTATTTTTCTCAGGTGGCTCATCACCTCCTGAGCAGGAAACTGCCCTGACAGGGTGCTGGCAGCCCCACGATACCTAAGATCCTACAGTATTTTTATACCTTATTACCATGCCTGCACATACTAAGTGCTAAGTTAATCTTGGTTGCTGTCACAGAATTACAGAAAATGGCTTCTCTAAGATGACAAGAATTACTAGACAACTTTGAAATAGATAACATGCTGAATGATCAGAATGAAAGAGGAGTCCTATTGCAACAGGAAAAAAATGTATTTATTGATCTGGATAACTATAGTTTACTCATTCAGCGTGTGTTAGTCATGGAGCATCTATTATTTGCCAGTCATTATCCTAAGCACTGGGGATGCAACAATGAACAAAAAGATAGAAAATGATCCCACAAGCCAGCACAGTGGCCCATGCCTGTGATCTGAGCAATTGGGTAGGCTGAGGCAGGGGGATCACAAGTTGGAAGCCAGCCTCAGTAACTTATTGAGACCCTGTCTCAAAATAGAAAATAAAAAGGACTGGGGATGTAGCACAGTGGTAAAGTGCCCTTGGGTTAACCTAAGTACAAAAATAAAAGATAAAAATTAAAAAAAAAAATAGCAAGGGCAATTTCCATTCCCCACCCCTGGTTCTAGGGTTCTCTGCACTCAGACTTCACTGTTTGGCTTCTTCTTGCCCTCCCAGATGATGCTCTTGGGCAGGACTTAAAATGAATTCTGCTCAAAATGGATAAACAAACAATACTTTTCTAATATAGACTAAGAATGAACTATTGATATAATAACAGGGATAGCATCTGAGGATGTTGATGCTGAGGGGGGCGGGGGGAAGGCCAATCACCTTTTCAGTGATTTGGTCTGTGTGCACCCATTTATATAACACTCTTGAAATGAGAGAATTCTAATGATCTAATGATGGAGAACAAATCAGTGGTTGCCAGGGATTAGGGTTGGCAGCCAAGTCTCACAAATGTACTAGGAGGGAGTTTCTTTGTAGTTGTGGAACCTGGAAATGGTATCCCAATGTGGGAATGATACACAGACCTGTGGATGTGATAAGATTTTATAGTACTACACACACACACACACACACACATGCACGCACACACACACAAGCATGTAAAAAGTGATGCAAATCAAGGGATCTACCGTTTAATTCATAGTATTGTACCAATTTCAATGTCAAGTCCCTAGTTTTGAAAACACACTATGGTTTGGTAAGACATCATCACGGAGGGAAGCTGCACCGAAACCACATGGGAGCCTCTCATTTTTGCTACTTATTCTAAGTCTTAAATTATTTCAGAATAAAAGTTTCCACAAGTGGTCTAGCTCTGTACTGTCCCTCCCATGGAGCCTACACTTGAGCCCAGGAACACCCTCATCGTTTACCCCAGCAAACCCTGGGAACGCAGGACGAAACCCAGCTGTGTCCTTCTACCACAGGCCAGTCTAGCCAGATTTCTTTGCCCCCAATAGTAGAAAGTGTATTTCCTCCGACCTTCTGAACCTTCCAAACCCCTGAGTCTCTGGTGGCAAACTCACCCCACACACACTCTGATCACTTGTGTATTCAGTGTGGCTGAGGGGGATCCAAGATTAGGTGATGGGGCCACGAGCATTTCCCCAGTGTGGTGGATGCTGTAGCCCTAGTCCAGTTCTCCCCTGGAGGACGAGGTCCTCATCCTACCCCAAGTCTCTGGAAATTTCTCTAAGCTGGAGAGAGCCACCAAGGCCACATCCCTTTCCGAGAGGCAACCTGCATCTAATGACTGGTCCCAGTAGGGGTTATGAAGACCCAGCCTCCTTGCCTCAACAAGGAACAGCTCTGAACTCTAAGCCAGCTCCAGAACCCCCTTGGGTTGGCTGAGGCCTCTGTAGTGACTGCAGCCCAGCTCCACGTTTCCCTATTTCATCTTGCTTGATTTTCCCACAGGTGTTGGTTCCAAGACATTCCCCCATAAGCCTGATTCATATTCCCTCCAGGGAACCTGAGCTGTGGCATCCAGTGAATTCCATACATGACAATCTCACACTCATTTTTTATTCCAATTACCTCCTGAATTGAGGACTGAATCAAAATTGAGAAAAGGAAAGTTCCACTTAACATCATGTTATATTTATAATAGGAATAATCAATAAGATCCAAAAAGAAATTTCAAAGAGGCCTTGTGGAATATTAAATAGCCAATAAAAATTCTGGATATTTTGTAGCAAAAAATACCAGAAAAAATGACCATGATCTGATGTTAAGAGAATGCAAAATTGATTCTGGACTGAGAAAAAAAGCAAAAAAAGACATCTTAGACATATTTGGAGACATGTGAGTACATCCTGTATACAAGGTAATATTCTTGCATGGATGTTAAATTTCTCGTACATCATAATACTGTGGTTAAGCAGAAGAATGTCTTTGTTCTTAGTTTCAAAATCCTGCTTTAGTGTTTATGGGTAAAGTCTCATAATGTCTGCAACTTGCTTTCAAATCATTCAGGAAAAAGAAAAAGGATTTTTATAATGAGCCAGCATGAGCAAGAGAGCTATTCTCTGCCAAGACCAGGAATACTCTTGCCCTGGTGTCATTCCTGTGCTAGATGCTCCCCCTTGTGTATCAAAAGAGCAAGAATGCATTCATCAAAGGGGATTTCAAAACTGCCCTTCACAGCCAGAGCGCAAGGCTGCAAGACTTTCAGAGAAGGCCATCAAACTGTCATTTTTACTACCTCCACTCCCAGTCCTCAATTAATGGTGTAGTTCTTATGTCCTTGATCTCCCTGCTGTTAAAACTGGAGTCTCAATTCATGTGAAGGCAGGGCAATTGGGGAAGGGATTGGAAGGGTCTGTACTCTTGTCTGTGGGGGAACAGGCTTTGGAATCCAGTAACCCTGGACTGGGTCCTACTTTGGCTGCTTGTTCCCTGGGTGACCTCTTCAAGCATCAGCCTGACTAATCCATGAAGTTGGGAATCACCAGTAGCAAGTCAAAGGAATCAGGAAGCCAGCCAGGTTATTGAGAAGGTGCCCAGTGGATATGGCATTGTTGGTGGCTGGGGACCCCTCAGAGAGACGGTGTAGCACCTAACTACTAGTTTGACATGCTGAGGAGCTAGAAAGTTGGAGCATTTATCCACCAGTTCCCACCCATCAGCCTCTGAAGGCTGCTCCAGAGTGTATTAATTCCTCCATGCTGCCAGCCTGCCCAAGCTAGGGCCAAGTGTGTTGTGTGCAGGGAAAGCCTCTCTCCAAGGCTCCCCATGCTTCACTTAGGTGAGAAAGGGTAAGGAGGGGGAGTTCTCGGGAGAGGGGCTAACAGTATCTGCCACATCACCTGGAAGAACCATGTTGGAGCATAAATGAGAGAGACTCTGAAAGCCATCATCAGAGCACCCGATAGTGTTCAATGCACCTGAACCCAAGAGCAGGCTACTGTGGCTCCTTGATTCTTCCCTGGATGGTAGATAGAGCGTGCCAGTTTCTGTTTCCTCTGTAACCTTGACTAATACAAATTCTACCAAATCCTCAAAACAAAACCCCCCAGATCCATCCCTCCTGCAATTTCCATTCCTTACCCCGATGCCTTTGTGTTCAGAGACCTCTCCCAGCTGGTCCCTATTGTCCCCTCTGCCAACTCCAACCTGCCCACTACAAAGGACACTCTGCAAAATGCTAATGTTCTCACATCTCCTATTTGAGAACTTATGAGGACCCCTTTCTTCCTATATGATTAAACCCTCAATTCATGCCTGGCTCAAGGCCCTCAGCAGGGAAGACATGCATGGACCAAAGACAGGCACCCTATGGCTTCCCTAGATTCTCTTGTCTACAGTCCACCCCACTCCACACTCCAAGACCAGCATGAGAAGATATGCCCTCATTTTGCCTTTGTATTTATTCCAATGTGACCAGATCTTCCTCTTATGCTACAGGAATTCTGGAGTCAGATCCAGGTTCCAGTTGTGTTCCCCTATGTTAAGTATGCTACTTTGGGTAAGGTGTCTATGCCCATTTTCTCGTCCAAAAAAAATTAATAATTTTAAAATAACAATAATTCTACTCCATAAGGTTATTTTTTAAAGGTTGACCTTTTTATCATAACTTTATTTTTATCTATTAATTTGTATGTGGTGCTGAAGATGGAACCCAGTGCCTCACCCGCGGTAGGCAAGTGCTCTACCACTGAGCCACAACCCCAGCCCCTCCATAAGGTTATTTTAAGGATTAATAAACAACAAGTAGCTTTGAACAGTGCCTGGTACAAAATGAGCACCCACCCAATAAATGCTAACTATCTGTATGGATTCCATCAAGGTGCTATTTTAAGATTTTTTTTAAGGAAGTAAAGAGATGTCTGTTGTGAAATAAGAAATAACATTGGTCTCTGTCCTCAGTTCCTGGCACAGAGCTCCTAAAATGATTGTAATTTCCTAAGCAATAGGAGTGGTAGGGAAAATGTTTGTTCTAGTCTTTGTCCTGTGCCCCAGGTTCCTGAAACCGAGCTAAAACCCTTGTAGACAGGGGTGCTAGAAGAATCTTTTGTCCTAATATTTGGTGTTTGACTTTGGTTCCTGACAAGGTCTATAGACAAAGGTCTATAAAACAGCTTCTAAGACCTTTGCAATTTTATGGGAAGAGGAGTGTCTGACACAGAGCTCCCACATCTTTGGGAATTTCCTAGGTGACAGGATTGTCTTCTGCTCTCAGTGGGCTCCTGGATGGAGGCTGATCACCAGAAAGACCAGGTCATGATTAGAAGCTTGGAACTTCCATCCCCAGCCCAATATTCTCCAGCAACATGAAAGGGGTTGGTAATGGAGTTAATAATGGATCATGTCTTCATAATGAAGCCTCAATAAAAATCCATGGACTATGGGACCTGTGGGGTCCAGAGAACTTCTAGGTTGGTGAACATATTCATGTGCACCCCAACTCCACAGAAGTTCCTGCACCTGGGACCCTTCCAGATTATCCTACATATCTCTTGATCTAACTGTTCATGTATACCTTTTGTCATACCCCTTATTAATATAATAAGCAATAAAAATAAGTGTTCCCCTGAGATCTAGCCATTCTAGCAAGTTAATCAAACCCAAGGAGGGAATCATGGGAACCCCTGTAAAATATATGGCAACTCAGTCAGATGTGTGTCTGACAACCTACTGCTTGTGACTGGTGTCCAAAGTAGGATATACAGTCTGATGGGACTGAGCCTGTAACCCATGGGATCTGACTCTAGGACATCCTGTTGGTGTTGCTGGAGAAGTAACAGATGTGTAGGAAAAAATCCACCAAATATCTAGCATCAAAATGGAAATATACTATTAGCAGTGTTGAATATGAGAGTAGGAAAAATAGTTGGCGTTTCCTATCTCATATATCTGCCAAGAAAGTTTTCTCTCTCTGAATGAGCACATGGACTTCCCAAGCTTTTCTGCACCCAAATGGTAGTTTAAAGGCATGTATGACACCTAAACACATTCTTGATATCATGGTTTCATAAGGTACACGGCTGTATCATAATTTCCTCATCTCCCAGATGATAAAACTATAGGTGGTTTCCAATCATCTATTGTTATATACAAAGTACAATGAATAACCTCATTTACCCATCATTTTATATATGTGCAGTATATCTGCAAGACAAATTCCTATGTGAGGAGTCACTAAGTCAAAGGGATGGTCATAGGTCATTTTTACAGGTAAATATCTGAATTGCCCTCCAGGGAGATTGAACCAAAGTGTTTCATTTGTTTGTAAAAGTTTCCAAGATGAATCTGGGCCTCCATTTTTACTCCTAGGCCCCAGATGTAATAATTACTAAGAATGAAACTAAATGATTTTCCCAAGTATGCAGCATATTGTAGATGTTCATTATATATTTTTTAAAAATATTCATTAGTTCTAATAAATTTAATAGAGCAAATACCTATTACTTATTACACACTATACTTCTAAGAGGTATTAGGAAATAAAAATAATATGTTAATAATTTTTTTTTTGGTACCAGGGATTTAACTCAGGGTACTCGACCACTGAGCCACATCTCCAGACCTATTTTGTGTTTTATGTAGAGACAGGGTCTCACTGAGTTGCTTAGCGCCTCATCGTTGCTGAGGCTGGCTTTGAACTTGCGATTCTCCTGTCTCCCAAAGTGCTGGGATTACAGGTGTGCGCCACCGCACCCAGCAAAACAATATATTAATAATTCTAAAAATATGCTTTTTTTTGTGGTGCTGGTGATTGAACCCAGGGCCTTGTGCATGCAAGGCAAGCACTCTACCAACTGAGCTATATCCCCAGCCCCTGAACATTCTTGTAAAATTTGTTTTTCAAAAAATGTCTTACATTATTTAAAAGCTATCCCAAATCATTTGTCATAATAAAACTGTACTTTATCAACATGAAAAAAATTCCAAGATGCCTAGAACTTCATCAGGTGACAGTCATTTAAATGAGAGCACAAAGAAGGTAGTAAAGCAAAAAACAATAAAAATTTTTCTTAAATCACATTTTTTTCAGTAAAAATGCAGTTTATTTCAATGTTAAATTTTGTGATCTCAATGGCTGTCCTTCATTAACTTCTTGCATTAGAAAACAGAAATCTCAGGGGGAAATAATATAAATACGATAAATATATCCATAAGATTATGTGTCCAAAAAGTGAGCAATCATATTATACAATTCCATGGGAAAAAACCTCCTAACAGTCTATCACTTGATACTGTGTTACATGGCATGTCACTGCAGAATAAAGAATATGAAGCTGTAAAAATCACACTTTTTAAGAAGTAAAATCATTAACTCTTTTTTTCTCCCCTGAGGCAATCATGTCCAACAACTTTGACTTTTCCTTCACTACTTGGTGAAGAGCCCAAATAAATACTTTGTTGTGGTTTTAGTTCCTGTAAGGATTAATATTCCTCAGAACTGATGAATTCCTGCAATGTACCACATTTTTCTGTGATTTTGTTCACTTAAAAGTGCCTGCTAGCCAGGCATGGTTGGCGCACACCTGTAATCCCAGCACTTTGGGAGGCTGAGACAGGAGGATCTCAAGTTCAAAGCCAGCCTCAGCAACGGCGAGGTGCTAAGCAACCCAGTGAGACCCTGTCTCTACATAAAACACAAACTAGGGCTGGGGATGTGGCTCAGTGGTCAAGTACCCTTGAGTTTAATCCCCAGTACCAAAAAAAAAAAAAAAGGGCCTGCTACCTTAAATATTTAAGATATGCATCCTGATATTACTCAGCATTAAGAGAATAAAATTATGGCATTTTCAGGTAACTGGATGGAGTTGGAGAACATCATGCTAAGCAAAGTAAGCCAATCCCAAAAAAAATCAAAGGCTGAATGTTCTAAGTGGATGCTGATCCATAATGTGGGAGGGGACATGGGAAGAATGAAAAAACTTTGGTCAAAGGAGAGGGGAGAGGAGATGAGACATGGGGGCAGGAAAGATGGTGGAATGCAATGGACAACAATGCCCTAGGTTCAAGTATGACTACACACATGGTGTACAACCAGAAAAGTGAAAAGTTGTGTTCCACTTGTGTACAATACATCAAAATGCATTCTGCTGCCATGTAAACCTAATTAGAATAATTTTTTAAAAGAAGAGCAAATAGCAATGCTACAATTAAAAAGAAAAGATGTGCATCCTGACATCCAAGTTCTGAAATAAAACTCCCTGCAGTATTTAAGTTCTCTCCATATTCAAAAGAAATACAAACAAGCAGGATGATAATTGACAAAGCATTTATCCAGAAATATGGCTAATGTCAGATTATTGGAAACTTTGAAATGGAATGTCTCTGGTATCAGAGCTGCATAACATCATATTCCTAGGAGAAGGCCATTACCTCGAGCCCTCCTTGTCACAAAGCATCAGAGTTAAAAAAAGATCCTCTTAAAATCCAGAGATACAAGAAAGTCAAAGACTCTACTATTGTTCCCCCACCAAAATTTCCCCTCAAATACTGATAACTCAGAGTATTAGCCATTTTAGGAGAAAATGGGATAAGTTGAGCTACAGTTCCTGACTGTTATCACCACTATCATAATGAGCCACACTGGTATCCACTTTGGAAAGGTGCAAGAGTTTACCTACCCGATAGAAAACAGTCTAATTGCACTTAAAATTAACAATAGACCTAAATCTATACTTCACAACTATGGTCCACTTAGGAATGCCTGCAGTGGACTTACAGAGGGGTGGGGGCAGCTATGGCTGTGAGAACAGATTTCTGGGCCCTGGAGTTTGAATGTGTTGGTAGTCCAAGTGGTTGCCCACTAAAGGGCCTCAATAGTGAGGCTGCACTGAAAAACCAGAGGTGTGAGACGACCCCTCTGTGCAAGTCCTTTAGCCTCTTCCCCAGAGCCCCACGTGGTTATACAGTGGGCCCATGAACCAAATGACCACAGTGGCAGGAATGGAGAAGTACATGGGCTCGACTGTCCTTACCTCACCAAGGCTGATCTTGCTGCTGTCTGTGCTAAAGCCTTAAGGGGATACCAAGGCTGAGCAATGGTATCTTCATTATAAGGGATCCTTCCAACCTGGAAGAGTATGAACTTTTCCCTTCCCTCAAATAAGCACATTCTGCATATGGATTTCCTTTTCTTGATTACCAGGCTTCTGCCAGCCACTTGCAATTAACAGAATGGTGTATCCACTGTTGTAACAGCTGACACCAACATTGGTTTTTGTTTTTTTTTTTTTTTTTTGAAACAAGGTCTCACTCTGTTGCCCAGGCTGGCCTCAAACTCATGGACTCAAGTGATTCTCCTGCCTCAGAATCCCTAGTAGCTGGGGCTACAGACATGCACCACTACACCCAGCTCCAGTGTTTTGGTTTTTTTTTTTTGGTACCAAGGATTGAACTCAGGAGCACTCAACCACTGAGCCACATCCTCAGCCCTATTTTGTGTTTTATTTAGAGACAGGGTCTCACTGAGTTGCTTAGCACCTCACCATTGCTGAGGCTGTCCTTGAACTTGCAATTCTCCTGTGTCAGCCTCCCAAAGTGCTAGGATTACAGGTGTGCACCACTGTGCCTGGCTCTCCAGTGTTTTGGGTTTTTTTGGTTTTTTTGATCACAAATCCATATATAGAAAAAATAAAAGTGAGTCAATGTGCTAGTAGCCCTAGGATTCTCTAGTCTTACCATGGTCTCCACAACCCAGAGCAGATCTTCTGAATGCCAGAATGCATAGGCTGCTGGAGGCTGAAGTACACCTAGTGATGCTGGGGTTCTGCCCCACAGGTTGCAGGGTCCAGGCACCCAGGGGTAGACGTGAGTGCATGTCTGGGTATACTACCCATGACCCTCTCTCCAAACACTTGCTTCGCATCTCTGTGATTTTAAATCAAATCTCTCTGGGCTTCAAGTAACAAGAGCAATTTCTGTTATCTGCAACTGAGGCTTGACTGATACACTCACTGAGTCAGAAGTCATAAGAGGGAGTTTGAACATCAGCCTTTCTCGTTTGCTTCTCTGAGCTGGGGATAAAACTGAGGCCAACACTACCATTGAGCTATATCCCCCAAATATCTGACCTTTTTCTTTTTATTCATTCTTTTTAGTTATACATAACAGTAGAATGTATTTTGACATATTATACATACATGGAGTAAAACTTCCCATTCTTGTGGTTCTTTACGATGTGGAGTTTCACTGGTTGTGTATTCATATATGAGCATAGGAGAGTTAAGTCCAGTTCATTCTCTTTCCTATTTCCATCTCCCCTCCCTTCTCTTCATTCCTCTTTGTCTAATCCAATGACCTTAGCAGAGTATCTACCTTTTTAACAAATTCTCCAAGGAACTGTATCTCACAGAGTTTGAAAAACACAGATAAAGGTCCTTCATAGTAACTCCAAGGTAAGTTTTAACTTCAGATGGATAGCCTGAAGGACTCTTCATGCTGGCCATGGTGAGGCTCAGTGACCACTCCTGCCTATAATTAGAGAGTTTCTAGTGGTCCATATTTGATTACAGAATGTGGGGGTAATCTGGGAATTGGGTGAACTGGGAACTAAGCAAAAGAGATGGCAGCCAGGCCCAAAAGCAGGAATGCCCACATTCAAATCCTAGCTGACTCACTAGGTATATGGCTTTGGGTACATTACCTCACTATGCCTCAGTATTTTAATCTGTAACATGACAGTATCTACCTCATGTTATTATTTTGAGGATTAAATGACTTTGTACATATAGAAAGATTAGAACAGCCAGCGGGGACATACTGTATACACAGTATTAAGTATTTTAAACAGTTTACCTTTCAGCATGTGACTAGCAAATGCAAGGCTATCGTAGAGATCAAGAACTCCTGTCCGATTCTTTCTATAATCTGAGTACGGGATAAGATCTGAGCGTCTGGCCCAAGGTGCACAGCAGCTCTGCACCCATGGGAGTAGGGGCGGGGGGGAACTCAGCTATTGCTGTGGATCTAGAAAAGATGTATGCCACAACAGTGGGACTATTCAGTTTGCTCCTCAATTTGCTTCCAATGTTCTTCCCAGAAATTGCTCTAAACCCCCAGGTCCCCATGGAAACCTCAGGAGAGATTGCCTATTGACTTTAAGTGAAATTTTGCCATGACTGCTCCCTTGATAACAAATGGATATTTTTTAAAGCCTGGCTCCAACAGATTTCTGCTACAGCTCATGGCCAAAGCCACATTCTTCCTGGACTGAGAGGGTGAAAGTTTACCCACTGGGGCCAGGCTGTGTGGTCTGCTCAGAAGAAAGTGGAAAACACAATGTGCACAGCTACTCTCAGCATCAGAGACAAGGCCAGAGACTTTCCATTCAAGTTTGTGACCAGCAGCTGGAATGAGGTACTTGCCAAGAATGGCAGAGTAAAACTAATTAATCAAATCATGTTCTTTGCTGCCTGCAGAAATTAATTGTAATATGCTTTTTCACACTAAAAGGTGGCAAAGTAGAGCTTGGAGTTAAGGCTTGGGGCACTACTCAAGGGACCTGTTGAAAAAAGACCACATCATCTAAAGGAGGAACAGAATCTAGTCAAGGCAAAGAATTCAAAGAGCAAGAATTCAGCAATACTTTTCGTGCATTATCTAGAGTTGCAGTGGAGCAAGACACTTGATGTTCTAGATTCCCAGCTCATGTGGTGACAGAAATTGTTCCTCAAATATTTGAGGGATATTTGTTGAGCAGCTCCTATAACACATCAGACACTGCACTAGGCAGTAGCATTAGAGTGGAGAATAAGGCAGAAAGAACTCAATAGTATAGAGAAGGGAGAAGGGAAACAGACTTTTAAACAATATGCAAGATCACTGAAGTTGGTGATAACTGCTATGAAGGAAAGAAGGGCATGGATGTTGACTGGGGCAGTCAGCGGCAGCTAAGCATGAAACCTGAACCTCAGGGATGTCAGCCACAAGAAACAGGAAGAAGAGTCCAGCCAGGATAAACAGAATGTGAGGTCTGTTTACTGAGGAAGGAATGAGCTTGTCCTGCCCAGCAACAGGAACCTAATGGGAGAGGGAGGAGAGGGAGTGGGGAATGGCCAGGAGTGGGGAGCGCAATCACAGAGGTGGCTCCCTCACAGAGGTCCCTGAAAGTTACTGTGAGTGAAGATGACATCTGACTGGGAGGACCAGACTGGCTGATGAGGCGTGCAGACCACGCTACTTAATGTTTGTAGGGGGAAATACAGAATTTAATACATAATGCATATCTATAGGCTACACAGGTCTAGAACATTCCTGGGAAGATATAAAACCTCATGAAAAAGAGGTTGCTCCTGGTTAGGGAAATCAGAAAATTGGATGGCAAAGAGGGAAGAAAGTTTGCTTTTCACCATTTACTCTTTTATACATTTTGAATTTGTACTATGTACAGATACCATCTATTTTTTAAAGAATTAAAAATTAAGCCAGGCACAGTGGCACACACCTGTAATCCTAGCACTTTGGGAGGCTGACACAGGAGAATCGCGAGTTCAAAGCCAGCCTCAGCAACGGCAAGGCACTAAGCAACTCAATGAGACCCTGTCTCTACATAAAACACAAAATAGGACTGGGGATGTGGCTCAGTGGTCAAGTGCCCCTGAGTTCAATCCCTGGTACCAAAAAAAAAAATTAAACTAGGGGATATGGTAGGGTACTTGCCTTGGGTTCAATACCCAGCACCAGAAAAAAAGTTAAAAACTGAGAAAAACTACATACACAAAAAAAGTTTGCCTTTGCTACTATTGCTAACCAACCCCTCTTTGGAAAGACATAATTTTCTCAAAAGCTACAATGTCTTCAATCAGGAACAACCAGTTCTACTGACCTGAGAGCCATCTTATATTTCCATGTTTGTTTCCCTACTCTGAGGCATATCAGCTTTGCAGAGACACTTTATTTCTCTTGTTGTCAGTCAATTTACAAATTCTATCCCCTGCTTTTCTCAAAAGCTCCTCCTTCCAGCACACCTGTAATCCCAGCGGCTCAGGAGATTGAGGTAGGAGGATCAGCAAAAGTGAGGCAATAAGCAACTCAGTGAGACCTTGTCTCTAAATAAAATACCAAATAGGGCTGGGGATGTGGCTCAGTGGCCAAGTGCCCCTGATCTCAATCCCTGGTACCCAAAAAAACAAACAAAAAAAACTCCTCCTTCCAGACAGTATTTAGCTTTCTCACACATGTACTATAACAGCAAATCTAACCTCAAAAATTTAAACACAGAAAGATACAAGTAACATTTCCTAAACCTCATAAAATAAGAACTTCAAAGAAAAGTCTTATAAAGGAATCTACCTTTCAGTTAAAACCAACAGAAATCCAACTCACACAAGCTGAAGAAGAAGGAATCCACTGGTTCATAGAACTGGGCAGCTCAGAAGTTGGGGCTGGTTTCAAGCACAGACTGATCACGGTCTCGGGCACACCATGGGGCTCTTGCACCACTGCTGCCAGCTCTGCTTGGCTGCTTGCTGTACTCGGGCCCCTCTGCAGCTTTCATGATGCTCACCAGCAGCCCCAAACCTCTGGGCCTCTAGCTTAGCAATCCCAGTGGAGGGAGAAATCCTCTCGGAACAGCAATACAGAAAATCCAGAGAACATTCTGATGGGTCAGTCTTGGGCTTGTCCAGGGATGGGACTCAAGCCTGGCTCAGCTCAAACTATATTCCTGTTCCCCAGGGCCAAAAGGAGCACACCAAATTGTGCAAAGAATAGTACTCAGGAGTGCTGAGTAGGAAAAAAATAACGATGTCCTCTGTTACTTCAAACAAGTCAGGATTACGATCATGGGATTTTTTTAACAGGCTCAAAACCATAAAACTCTCCCTTCAATGGGCAGAGGTAATGGGTTTTCAATTTCAAGGCAAGGTGGCTGGGCAGTCCAAATATCCACAGACATTATCTGATCTGTCTATACTCAACACACTTTTGAATACCAGAGTGGAAATATGCTTTTAAAATAGGCCAGAACAAACAAAGCATCCCAAAAATGCAATTTGTAAATCAGATTACAATCCTTTGGTCCCTCAGAAACTTTTTGCTCAGGATAAAGTATTTCTGTGGTTCAGCCTGACTAAATTTATCTTCTTCATTTTAGCTATGAACTTTTAAGTAACTATGTGAAATTCAAAAAAAGATATCTAAGTGTAGGGTCCATATTTAGGTTTTGGGGGGTTTTTTGTTTTGTTTTTTAAAATATTATTATTTTTTAGTTGTAGACAGACATGATATATTTATTTCAGTTATTTTTATGTGGTGCTGAGGATCGAACCCAGTGCCTCACGCATGCGAGGCAAGCGCTCTACCACTGAGCCACAATCCCAGCCCCGGGTTTTTTTTTTTTTTGTAGGGGGGTAGGATTAAGGACTGAACCGGGGGCAATATGCCACTGAGCCATATCCCCAACCCTTTTTATTTTTCAGAGGCAGGGTCTATTAAGTTGTTTAGGACCTCGCTAAGTTGCTGGGCTGGCTTTGTATTTCTGATCCTCCTGTCTCAGCCTCCAGAGTTGTTGTGATGACAGGCATGTGCCACTGTGACTGGCTATATTTAGCTTTAAATCATAAAATAACTTAAGAAGTTCTGTTTGCATTATTCTCACCAAAAGTTCACCTACTCTCTCCCCAAATCTTCCTGGTCAACTGAAACAACTACATCTCCTTAAACTTACTGATGCTTGAGTAGACCAGTTTTACCCTCCAGAGTGCACAACACTCATACTGAGTAAGTTTCTTAATAAGAAAACTCATCTGAGGACAAAAGCTTGGAAACCTTTCCACATGAAGTTGTTCGTTTTTACAGTAACACCATGAGAATGTGAACAAGAGCCAATACTATATGCCAGTATTATGATAAATACCTTTTATTTGGAATTTTACAATTAAAGCCACATTTCCAAGGCATCTTCCAGAAGGCAGACATGATCAATGTGTTTTAAAGCAATGGTTCTCATCTATGATTAAGATATTCTTAGGTGTTTTGGATCACCATGAGCAACACAAAATCTTCAAAACAAAACTAGTTTTAAATCTATTTTATTTAAAACCATTTACAAACAGGCCAAATATCACTCAACCAAAGAGAACTTCAACCCTTTTAACAACATCATAGTCCAAAAAGACTAATACTTACTGCTGATTCACCTCACAGTACTATCCCTTCCCAGGCATGAGCACTGTCTCTAGAAATATTTTATGGGTACCTTCTATGGGCATCAAAGACTCACAGAGCCACAGGCATGGCCCTGCCCACAAGTAGCTTACAGTGTAGCCAGAGAGACAGGAAACATCCAGACCAGACAAACAGAGCTGGCTCCAAGTCCACACCTCTATCTTAACAAGAGCCACCACCCACATAAGTCATCACATTTTAGCAAATGAGCCATAGGAATAGCCTAGCAATTACGTGCTGCATCAAGTTTCAACCTGACATATTAAAAAGAAAGACTGCATTTTATTTTACATTTTTGTGGTGCTGGGGATTGAACCCAGGGTCTCACATATGCTAAGCACACATCTACCATCGAGCTATAGGCCCAACCCAAAAAAAGTTTTATTGAGTTCACTGATATTTGTGATCACTCATGTTTCCCCTCAATTGAATCAAGAGAAAAATGGAACTCCAAGCCAACTGTACCATAATGTTTGCTGTCCTAAATGAAAGAATGGCTTGTCCATGTCCTAGAATTTCTGCATAGTTCCATCCTGATGTCAAATTCAGTAGTTACTGCTAAACCGATGTACAAATTCAGACAGCGTGTAGACAGCACCCCATCCTACTTCAGGATCCATGCTGATGAAGTCATTCAAGTTCATTTTGGAGTCTAGAAAAATATATGAAAGAAATGTCTGTTGAAAACACAATTTTAGTGTAGCAGTGATTAAAATCCAGAAGACAAAAAGCAGCAGGAATTATTCAAATGGTTAAGGGCTCAAGATATCTTCTGTGGTTTTTCTGCCTGTCACAGATTGGAGGACACATGACAACTAAAAACTAAGTTTCAAACAAACTGGAAGAAAACATGATATGACTTCATGAAATAACTATAAATGTGAAAATGGACTACCCAGACATATGATGATTTTAAAGATTTTTTTTTTTTTTGATACCGGGGATTGAACTTGGGGCACTGAGCTCTGTTTTACTTAGAGACAGGGTCTCCCTGAGTTGCTTAGCACCTCACCATTGCTGAGGCTGGCTTTGAACTCACAATTCTCCTGTCTTAGCTTCCTAAAGTGCTAGGATTACAGGTGTGTGCCATTGCACCCGGCTTAGAAGAATTATTATTTGTTTTTCACATGTAATCATGGTATTGTGGCCATTGTTTTATATTTGAGAGATATAAACTAAAATAGCCAGAGTTAAAAGGACATACTATCTCACTTCAGAGTAACACAGGTGGCAGGATGTGGCTGAGATGTAAACAAATCCACCAGCCTCAAACTGTCAGCGTTGGAAGTCAGATGAACTATTGTGTCTGGTTTTGTATGTGATTTAAATTTTCCACATAAAAAGACTTTTTGGACTAGGGGTATAGCTCAGTGGTAGAGAGTTTTCCTACCATGTGTGGTGCCCTGAATTTGACCCCTAGCACCACCAAAAAAAAAAAAAAAAAAAAAACTTTTTAAAGTTCATACAGCTTTCTGCTTCTACCCTCAAAGAACTATCATAGGAACTGTACTTGTGTCACAAACCACCAGAAAACTAGACAAAACATGCAAAGGAACTGGACAATGGCAGCGACTAGACAACAGTAAAAGATGACCATGAATTTCAAGAATCAAGAACAAGTGAGGGGAGGTCAGGATGACTCCAGCTCACTGCCCGGAAAGGGCACACTTAATAGCCTGGCAGTCTCCCTGAATGAGAAGACAGAAGCTGAAGTTCAGGAAGGCCCTAGGAGCCAGGGGCAAGAGCAGAGCATCAGAGCCCAGGGAGCTGTACAGAGTCCCAGTGAGCTGCAGGGGGGATGCCCTGTGTCTTTGGATGAGTACTGAGCTTCTCTTTCACACTGGATGAAATACATGAGATCAGGGAGAGAGGCAGCAGAAAGCAGTAGTCTGACAATTCCCAGAATTTCCACTGTAACAATTCACAGCCCTCTGTTTCCTTACCATGGGGAGAAAGGCTCCTTTCTTTAAAACCACTAAATGCTAAGTGGAAAATAGTAGTGGTCCTGCAGACAGACAGGTAGCCACTGAAATTTATTAATGTATATACTTAGTCATAGCCTACAACATGTCAAAAATAATAAATTTTCAGTCACAAGAGTTACTTCCAAAACTACATGCAAGGAACTAAGTATAACTGTTCTTAATGCATGTGTTTAGACACACATTCCTCTCAAGTTTGTCTTCTTGAATCATTTTTTAAAATCTTCTTTATTTTTTACAAAACACCACTTATTAGCTAAAAGTAATTCACATGTATTCTAATTTCTAATACATTCTTTTGATAAATACAGGGTTTGAGGTAATAAATTCACCACATGACAGAAGAT
Source organism: Xerus rutilus (assembly GCA_028644305.1). Taxonomy (NCBI): domain Eukaryota; kingdom Metazoa; phylum Chordata; class Mammalia; order Rodentia; family Sciuridae; genus Xerus; species Xerus rutilus. The sequence goes on along the minus strand of CM053400.1, from coordinate 167,024,168 downwards.
TACAGTTCAGTTAAATAATTACATGAGAAACCAAAACACTTGCCCGATGCGCCACAACAGATCTCTCTTGCTGGTTTTTATGTCTTTGTTGTTATTGTTGATTTGGTCCTGGGGATTGAGCCCAGGGGTGCTCTACCACTGAGCCACATCCCCAGCGCTTTTTATTCTTTATTTTGAGACAGGGTCTTGCTGAGTTGCTCAGGGCCTCGCTAAGTTGCTGAGGCTGGCTTAAACTTGCAATTCTCCTGCCTCAGCCTCCCAAATAGCTGGGATTACAGGCATGCACCACCATGCCCAGCTAGATTCCTTTTTTCTTAATTCAATCTCAAATTCAGGAGGCCCTTAATAAGTTAACTACAAATGAAGCCCAAAATACTCCTCCCTAAGAAACCTCTCCTCAGACACTGTGCACTAACCTGCTAACTGGCCCTGCCACTCTCTAGCTGTGCACCCTTACACAAAGGGCTGAACCTCATGTACTCCTCTCTATCCATTTAGCCAATGAGGAAAATCACACTTCGCTCATTGGGTTTTAGTGAAAATTAAATTAAACTAATACATTAAGGGGCTAGCGAAAGCCTGGCACAAAATGGTACCTAATGAGGAGGAATCATCTAAACCAAAGAATGGCCCAAACAGGACCAGGGCTGACCAGGTGGGGTTTACTAATTGCCTGCCATGTGCAAGGCTTTTAGGTGCCAACATCTAAAAGAGAAATGAATAGCTGCTGAAGTCACACTGTGCCCAAACCAGACCCCATGCAGGACAGACTATGAGGTAGTCTCCTAACTTAGGAGCCTGCATAGGTCTATCAACCAGGCTGGGAAGCAGGTTGCTATGTCAATAAGCAATTCCACATAATTATTATTTATTTAATGTTTTGGGTACCAGGGATTGAACCCAGGGGCACTTAACCATGAGCCACATCCCTAGCCCTTGCTATTTTTTATTTTGAGACAGAGTCTCACAAAGTTGCTGAGGCTAGCTTTGAACCTGTGATCCTCCTCAGTCTCCTGAGCCATTGGGGTTACAGGCATGCACCTGGTTTTTTGTTTTTTTGTTTTTGTTTTTTTAATTATAGGAGCTTTTCACAGCCTCAAAAACCAGAGCCTGAACCTTACTTAAGTGTTCTCTCCCTTCAAATATGCCAAATAAATTCTTTACTTTCTTCCTTGATGAACTATTTATACACTGCCCTGTTTTCCTGGCATTCTGCACAGCTTTCAGAGCACTTTCGTGCAGACTACATTAGCCATGTGCTGGGATGATCTCACCAAAAGCAGGAATGTTGTGAATGACTTCCAGTCATAAATAGTGCTTCAAATGCATATGAACACCAGACAACAGTAATAGGGAGAGCAACTCTCTATCTTCTTAAATCTCAGGAAATTACCAATTGGACTGCTGCCTAGAAGCCCATAAAAGAAACAAGTGGCATGCTAAACCCTGCTGGCTCTCACTTCCCTCTAATGCAGGTTACAAAGTCACTGAAATGACACTTCATACATAGTAAGGATGCACTGGGGATTTCTTTCACCATAACATGAAACCCTACCATGGCAAATGCTACTTGTCCCACTTAAATGACATAAGCAGGCAGACCTTAGGCACCCAATGTCCCACAGTAGGTACACCCACTAATCTGGCAGTTTGCCATGCCATGGCTCTGCTCCTTACCAGCTCTCCTCTCCCAGGAGCTTCTACGCCTTCCAGACCTGTCCTCTTTGTCTCGACTTCCAAACCTAAGAAACACACAGAACTAGCACTCCCTCTTCCCTCCTCACCACTCAAACCCCGGGGGGAAGGCTCCCTTAGCTCACCTCCAGTTTCAATGCAGGGGTATGGTGGAGGAGGCTCTCTCCAGTTCCCACTGGAGTCCTTCATGTGAGATCGGTCAGAAGCAAAGTTCTTCAGGTAGGAATCTGCACGGATCACTCTAAATTTCCTGCAAATCAATCAACAGATCCTTAGGTTAGGGAGATGTCATGCTGGAAATTCTAACTCAACTTTCATATAGACTCATCTTCTATGACATGCACAAAACAACTCATGCATTTTTATCCTGTTAGTAATATAAAGTTTTATTACCTATTAAAATAATCTATGTGAAATGACCAAAATCTAAAGCTATGAAGGTACAGAAATATACCTACCTAGTTGCCTTTATTTATTTGATTGCAATTCAGGCAAAGGGCATGATCTTCTGGTGTTGGCCTCACAGTTCTCTTAATTTTGGCAGCATGAAGGTCCCCCACCCCACCCAACAAACAAGAGTATGAGAGAAACCGCCAGGGTGCCCCAGACAATGTTTGAGATCTCATCAAAAACTTTTAAGACGGCCAACCTTTTATATGATGGATAACCTTCAAAGCTCTAACATATTGTTTTTAATCTCCTGTATAGCAAGGACATCATTCTCAAGTATCAACTCGGTAGTGAGGCCAAGCAAGGTAAGTGATCTTTACAAAACAAATGCAAAAGAAAGAGAACCTCTGTGCAATTGCCAAGGCCCTACTTCAGACACTAATTCATCCTGAATTTCCTCACCTCCTAAACTGCGGATGAATGTCATCGTCAGACTTAAAGGCCTCTTCTACGTAAGTGTCAAAGGGGCAGGGAAATGGCAAGACAGTATCGAGATCATAAATGAAGCTCTGTCCTCCACTTGACACATGAAGCAAAACAACATGGTAATCCTAGAAGTAAAAATTGCTGGTGTTAACCAAGTTACTCTAGGATGACAAATTCTAAGGTCCCACTAGCAGTGCACATATATTATCACAAAAACAGACACAAGAAAAATACAGCCCTCCTTATAACAGCAAAATTTAAAAAAACAAAAAAAAGTACGAAGCCCTGAAAACAGACTAAATGTCCACTAACAGGGAAATGGCTAACCAAATAAAGGAAATGTTCATATATGTTAAATACATACTCTTTGACCCAACAATACCACCTCTAGGAAACTATCTTACAGGGTCATAAGTAGGCAAAGCTGTATGTACCAAAAAAATCTCTAGAGCATTGTTGATGCCCTGAAACAAAGGGCATCAGAAGTGAATGGATGCAGTATAGTGTGATAACAGTGAAAATTCTGAAACAGCCCCAAGTCCCTTGATGGAATGATTAATAAACTACGATACAGCCACATATTAGAATACTATGCAGCTACTAAAACAAATAGGAAAATCTATGTGGAAAACTGAAAAATATCCATCATCTATTATTATTAAAAATACATATTTATTAGGACACACACATACATTGGAAGTATATACACATGCATGTGAAGTAGAAGGAAAACTCTACAAGAATACCCTCTGCTATAGTCTGGATATTTAATGACCCCAAAGCCCCATATGTTAAAGGCTTAGTTCCCAGCATGGCACTATAGGGAGGTGATGGAACCTTTAGAGTGGGGCCTAGTGGGAAGTCTTCTGGGCACTAGGGATGTGCCTTTCAAGGAGACTGGGGACCCCAGCTCTTCCTCTTTCTTGCTTTCTCCCTTCACCCCGGTGGTAAGCAGCTTTGCTCCACCATGCACTCCTGCCTTGATGTGCTGCCTCACCACGGGCCCAAAAGCCCATCAGGAACCTAAACCTCTAAAACTGAGAGGCACAATAAACCTTTTCTCTTTATAAGTTTATTTATCTTAAGTATGTTACAGTGACAGAAAGCTGACTAACACCCTCCAAACTTAACAAAGGGGACTTCTTGAGTTTAATGTGGAGAGGGAGAAAGAAGGACTTTAATATCCAGTTGTGTACTACTTTTCTAATTAAAAGGAAAAAAAAGTACTTTAAAAAAAAGTCAGCCATGGCCTCATTTGTAGCCAAGAAGGGAGAAGGATAAAGTTTCTGCCACCCAGTTTGGTCACAGCAGATATTACTTCCTACTCTCACTCCCAGACACAAGGCACTGCCAACACCAGCTAAGGGCCAAAGGATTTCAGGATTATTAGGGGACATGAGTAGATTGGTGCTTTGGCCCCTGAGAAGAAAAATGCTCTCCACAGACACTAGCACACCAAAATAAATCTCAATCTAACAACATTAGTAACACCATCTTCTATTCCTGCAGTACTTCAGAGCTTACAGAGCACTTTCTCAAACATCATTCTATCTGAGCCCTGCAAAGCCCCTGTGAGGTGGGAAAGTTAATTGAGACTGGAAACATACCATCAGCCTGAGAGCTTCCCTTGGCTCCAGCTCCATCCTAGTAGAGCAGAAATAATGTCAAAAATGGATGCTTCCGGGCTGAGGTTATGGCGCAGTGGTAGTGTGCCTGCCTAGCACACATGAGGCACTGAGTTCGATCCTCAGCACCACATAAAAATAAAATAAAGACATTCTGTTCACCTACAACTAAAAAATAAATATTTAAAAAAAAAAAAAAAAAAAAAAAAAAATGGATGCTTCCGCCTTACACTCCCTTCATCTCTCCAGATAAATGAACTAAAAGCTGCAGCCCCTAGTGGCCCATCACTTCCTTGCACTGGGCTTGCTCTTAGTATACATTCCCCCACCACAGCAGCAACCTTCTCCACCTCCCTCCATCACACAAGCTCTGGTTCAAAGGCTTTCTCCCACGGAATGCACTTTTCGTCTTTCCTAACCCTGCCAGAAGTAATCTCTGCCTTATTCTAAATCTGCTTCTCTCTTAACATCAACTCCTATTATGGTTTTTTCCAAGCTTCTATTCCCTATTATTTGTGGGAGACTGCTGCTCTACTGTAGATACAAGCGTGGAAAAAATAAACCTTACCCTCAGGGGTCACCAGAGAAACACAGGGCATCAGAAGTGAATGGATGCAGTACAGTGTGATGAAGAGAAAGAGCAGGAACACACGCAGGATAGCGCAGGGAAGAGCCCAAAGCTCAGCGCCTCCATTTCCCAGCCTCAGCTCCCTCATATAAACCGGAATGTCTACCTCGTGGTGTTCATGGGACAGGTAGTATGTCAATGCTCATCCTTTTCAAAAGCCAATAAGAAAGAGAGGGGACTAGGCCCTTCTGCCCAGGACAACGTCACTCAGGTCTTGCCTGAGAGCTTTCCAGGAAGAAGACAGTCTGTGGAAAACCAGAAGCAATGACCACCCACACCCCAGTCAGTCAGGCCCATATTCCTACATAGCATGTGGCTGCTGGGCCTGGGGGGGGAAGCATTCTCACAGTGTATATGTGGAGTCACGAAACACAAACAGGCAGGAGCCTCACTCCCCAGGTGGGTTCAGTGTTTGCCCAGCTGCCAGGAAATAATCCGCTGGGCTGGGAGCAGGACACCTCCTGGAAAGGGATCTACTCCTGGAGGCTGGGTTGCCCTACCCGCTCAGCAAGGCTAACCCATTTCCTACAAAAGGATAGCACTGAGGCAAAGATAAATCTGCCAGAGTGTGGGGAGACTTTCTCCAGCGGGACTATGCATCCTGAGCTGCCATGAGATGTGGTGCAAGGGGATGTGTCCACAGGTCCTTTCCCTGCAAGCCTCCCAAAGACGGGAGCAGCTGAGCAGTTCAGCAGCAGGGATGGCTCCTAGAGCAGGTCGACAGTCTGCAACACGGGTTACAGAGCATTGCCAACAATAGCTATTGCTTCCTCAGCACCAAATACCAACTTTTTTTTTTCTTTTTGATATTGAAGATGGCACCTAGGGGTGCTACCCCACCAAGCTACATCCCCAGTCCTTTTTATTTTTTTATTTTGAAAAAGGGTCTCACTAAGTTACTGAGACTGGCCTCAAGCTTGTGATCCTTCTGCCTCAGCTTCCCAAGTTACTGGGTTTACAGGTGTGTGCCACCATACCCAGACCAGCTCTTTTTAGGCCTCCTGCATTACCTCATTTAAGCCTTACAACTTCACTGACACTGAAGACACAGGCTATGTGACTAGTCCAGGTCCCACAGACTGAGACTTAAACCCCTGCTCCTAACCACAACAGTGCTGGGTTTGCCCTTTGATGTTGGTGCAACAGATGACCTGCTAGCCAAGACAAGGAGACAGAAGTTCTTTGAGTCCCTGAGTTTGAGTCTGCTTTGTGCCTGGCACAAAAAAGGCACCCAATATGTGAAATAAATGAAGACAATTCAAATGATATATCATGATCTTGAGTAGATATCCAGAAAGTAGGAGATTGTTATCATTTATAAAATTCTTCTTTTTCTCCATCATTACTAATAAACAATTCCATTCTTCAGGAGTATAGGTTAAAGTGACAGAGGTGTATGGGAAAAGACCCAGGTCTTGAGAGCCAATTCTGCACTGACCTTGAGCTACTCACTTTGCCTTTCTGGGCTTGTTTTTTCATCTGAAAAATGAAGGGATTGGAGTGGATCTCTGTGTATGGGGCGTGCACGTGAGCTTTGTCTTTTGTTTTAGATCCATGTTTTTCGGATGGAGGGGATGTTCAGCCAGGAGTCTATTAAGAACACTAAATCCTGAGCCCCTCTCTATATGAACCAACCCAGAAATCTATAATTTTAACTAGTCTCCAGATAGCTCTAATATGCAGCTGGACTACATACTGATAAAAGTACCTTTCAGAGCTAAATGAATAAATCCAGGAGATCACAAATATGTCTCCCACACTAGCCATTTAAAATCATTCCTAGGGCTGGGGTTGTGGCTCAGCGGTAGAGCGCTTGCCTCGTATGTGTGAGGCACTGGGTTCGATCCTCAGCACCACATAAAATAAATAAAGGTATTGTGTTCATCTATAACTAAATAAAATATTTTAAAAAAATAAAATAAAATAAAATCATTCCTAGAGCTTTCTTCCTGGAAGCAGCCTGAGGTGATCTGTGAAAATGGTTTGCTACTCTCTTAACCCAGAAAACCCAACAAAAATCATGCAAATCAAGAGGTTCAAATCTTCATGCTCACTTTATAAACACCTGTGAAACTGGTGTCCATATCTGAAAAGACACACACATCTGAAAGACGTCCCTTTAAAGAAGCAAGGTGTACGATTCTAGCATTACAACGGTGGAACAGGTAGCCATACTCAGGCCAAACTGGATTTACACACAAGGTCGGTGGCCCAAAAAGAGTGCTAAAGTTTTATGCACCTGCTTAAAAATGCAGAGAATTATGCTGAACTTAAGGGTTTAGATGTCAATTCTCTGGTTATTGAACATATCCAGGTGAACAAAGCACCCAGATGTTTACAGAGCTGCTTGTCGGATGAACCTGCACATGTGCTTCCCCTTCCACCTGAAATAATCATTGTTAGAAGAAATTGTTCCTAAGCCAGAAGAGGAGATTGTACAGAAGAAAAAGCTATCCCAGAAGAAAACTGAAAAAACAAAAACTTATTGCACCAGAATAAATTTAGTATAAAATAAATGCAAATAAAAGCATAAATAAATAAAATCCTTCCTATGATAATAGGAATCCCAAAATTAAAATTAAAATACGCCTGTAGTGCTTCTACCTTAGACCAAAAAACATCTCTTCTCAAAAGGTCCATTTGTTAGTAATTGTCTTTCTCTCCTGTCCCTGTCAATTCTGCTTTCCCAAAGTATACAGACCACTCAAGGGTCACAGGCACACTGAAGGCTCTCTGAGTAGCCAGCTTACCCAGATCACAGGTCCATTTCCAGGTCTCGCCTGCTGTTTCCAGATAGGTATCTACAAAATAAAATATGTCACATGAGTTTCAGTTAAACCACTACTAGATCATCTAAAGCACTACATAAGTGAGAAATAAAATATTTCCAAGCAACCAAAAATCAAAGGATAAATTAATGTAAAAGAATATCAAAAATCAAAGAATAAGTTAATGGATAAGAAGAAATCAACTCCTTCTAAGTATAGGTATCCTCAACAATGAAAGCTCATAAGAGCTCAAGTTACTGTAAAGGCTTCTTTGGAGTAAGTATCTGGACTAGGACTGAGAAACCTGGCAGAGCTTGGGCACAGTGGGGCAGGCCTGTAATCCCAGCAACTCATGAGGCCAAGGCAGGATGAATTTTTGTGCACATGCTTAAAAATGTAGAGAATTATGCTGAAATAAGGCAGGAATATCGCAAGTTCAAGGCCAGTGTCAGTGATTTAGGAAGGCCCTAAGCAACTTAGCAAGATCTCATCTCAAATTTTTAAAAAGGGCTGGGGATGTGGCTCAGTGGTTAAACACTCCTGAGTTCAACACCTGGTACCAAAAAGAAAAAAAAAGAACACCTGGTGGTTCAAGTCTTGATTTCTCTGAATCTTTATTTCCTCTCCTCTACAATGGAGAAAGTTGTCTACACTTTGCCTCCATTAAGATCAAATGAAATGATGTGTGCAAGAGTATGTTATTAAAAAAAGGGTTCATTTTTCTAATACTTCCTGTAAGTTTACTATGGTTCTATTTAAAACTCCAGAGACAAGCCAGGCACAGTGGCACATGCCTGTAATCCCAGCACTTCGGGAGGCTGAGAAAGGAGAATTGCGAGTTCAAAGCCAGCCTCAGCAACGGAGAGGCACTAAGCAATTCAGTGAGACCCTGTCTCTACATAAAACACAAAATAGGGCTCAGTGGTCAAGTACCCCTGAGTTCAATCCCCGGTACTTTATAAAAAAAAAAAAACAAACCCTCCAGAGACAAATCTTTACTTCAAACCTAAGAATTATGTGGCCTCCATATAAGCACTTAAAGCTCTAAATTAATATCTAAACAGACTTAATCTGTGTAAGCATGCTTTCACATACTCCCTCACCTACAAGTAAAAAACTAAGCTCTTCTAACTCAACTGTGTTCTGTAAGAGAAAAAAAACTCATTCAAAAACAAACTTTAAAATGTTTCTGTATTTTACAAGGCACATCTCACCCATGCTATATTTAACTTCTACACATCCTAAATCTCATTTCCTTTCTTCAATCACTCACTAACTTACCATCTTCCTCTCATTTGATATGAAGACAGCATAACACTCTTCCAAAGGATACTGGTTGTGGTTTTTGATGTATTCACAGAGCTTCCAAATATTTTCTTCACTGAAATAAAATAACTGGTTAATCAATATAATTAAAAGCAACACTCTTCGTTATTCAAACTTGAATTAAAGACTGATGATGACATAAAAAAATTGGAAGAGACTTAACCACCTTCTAATCCAACAACTAATTAACATTTAAATCTTCTCTTGTATAGGCACCATGGCACACACCTGTAATCCCAGCAACTTGGGAGACTGGGGCAGGAGGATGGCAAGTTCAAAGTCAGCCTCAACAAGTTATTGAGATACCACCTCAAAATTGTAAAAATATAAAAATATAAAAAGGACTGGGGATGTGGCAGATGTGGCTCAGTGGTTAAGCATCCCCGGGTTCAATCCCTCCTATGTATGAACATATGTATAAATATGTAAATAAATAAATGTCCTCTAAAACATCACCAATAAGCTGCTCTCCAACCTGCACTGAGGTGGCACCTCTGCAGACACAGGGCTCATTACCCCACAGCACTGCCTGCCTGGAGAAAGTCTACAACCAATACAATGCTATGTCAAGATTCCATAAGCTTTGGGTTTAGAGACTTGAAATACAGCTAGAATTCCAACTGAGCCAGTTACAAGGTTATGAAGCATTGGCCCTCTTTATTTTCTCTGAGAATCTCCTTTTATCACATGTAAAATGCACATTATCACATCATATTGTAAATATTTAATAAATCTTAGTTAACATTGCTTGCCTTAAATAAAGGGCAGGTTGGGCATCTTGGGGAAGAAGGCTCCTGGCTAGCAAAGATCAGGAATAGTTCCATGATAGGTCCAGGAATTCTTCCAGAGGGAGTCCCTGTGAGTGGGATTCCTTGAGCCCCCCTAGTAAGGAGGAGGTCTTGACTTTTAGAAAGTCCTTGCTCATTCTGAACTAAAACCCATCTTCCTATGCCTCTCCTGGATCAATCTCTCTTCTCTATGACATGCGTGAATGATCTGAAGCAGTGGCCAGAACCAACCTAAATAAAGTAGTGTCCAGGGCATAAAATAAGTAACTGAACCACACTCCCGAGTAACCAAGCACACACAAGCAGTAACTAAGCCACACTCCTGAGCATGGGCAAATGTGGCCACTGCTCAGCCTTTGAGCTCAGCCTCTGGTCTAATGAACCACACAGTACCTTTGCTCAAAATGAGCTACACCCACAACTATGTATAACACACTAATTAAAAAAAAAATTATAAAAAAATGAGCTACCCCAACACTGTGCTCAGAGCACATGACTCAGTCTGTCAAAGCTGAATTTCCAGTCATGTACACCAAACTACCTGAAAATGAAGCAAGACACAGACAACATTGAAGACTGTCTCCATTTTATGCAAACACACACCCTTTCAATACATGAGTCTTGGCCTTGTCTACCTGTCTCAATGCTCCACACAGTTTAAAATACCCAAGTCAGACATCTGTATTTTTCTCTCGTGGTTTTGTTTTTCTCTAACATAACAAGGAAATCGTAAGGAGAAAATGATGGTGATGGTGGTGATAACAACAGGGAGCTGCTCCTGACTACTTCAACATGATGTATACAATAGAGTAACAAAAATTTACTGACTTTCCATATGACGAACAGCATGCAGTAGCTAAAACTTTTTAAATCCAAGTTTTGAGAAGACATTTATCTGTCTGGCCTGCAGAAATTTTGAAGAGTTTACAACAAACATCTTCAAGAGCCTATGAGGTACAAAACAGTAAATTAAGTGCTTGGAGGATATGATGATAAATTAAAGCTTACATATGGTGAGAAGAGATATAAAGATCAATAAATAGCAAGCAGCATAGAAAGACAAAATGATGCATACCAAAAGCACAGAGGAGGAAGTCATTATCTGGAGGAATATGGAAAGGTGGAAGAGGTACAGGTGGGCAGTTTCTCCTTGTCTGTTCCTCTTCCCCTCATCCTACAGGTAGGTACAAAGTTCATGAATCCACAAGCACTACTTGTGGACTAAATTTTTTTTTTTGTACCAGAGATTAAACCCAGAAGTGCTTAACCACTGAGCCACATCCCCAGCCCCTTTTAATATTTTATTTAGAGGTAAGGTCTCACTGAGTTGCTAGGTGCCTCACTAAGTTGCTGGGGCTAACTTTGAACTTGCCATCCTCCTGCCTCAGCCTCCCAAACCACTGGGATTACAGGCAAGCACCTCCACGCCCAGCCAGTAGACTGAATTATTGTATATTATGTAATTTTATGGTCCTGAAGTTTCTTGCATGTTGGGGAAAAAATTACTCAGGAAAAGGCAAGAGGAGGTGTGGGGGTGAATACATTCATAATGTATTCAGTACATTATGAATGATGTACTGAATACAAAATGTAGCTTGAATACACAGAATTTTCAATCCTGTGTGAATATTACATAGAGAAAAAAATTTGAACATAGAGTTTCTGAATTTTATTCTCTTTTTATCATAAAGATCATAACATGCAAAAGAATCTCATGAAACTTCTGATACTAAAAAAATGGGGGGACTTATATTTGGAAATGCAGGGAGCCCCAGTTAGAACAGAACAACAAACAAAAAGGGTGATGATAATGTCCCCAAGCTGTCAGGTGATCATTCTAATAGACAAAAGCCTAACAAAACAGCATAAGGCCTGAGACAGCAGGGGTCACCCATAATGTGCTGAGGCAAGAGAAGCAAGCTGAGTGGACATTCCCAACACACAGCAGGTGCTACACAAATGTGTGAAAAAAAATTAAAACAGAATGAGAAATACCCTAGGTGGGGTGGGGTGCAGCTCAGTGGCATGCTGGGGAAGCACAGGGCTCTAGGTTGATCCCCAGCACTGGGGAAAAAAAATTGCTGTGCAAACTATACAATCCCACACAAACACTGGCTACCACTATTATCATTAAAGGGGGTTCTGAAATATAAGTAACATCTGATAGAAACTAACAGAAGAGAATGCATTTATTTCAAGTTAGAAGAACCTGCTAGAGCAGAAACAAGGTGCACCTACCGATGTGCTCAGACAGGACAGCACTGGTTCCCAAGCACAGGTGACCATGTCTCCAAGAAGACATGTAGCAATGTCTGGAGACATGTTTGGTTGTCACAACTGAGAGGAAGGTGCTAACAGCATCTAGCAGGTACAGGTCAGGGATGCTGCTACACATTCTATACAAAGGACAGTCCCCACACAAGAATGATTGTGTTCAAAATCCACTAGAGCCAAAGCTAAGAGACCCTGCAGCAGAATAGGGAAGGCAGGTTCAAAATGAGTTTGGAGAAATGATGACCAGATCTTGGGAGTGTGCTATGCTCAGAAAATGGGCTTTTTTTGTATGTGTCTCTATCCTTTGAAATGTGATCAATGGAGCAGCCTCAGAGTCCTCCACTGTTCAACTTATAAGTCTAGACCCTCTGGGGTAGAACCCTAACCTCTCAGGTGATTCTCTAACACATTCAAATTTAGAACAGCTTTGAGCAGTGTAAAGCCAGCAATGATAAAGATTGACTGGACATGGGGGAGCGAGGCAGACAGGCCTGTAATGAAGCAAATGGAATGTCTGCATAATGCCCAGGGAAGGTTGGGCCTTGAGCTGAAGGAACTAAAAGAAGACCATCTACTCACAAGACATTCATCTCTTGCCATTTTCCCACCAGATCGCTCTACTGAAATAATAACTGTCTCCCTGCCATTCCTAGAATACTGACTGCATGCTTCCTTCTCAGGGCCTTTGTACCTGCTGTTCTCCCTACCTGAAATGACCTTCCTCCATTATCCACAAAGCGCCCACCCTCTTTTCCACAGATCTCTTCAATATCACCTTATCAACAACAGCTTCCTTAAATATCCTAACATAAAAAATATCAGCCATCACATTTTGCCTTGTCCTATTTTTCTCACAGCATTTACCACTACCCAAATGTGATTCACTTGTCCTTGTCTGCTCTTCCCCCATCACACTGTAAAAACCAGGAGATGTTACCAGGGAAATTATCAATTTTGTTCACTGCTATATCCCCAGTGCCTAGATTCACTCATCACATACTCCAAGTGCCTATAAACATTTATTTATTGAATGAATGAATGAAACAATGATTGTCTGCTAGGAGTGAGAATAGGATTTAGGAGACAGGCAGAGCAGAATTACAGTGCAGCAGTTGAGCATGAATTCCATCACACAGAGGTTCCAGGCTCAGCACCATCACTTAATAGAGGTGTGACCTTGGACAGTCTCTCCGTGGCTCAGAAAGCAAAATGAGGATAACATAATCAAAGGACCAATCTCCTGGGCATGGATGAAGCAGTTGGCATTGGGCCTAACATGGTCAGAGCTGAACGAATGTTAAACTCTTGGTGGCATTGGTTCAAGGACCAGCTCAAGGAGAAAAGGGTAATTTTATGGTCCTGAGGTTTCCTGCACGTTGGGGAAGAAGTTATTACTCAGGAAAGGGAAAGAGGAGGTGTGGGGGTAAAAAAGACCAAGGTAGGGGTGGTGCTTCAGCTGCTGAGGCAGCCTAGGTAAAGGGTACAGTGCCTGGGCTCCAAAGCCAGACTCTGCCTGCAAATCCCCATTCTTAACTCAGAAGCTGTGAGGATTAGGCAAATTACTCGCACCCCTCTGTGCTTCAGTAGTCTTTAAAATGAAGATCACAACAGTACTAACCTCTTGGGTTACTTGCAGCTCAAATGAGTTAGTTTACATAACCACCAGTAACAACGCCTGGCATATGGCAAGCGCTGTACAAATATAATCATTATTATAATGACAGCAATTCTTGGCTGTTAGCTGGGTGACCTTGGGAAAATATTTCAAACTGTGCCCCACTCTCTTCCAAAATTAAAATGATCTGCACTTCAGTCTGAAACTACACAGGTTCAAGCAGACTAACTTCCAAAGGTCTTCAGCGCTCCACCCTCACTCTTGGACTCCCCTTCCGCGCCCCCAATCATTGAGATCTGCTGAGCTTGTCCAACCAAAGAGCGCCAGACAGAGGTAATGCACCATCAAACCCACCGCTGCTTGACGACTCCCCAACCCATCCCACTGCTCACGCTCTGCTCAAGAGACAGGGCTCGCGTTCCCGCTCCCTCCGCCCGCAAAACAATAGAACCCTCCAGTCTAGGCCCCTCGCGCCCAAAGGGGCAAGGAACCCGTGGTCCGCTGCGGCGCGCCCGGCCAGGCGGGCAGACCCCGGGTGCAGCGCTTGCACCCCCTCACCAGTAGCAGCTGCTGTAGACACAGGCGTCCCGCGGGGGGCTAGCTGGCTGATAGAGGGTGGCGGCGGCGACGTCCCCCTCCATGGCCCGGGCCTGGGGCTGGGGCTGACGGACAGGACCCGCCAAAGGAATTCGCCGGTGCGCAGCAGCAGGCGCCAGTACTCGAGCAGAGTGGGCGGAGCCTGAGGAGGCCCGGGGAGTTTCCGGGCGGCGGAGCCAGGGGCCTGTAGGCGGGGCCTGAGCGGAACAAGCGGCTCCGAGTCCCAGCGCGCGAAGCCCGGGACCGAGCAGGCGCAGCTCTCAGTGTCCGGAGCTGAGGAAGGGCAATGCCACCAGGGGAGAGTGGAGCCAGGGCTAAGTGGGCGGTGCCAGGTGGGGTGTGCGGCGAGATTTCCCAATGGGCGGATCTTGGGATGCGGAGGACTGCGTGGTTCCGGATGGGCAGGGCTCTGGTGCGTGGAGCCCAGGCGGGGCGGGGCCGAAGCGCAAGCTCTGTGGGCGGAGTCGGGATGCGGAACTCTGCGCGTTCCGGGTAGGTGGAGACTGGCCGAGTGCGTGGGGCCCAGGCGGGGCCAGAAGACCGCGCGCGTTCTCGGGGGCGAGGGCGGGGCCGGCTGACTGGGCGCGAGAGACGGTAACCGCGAGGACCAGTCTGGTGGGCAAAAGAGCGGTGGCGAGCAGCTGATGCGCCGGCGCCACTAACGCTTGGGTGTGAGTTCCTGAAGACACCTCCAACCCGGGCAGAGGTTGCCAACTGTGGAAGACCCAGATGAGACGCTGAAATAAGACGCTTGTGTATGAAAATCAAAGCTTTGGAATTCTGAGCTTGGAGTCAGCTGGGGCCTGGAAGAGAAGGGAGGAAGAGCTGAATCCCAAATATGACCACATTGAGGGATCTCACCATATTGCAAATTTTTTTAAATTCTAAGATCACTATATATTGGCTCAGGAAGATATACTGATTCCTTCATATAATAAAACAAACGGTTTTAAAGGGTCGGCATGGTGTCGTGTGTGTGTGTGTGTGTGTGTGTGTGTGTGTGTGTGTGTGTTAAATATATAATTTGCTGGCAGGATAGAAAGAAAAACGCCAAATTGTTAAAGTAGTGTTAGCCGGGCGCGATGGCACATGCCTGTAATCCCAGTGTCTGGGGAGCCTGAGGCAGGAGGATCGCAAATTCAAGGCCAGCCTCAACAACTTTAGGGAGGCCCTGAGCGAGTTCCTGTCTTAAAATAAAAAATAAAAAGAACCGGGGTTCTCTCTGATTAGTGAATGCTGATACATAAGGGGGGTGGGAATGGGGAACATAGGAGAAATGGAGGAACTCTGGATGGGGCAGGCGGGAGGAGAGGGGAGGGAAAAGGGGTGCAGTAAAGATGGTTGAATGAGATGGTCATCACTACCCTAGGTGCATGTATGAAGACACAAATGGTGTGACTCTATCTGGTTTGCAACCAGAGAAATGGAAACATCGAGCTCTATATATGAACTATGACTTGAAATGCATTTAAATAAATAAATTTTTTTAAAAAAAGAACCGAGGTTGTAGCTTAGTGGTTAAATCACCCTGGGTTCAATCCCTGTTACAAAAAAAAAAAAGCCACAAAGCACTATTCAACTCTGGTGAATGAAGAATATCAAGGGCTTTGACTTGGCACTTTATAGCCTTCTGAATTATCTGTATTTCCAATGGACATATGTAACTGATCAGGGAACTTCCCATTATAAAAACTGAAATTCTTTTTTTTAATTTTTTTGTTGTAGATGGACACAATATCTTTATTTATTTTTTTATGTGGTGCTGAGGATCGAACCCAGTGCCCCACGCATGCGAGGCAAGCGCTCTACCACTGAGCTACAATCCCAGCCCCAAAACTGAAATTCTTAAATTGCTTATAGGCCACCCACATCAGATTCTCCAACTTAAGAGTTCCAAAGCTCATAAATCCTAAAAACTTTGAACATAAGTCCTTAATGCCCATTATTCAACTTATTGCATTAGCTCCTTACACAAACTTAGGCTGTATGCTAAATAACAGAATTTCATTAGATCTTCTTCCTTTAAGGACAAAGTTAAATATTCTCAGCAGAGTGTGGGAGGGATACTGCAGGGGCAAGAAGCTGCCTGATGTTTGGGGGCAGAGACCAGAATTAGGGGTGTGATCCTGAGTGCCTCAAGTGGAGTCTGCTCCAGCCACAGGCTCATAATGTGACCTCTGTGACTTTACAGCTTCGCCTAATAGATACTGTAGTGCAGATTAAATACAGGAGCAAGTGTTCACCAAGCCCAGCGCCAGGCCCCCAGATTAAGCAAGGACTGCAACAGGCCAGGTCCCTGCCATCCCGAAGGTGACAGTCTGTTTGGGAAAGACACGTGAGGTCTGAGCCCCCAGATGCACCAGGACGTCTTAGAGAAGTTGTCATCACAGGAACATGTGAGGTGGTAAATAGTGGCAGAGAGGGTCTGCTCTGGGGCGACCTACCCAGGCGAGTTAAGGATGGGTGCAGAGGTGATAAGCAGGGCAGAGTGTGCCCCGGGAAGCCTTCTGTGACTGTGATGAAGCATGTTCTACATCAGTCCTTGGGGTGCGGGGTGTAGCTCAGCCTCAGTCCCGTCACTCTGTGCCTAGATGGAGAGGCGGGCTTGGGTGTGGGGGAAGCCGGAACCAGTGGTGCGCGTTCACAGTGTAGAGGTCAGCCTTGACTGGGAGGTAAGACCCAAGTGCAGCCACCTGAACTACTTCCCCTTGCTCTTCTCAATCTTGAAATGAGCCACTTGCATAGACTTTAACCTGGAGCTCCTCCTATCAGAGCAGGGGACAGTGCTGCGTTAGGGACAAAGGCAGGGGGCTGCCACCCGAGTGTGCTTGCCAGACTGTTCTGTAGCACACCCCCTGCAGAAGTGAGTCTGCCTTGCCCAGCTACTTCCCAGCATGTGTCTGATTCCTTGCAGCACCCTGGTATTTCTAACAAATGGGGGGCTGAGGGTGAGGTGGCACAGGAGACTGGCCACCAAGAAAGTCCAAGTCTGAAGGAGAGTCAGCTGTGGGGGAGCGCGCTCACTGGCTGGGCTGTAAGCTGCAGGCGGTAATGCCCAGCACACTGCATTGGGGCTGGAGAGCTTAGCATAGTGCCTGGTACAACATAAGTACAAAGATAAAGTCAGACATTAGTTAGAGCAGTAAAATAGGTTTTATTCAGTAAGTACTGAACTTAGGGAACAGAAATGAACTCCATAACGATTTGTGCAGAGGTGATTTAGATGATTTAGATTTAGGTGATTTAGATTAAAAGGGAGGACAAAGGAGTGGGGAATGTGGGAATTCTGTATAATCAGAGAAGTGAAAATTACCCAGGATGTAAATACGGGAGGCCTGCTATATCTGCTAGCTGGCAGTTATCTAAGTTAGGGTTCTATCCTCCCACAGAGACTGGGAGAGGGAGGCCCTATCCTTCCTGATTACATTTCAAAGGAATGGCTCTCAGATCTTAAGAGATACTTTTGAATTGCAAAAAAGACAAATTGACACTTCTAAGCCCTTTTTAATGCTCTAAGAAAAGCCTATCATTAGGTGTTGGTGAGAACAAACAGTAAATTTTCCTGGCAGGGTTTGGCTCTCCCAAGCAACCATTTTAATGGGGGATGGGGAGCAGCTGAGGTCATCCTGCGGACACAGCCTATGCTGCTTAAAACCTTGTTAATGTGTACTCAAGTCTCTTAGAGCAGAGGGTTGGGCCAAGAATTCTCAGCAACCTGTAAAATAAACTGCATAGCTTTGCAGTTATGATCATTAACATTATATATCTCTGTGAGCTGTGTGCCAGCATTGTGACTGGCATAGGTACTTCTTGATTTAATTATATTTTGTTAGTTACAGATGGTTTTGCTGTAACAAAAAAAAAATGTAGCAACTTAAATGAGATACAAATGTTTTTCTCAAGGGACACTCTGAGCATATATATTCCAGCCCTGATACCTTATCTCTTTACCAGCTTCCTGGTATTTTATTCTTTTTTTAAAAAATATTTATTTTTTAGTTATAGGTGGACAGAATATCTTTATTTTATTTTTATGTGGTGCTGAGGATCGAACCCAGTGCCTCCCGCGTGCTAGGCGAGCACGCTACCACTGCGCCATAACCCCAGCCCCCTGGTATTTTATTCTAAGGCCACATGGAGCCTTGTCCTGGTCAGCATGGTTGAAGATGGCTCACCACCCCATCTGCTGCAATTGCATCCTAGCTAGCAAAACCAGGAAGAAAGGATAAGTGGAAGATTTAAGGACAAAATTTGAAAGTTTATACCTATCACTTCTGCTCACATTCCACTGGTGAAAAGATAGGCATGAAGTCACACCCAGGTGCAAAGGAGATTAGGAAACCGTTTTTCCTGGGCAGTCCAGCTAACACTTGAGTTTCTCAAGGAAGAAAGAAGGAAGGAAATTTGAGAAAGAGCCAACAGTCTCTGCCATATTGTACTTTCTTTTTGCTTCTAAACTTTCTCTTATAAGCAGGAGTTTTTTTTTTATTGGAAAAAATAGATTACAGAAGCCAGGCACGGTAGCACACACCTATAATTCCAGTGACTCGGGAGGCTGAGACAGGAGAATCGAGAGTTCAAAGCCAGCCTCACCAAATTAGCAATGCATTTAGCAACTCAGCAAGACCTTGTCTCTAAATAAAATATTGAAAAGGGCTAGAATGTGGCTCAGTGGTTAAGCACCCCTGGGTTCAATCTTCAGTACTAAAAAAAAAAAAAAAACAGATCATAGAAAAATACATGTGATCCTATAGTAGAGACTGTAAAAAGAGAAGGGGGAATCCCAGCGGTTTCCAAGGCTGAGGCAGGAGGATAGTGAGTTCAAAGCCAGCCTCAGCAAAAGCAAGGCACTAAGCAACTCAGTGAGACCATCTTTAAATAAAATACAAAATAGGGCTGGGGATGTGGCTCAGTGGTCGAGTGCCCTTGAGTTCAATCCTCAATACCCTCCCCCCAAAAAAAGGGAAGGAGGACCAGGGATGGGAGGAAAAGAAGGAAAGAGTAGGTACTGGGGAACAAAAACTATATTGTTATACTGTATGCATGTGTGAATATATAACAATGAATCCCATGATTTTGTATAATTATCATGCACCACTAATAATTTTTTTTAAAAACAAGGATATGGCTTCAGTAGGAGATACTTAGAACCAGACTCTGACCACAAACTCCAATAACCCATATTAGGAAGAAATAAGAGATGCACTTATGGAAGATAGCATCCAATGAAATTAGGATATTAAAGAGCAGGGATTTAGAGGAGGGACATTTGACAAAGAAAATGTAAGAAAGGCCACAGGCATGGAAAGGAGATTCAGGAAGTCTGCAGCATACAATACTTTGAGGCTTAAAAATCAAAAGAGGCTTTTTTATTGAGAAGTTGTGTTTTTGATGTTTGGTATTAAAAGCATGAAGCAGAAGAAAGAGATAATCCCATTGCTTGAGACCATATGATATGCTACGATCAGACAACTGAAAAAAACGGAAATATTCAATGCCTATTTTGCTTGCATTTTCTCTATCAAGGGAAAATGATCCTCGGGCTACAAAGAATAAGGAAAATAGCAGTAAGAGGAAATTAAAGGCCAAGATAGGGGCAATGATAGAAAGCACTAAATTATCTTAAGTGGATTGAAAATCTTCAGACCCAGAGTTATATCCCAGAATACTGAAAGAGCTTTAGGTTACATCCCCAAAGCCTCTCTTATAGATTTTTTTTTTTGTACCAGGGATTGAACTCAGGGGCAATCAACCACTGAGCCACATCCCCAGCCCTATTTTGTATTTTATTTAGAGACAGGGTCCCACTGAGTTGTTTAGTGCCTCACTGTTGCTGAAGCTGGCTTTGAACTTGCAATCCTCCTGTTTCAGCCACCCCCCCCAAATTGCTAGGATTACAGGCATGCACCACCACACCCAGCTCTCTTACAGATCTTTAAGAAAATATTTGTTCTCTTGAGTTTCATAAAAGGAGATAAAGGTATTCTAGACACCCCGTACATTGATTAGCTTTATGTCTATTCTCATGATCTTTTGTAACTATTTTGATTAAAAATGTAAGGGGCATAAATATTTGTTTGAATTAATAATTTTTAAAGAACTAATTGTTAGAAAAGGATTATAGCTTAGAGTATACCTTGATTCCAACAAAGCACCTGGCTCCACTATACTAGTCCGGATTCATGTCCAGTTCAAAGTCAAGGCTGTTATTATTTCCTGTAACAGCAAGGACACTGAAATCGCTCTCAGACACAAAGGATGAGCTGCAGGGACTCAAAAGATCCTAATCAGGATCACATCCCAGCCCTTCTTTCTCCCCATCTCTCTACTTCTCAAGGCTTGGCTTCATTCGGAGATCAACTTCTCACTTCTGCCTGGGGCAGCCACTGGCAGCTCCTTATTCATATTTTCCAGGATCAGCATCCTCAGTGGAAAGAGAAAGCTTCTTTTTCCTTCTACCAACCATATGGAATGACTTGTGCCTTTATATTTTACTTCTGTTCTGCTTGTACTTTTCCATGTAAAACTTTGTAATAAATGTTAAAAAATAAAATGCTTCTAAAGAATCAACTTTATGGACATTAATACAAATAACTGTGTGTGGGTAGACTATTGTTCACTTAATTTTCCCTACTGTTGGGCATTTAGTTTGTTTTCAGTACAATAGTATACTATTATAAGTAAAGCTGTAATCAACATCTTTGTACATAAATCTAGTTCATACCTATGATTGTTACCTTTGGAGTGATAGAAGTGGGATTCCTGAGCCAAAGATATAAAAATTTTTCAGGACTCCTGACACATATTTCTTTATTGTTTCCAAGAAATGGGCCAATAGCCAGACAAGGTGGAACACGCCTGTAATCCCAGTGGCTCAGGAGGCTGAGGCATGAGGATCACAAGTTCAAAGCCAGCTTCAGGAACTCAGCAAAGCCCTAAGCAACTTAGCAAGACCCTGTCTCTAAATAAAATATTAAAAAGGGCTGGGGATGTAGCTCAGTGGTTAAGCGCCCCTGGGTTCAATCCCCGGTACTCGACCCCAACAAAAAGAAAGAAAAAAATGGTCCTATCTCTCAACACTACATTAAGTATTTTTATTTAAAAACAAAACAAACAAGCAAGACAATAAACAAAACTCTGAAATTCCCATTTTATTTTAATTTTTTTCAAAATGGTTTTTTTTAGTTGTCAATGGACTTTTATTTAATTCATTTATTTATATGCAGTGCTGAGGATCAAACTCAGGGCCTCACACATGCCAGGCAAACACTCTACCACTGAGCCACAGCTCTAGCCCCCCATTTTATTTTAATTTGAATTTGTTTTATTACCATTTTCCCACTTTAAAGATATAATTTCCATACAAAGCAGTAAGAGGTAAAGTAACAATGTACTGTGGAAGATGACTGAGGGGATGGCATGAGAGGGAACCTCACCACTAGCCTGCGAAGTTGCTGGGGTCGGAGCACAATAACAGACCTCTCTGACTTAGGCTGGGGCAGAAGGAGGCAACAGTCCATGTTTCTCTGCATGGGCCAGACCATACCTATGTTTAAGACTCACTGCTATGTACCCACACCTTACATGGGAAAATTGACAGACTGAATGAAGTATATTCAAGGGAGACAAAGAGTAGGGCCTGAAAAACCACAAAAGAATATTTCTTCTAGTGGGGCACCTGCCTCTGCATCTTTGGACCATTCCTACAAGAGACAATAAACATCCCAGATGGTTAGGCCAAAGTCACATGCCTGAACACTAATTGCCAAATTACCAATGATACAAAGTACACCGCCCTGCAGAATTTTCACAGAAGAAAGCTGGGTCCTGCCAAATCCAAAAACAACTCAAAAAGAAAATCTTCCAGACAGAAAGTGTAGCTGTTTAAATACAAAGTAGGGAGTTAGGGGTAGAGATCAGTGGTAGTGTTTGCCTAGAATATGAGGCTCTGTGTTCAATTCCCAGCACCATAAAAAATAAAAATAAAAATAAATAAACCTGGCCTGGTGGTACATTCCTATAATCCCAGCTACTCAAGAGGCTGAGGTAGGAGGATTGCAAGTTCAAGGCCAACTTGGGCAATTTAGCAAGACTCTTTCTCAAAAATAAACTTAAAAAGGGCTGGAAATATAGCTGAGTGGTAGAGTGCTTGCCTAGCAAGCATGGGACCAGGGAATCCCTGAGTAACTAAAAAACAGCATCTGTTAACCACAACTCTCCTACCTCCATGTAATTAATGGTTTTCCCTCTTTTGTGGGAAATCAATGAGATTAGCTATTGAATTTAACTAAGGTCACATTTACAACACTCCTGAAAGAAATCCTTGTCTGGTATTGGTTTTTATCTTCTAACTTTGCTACCTAGCATTACAGTCAGATCTTTTGGTTCAGCCTCTTTACCATCACACATGAAGTAAGAACACTTGGACCTTTTTGAAACAGTCACGTGGTATGGGTAAGATCCTCAGTTTCTACAGCCAGTTCTTTTCCTAAGTCAATTCATTTCCATCATTTAAATGGCTAAGACTGGATAGAAAAGGAAAGAAATCTCACCAATAGAAGACCAATCCCAGACCAAATATCTTCCTTTTCCAGGGCTGTCAGATGTAACCAATTACCACACAGTGGTAATAGTTTTAACACACACACACACATTCTTTCACAGTTCAAGAGTCCACAAGTGAAAGCGTGGGCCAGGTTGGATCCTTCTGGAGAATCCAAGGGAGAATCTGTCCTTTGCCTCTCTCCCAGCTTCTGGTGGTTGCTGGCATCTTGCAGTTTCTTGGCTCCTGTGAGACTACAACCTCTGCCTCCATCTTCATCTCACTACCTTCTCCATGTATCTCTATGTGCCAAATCTTTCTCTTTTATCTTAAAGGGAAAGCAGTCATTGGATTTAGGGCCTACCCCAAATCAGGGTGATCTCAAGATATTAATTACTTCTTCAGAGACTCTCTTTCTAAATCAGATCACATCTGGAAGCTTACAAGCCCTACTTCATGCCTATGAAATCAAACTTTGGGGGGAAATTACACGAAGCTGTTGTGTAATGCATTTAATAAACTCTGATTCTAGATTCTTATGATCTCTGAAAATGCTTTAACCTATTCTAGCCTTTCTACTTGCTTTCCCATTGCTTGAAAAATTCTGCCAAAACATTTGAATGCCTGGTTCCTTCTCATATTTTATGCCATCCAAAATTTCAATATATATACATATATATGTATATGTGAGTGAGTGTTCATGTATGTATGTGCATGCCCAACCTCCTCTCAGTTTTCCTTCAGACTTCTCTGGGATACCTTCTCTTATCATCTTCTTTAAAATGGCACTCTTCTTCTCCACTTCATACTTTTCTGTAACATCACTTTTAAACAAATATATTTACTGTATTGAGAGAATATTGTCTTTCCCCTCTAGAATTAGATTCTTCTACTGGAAGCTAAGTACTGGGAGATAATTTTTCCCCCTTTTTTGGTCCTGAGGATTCAACCTGGGTCTCTTTACCACTGAGCTACATCCCCAGTCCTTTTTATTTTTTTTGACACAAGTTCTCAATAAGTTGCTGAGGCTGGCCTCCAACTTATGATCCTCCTACATCAGCCTACCCAATCAAGAGGATTATAGGCATGGGACACTGCACCAGCTTGTAGGAGCGTTTTTGATCTTTTGTTCATTGCTGCATCCCCAGTGCTTAGGATAATGCCTAACAAATAATAGATGCTCAATGAATATTTAACATGTTGAATTGATCATACAGATCAATAGATTTTTTGTGTTGCAATAGGACTCCTCTCTCATTCTGATCATTCAGCATGTTGTTATCTAATTCAAAGTTGTCGAGTAATTCTTGTCATCTTAGAGAAGGCATTTTCTGAAATCCTGTGACAGCAACCAAGATTTATTTAGCACTTAGTACGTGCGGGCACGATAATAAGGCATAATAATAATACCTTAGGGGGCTGAGCTTGTGGCTCAGTGGTAGAGCGCTCACCTAGCATGTGTGAGGCACTGGGTTCGATTCTCAGCAGCACAAATTACTTAATTAATTAAAGGTCCGTTGACAACTAAAAGGTATTTTAAAAATAATACCTTATGCTCTTAGGTATTATTATCATTATAATTATTTTCCGCATGAGGAAATTATGACCCGGAGAGGCGAATAATTTGCGACAGAGCTTGTGTCCTTTACTGGCTCTTGAAGCTCATTTCGTTTTCTTTCCTTTTGGTAGTTACCTTGTGGTTAAGTCAGCAGTAAAGATCTCTTAAGGCTCAGAGTCGAAACCTGTCAAAGGCTAAGGGCTTTATTTCTCTGGGTTCCAGGACCCACATCTTGCGTTTGAATCCTAAATGGCGGGAAACGGCAGGCAGGTGTCAGCAGGGGCGGGGCGGGGCCGCCAGGCGCCGCCAGCCAATGAGAGCTGGCGGCGTCCTCCCTTCCCCCTGCGGCCTGCACGCGCCAAAATTCCAAACGGGACTGTGCACCTCTCGCGCTGTCTTCCTCCGCCTAGCTCATCGAGCCGGAACTACATAAGGAAAAAAGTCGAACGTCGTCCCGCCAGGATCAGTCGAGGTCCTCTACACTGTCAGCGTGTGTTGTAGTCCACTTGGACCTCGCCTCCTGTGCTTTTCGCATACAAGAGTTTCGATCTCGCCGGTTCAGGGCGGCGGAGTGGGCGGGGCAGACGGCGGAGGGATTGCGGGCGCGCACGCTGCGGCCGTCGGCGCGGGGCTAGTGGCGCCAGAATTCGGAGCGCGGAAGCGCCTGAGCGGCTGCTTTTCCGAGCTCAGACCCTCTACTGCAGCGACGCCTGGACCTGCACGCAGAGACGATGGTGGTTCTCCGCAGCAGTCTGGAGCTGCACAGTCGCTCCACCGCATCGGCCACGGACTCCCTGGACCTGTCCAACGAGTTCCTTAGCCTGGAGCAGATGGGACGGAGGCGGCTCCGTTCAGCCGGCGCCGCGGAGAAATCCGCCGTCACCGCGGCCGCTGCGGGCGTGAGTACTGGCCCGGGGTGGGACTGGCCTGGGGCGTGACCCTCGGGCCAGGCCTGGGGGGACTGCCGGCGGCCGGGCCCCAGGAGGAGACCGGCGTGCGATGCGCAGGTGGGGGTGTCAGTTGGTGGGGGGAGGAGTGTGGTCGGGGACGATGAAATGGAAGGGTTCTCGTGATCCGAGCCGCACGGGGTGTGGGTCGGGTCGTAGCGATTGAGCTGGCTGGAAGAGGGCCGAGCAGTTGGTTACCTCCTACTTTTACGCAAGAGGAAGCCGAAGCCCGCCAGAGCTGAAGTGCTGTGTGGGGCCGAGTCGCGCTGGCTCGGGCTGCCCTCCCCCACCTCGGGGGCCATCGTCCCCGGCTCCTGCCCTGGGTTCGCATCAGTCAGTAGAGAGCAACACGCATGTGCTGACTGCTTGCTGTATGCATGATAAACACTTTAGGGGCTCCAGGGATACACAGTATTTCAGGTTCTCGGACCTCCGTTTAGGATCCGGAGGGGTTCCGTAATAAGAGCATAATGAATATCAGGTTGCATAATGTGTAGGAATGATCTGTTTACAGATGGAGAAACGGACTCTAAAAGGTAACCACCAAGTGGCGGATCTAAAATTGGAACTTAGGTTCTCTGCCTCCCATATCTTTCCCTTTCTGTTATATTATGCTGCAGTTACAGTATCTCTAGGGGGAGATTTGTGATATGGTAGAGTCCTCTTGAAAAAATTGCTTCTTATAGGTCTTATGTACAAATGGGATTTTTTAATGGGCAGAGTTAAAACAGGGAAAGAAACTCCCATGCACCTCCCACCCCAGCTGCCATGCACCTCCCACCCCAGCTGCTGAAAGAGACGTAGGTGGAAGGGACAGCATTCACAAAAGATTGGAGAAGCTGAGGAAGCTACACTAAAGTTAAGGCAGCAGGTAGAATACTGGAGTTGGAGTGAGGATAAGTGTGGAAGTAGGGAAAATAAGAACAAATAGAAGGTTAGGAACTTAGAAACCAGGCTTAGGGGAGATGTGTAGCCAGAGTGACAAAGCATAATCCTTTTTAGTTCAGACTCTCAGTCTTGTACTAAGGTTGTGTGTGTGTAAGATAACTATGAAATTAGTATCTTTTTTTTATGGATGGCACATATTGGTTGCCCCTCTTCCACTGGGAATGAGTTAAAAGACTACATTCGCTTCAGTCTTTGAAATTGAGAAAACAAATAATTTCCTGACTTCCTGTATTTGTTTTTCATTCAAGTGCAGGAATGGCAGAGATCTGAGGAGGCTTAACATTTCTGAACTGGGAACACTTCTGCACTGAATTCAGGTCACTTGACCTATTAACCTATGTTCAGAAAAGCTAATTGTTTCAATAAATATTTATTAAATGTTATTTTCAGGATAATGGTAGGTCCTATGACCCTGATGATGTATTGAATTCTGATTAAGTATACAGGCTCCATTTTTTTTTTTTGGTGCTGAGGATTGAACTCAGGGGCACTTTATGGCTACATCCCCAGCCCTTTTGTATTTTGTTTTAAAAGAAGGTCTCACTAAGTTGCTGAGGCTGGTCTTGAACTTGTGATTCTCCTGCCTCAGTCTCCCAAGTTGCTGCGACTACAGGTGTGTGCCACCACACCTGCCATACATACATAGGCTCTTAAAACAACTGTTAGTTTAAAATCACAGCTTACCAAGCTTACTAATCAGTTTTCTACACTTGTTAAATAGGGCAATTACCCACCACATGGGTAATGTGAATTAAATGTGTTCATGTATGTGAGGACATTAAGTGAGCTCTTGACGTATTGTTAGTCATAAGACCATAGTTGATTTTAGTTAATAGCCACTTCATCTTTCCAGTTCCCTAGGCTAAAAACCTTAGGATCACCCTTGAGTCTGCTAATATCCAATACATTAGCAAATCTGTTGACTTTATTTTCAAAACATATTCAGAGTCTGACCACTTCTCAAGTCTTTATCTCTTGCATGGATTATTAAAATAGATTTTCAACTGGCCTGTTTTCTGCCATTATGCATATTGTGCTTCTCCAACAATTCTCAGTGCCGTGGTTCTTTATAGTTGTTCACTCTTGCTGAAAACCCTCTAGTGACTCCTCATCTAAGAATAAAAGTTTAAAAGTTTGCAAGCAGTCCTGCACCCCATTGCCACCTTCCCTTTATAATGGTATCCTCTTCCTTCCTTTTACAAAACTCACTGCCTTTCTAGCCACTGATTTAGCTGCCCCTTGAATTCCAGGGCCTTTGCACTTGTTCTGCCTCAGTGTGGAGTAACACATGACCCATTCTTTTACCGTCTTTTATATTTTTTTATGCTAAAAACAAACCTCCCAATTCATGATGCTTCATGTGTTCCAAGAAATTAACTTTCTCAGAGTCACTTTACAGTAAGTTGTAGAACTCTTCATTCAGACTTGGAGTCTGTCTCTCAGGTGTTCGCTAAAATTTCATCTTTTCAATAGTGCTTACCCTAAACACCCCATTCAGAATTACAAACAACTCCCCTTGACATGACCTTTTTTTTCTGCTTTATGTTTTAAAATCACATGCTGGTGTATTCTTTAGTTTCCTTTTTTTTTTTTTTTTGAAGTATTTTTCTCTCTTCCCCAAATCAGAATGTAATTCCATAGGAACTTGGATTTTGACTTTCTGTTGAGCAGTATATCTCTAGAAACTAAAACAAAACTTAGCATGTAATAAATACTTGTTTTTGATTGTCTTTGCTTGAAAGGAACTTAGTCTAGCAGAGGAGACCTAACAGCAGTATACAGAGACTTTGCCATATATGCCACATGGTGATTGAGTAATTAGAATGCACTCAGCTAGATGTTGTAGGGTGGAAGGTTTTTCTTTTCAGGCCAGGATTTGCAGTATGGATTATACATTTTTTCTTAATATCTTTTTGGGACAAAGTACTCTGCCATTTTATAAATCAAGGTACAAATTATAATCAGAGGTTACTTAGTGGACATGGGATTGGATTAAAAGAAATGGATAGTGTTGAAAGGTGATAAATTCATACTTTAAAAAACTCACCAGGGCTGGGATTGTAGCTCAGCGGTAGAGCGCTTGCCTCGCATGCGTGAGGCCCTGGGTTCGATCCTCAGTACCACATACAAAGCAATAAAATAAAGACATTATGTCCATCTACAGCTAAAAAAATATTTAAAAAAAAAAACTCACCAATGTCAAAAATAAACATAGCTTTGTGGTTGGAAGATGTTCTAATTTGGAGGCTTTACATCCAGAACATTTGAATGGATTATACCTTGCCTTTTTAAATTAACATCAAGCATGCATTTCAGAGACTTAGCTCTCTGATCACCCTGCTTATATTCATATATTTCCTAGTCCCTTCAGTTATATTTTATTGACAGCATTTCTTAAGATAGGTTACTTTTACAGATGGTTAAATTTATTCATACTAATGCATTAATTTGAATTTTTTTTCTTAATTTAATCTTAGAGGCTGCCCTTGTCTCCAAGTTCTGAAGGTACTTACAGTCACCTATTTAAAACTACCTTCTACTTTTACATTTTGAATATATCACTCTATTCAGACTTGTGTGTGGGTTTTTTTTTTCCTTGTATAGGTTTCCTGAATATTGTGTTATTATTTTGACTTTATTTCTTTAAACTTTGATTTCATCCTACCAACCTCAAGAGTTGGAACCTTTTCTATTGTTTCTTTTTCCTCCAGAGTCAAGACTGTTCATTGTCTATTTCTGTACTTTCACAGGTCTAAAACGCTTTGATTTCTATAAATTTAGGGTTGTTTTCTATTTTGAAGAGTCATGTATGGATGGATAGAGAGGGTGTGGTTGGTGATGATTGGGTTGTATTTACCTACACTTCTATCCTTCAGTATGTTGTTAGATAAAACATGTTGCAGCATGTAGAAGGTACTGTTTTTCTTAATTGTATGTTTAAAGTCTGGAAAGATTTCAAACTCAGCACTAGTGTGTGTACAACATATAGGAAATTTTTAACTTGAAGCATAACACAACATAGGAAAATGAAAAGTATGCAGCTCAATGAAGTATCACAAAGCATAGATAGGGAGATTTTGACATGGGACATTGAATGGTATTTCCTGGAGTTCGGTGACATGGCAGCTTTGCATTCATGCATAAGCTAAAAAGACTCTTGATTTTAGAAATTATTTTATTTAGGAAGCAGTAAGGAACTAGAATAGGGATCTGGTGCAGTAGAGTTTAACATGGATTACCGTCAGCAAATGAGAGTTTGGATAACCAGTTAAAAGATTATAATTATCACTTGAGTATATAAGTATCACTTGCGTTACAGTTGCTCTGAGCTAGGCACCATACCCAATAGACACATACATTTATTTGCCTTTAAAATAACTATTCTTTTTTTTTTGGTACTGGGGATTGAATTTAGGGGTATTCGGCCACCCACATCCTCAGCCCTATTTTGTGTTTTATGTAGACAGGTCTCACTGAGTTGCTTAGTGCCTTGCTGCCGTTGCTGAGGCTGGCTTTGAACTCGCGCGGCAATTCTGTCCCTGCCTCCCAAAGTGTTGGGATTACAGGCATGTGCCACTGCACCTGGCTTGAAGTAACTATTATTCTCATTACAGATACACAAACTAAGGCTGGGACACCTTATAGAACTTATACAAGATTTAAACATCTGTAAGTGACATGGGAAGAATCAAATGTAGGTACCCTTCAGAGTTTGGTCCTTAATACACCATTATTGTACTAGACCAAAACAGAAAACTGGAGTTTAATTTAAGGTAGTAATAGAGGTAGTAATAGTAGGACTGGAGAGAAAATGCCAAATAATGCAGCAAGGAGACCAAGAGTTGTTAGGATACAGGAAGGGAAGACTTCTTTCCAGCTGAAGAGGTGAATGGTAGACCTTGGGAATATTAGTACCAGAGTCAGAGAAGGTGTTAGGACTAAGTATCCTTGAGAATTAAAAACAAAACAACAACAAAAAGAATTAAGTCTGAGCAGCGGGTATATTTTAAAGATGAGAAGAGGTTGAATTTTGTAACTAGGCATTTTCTATAAATCAAGAGATTTAAAAGCAAAGCATTTAAAGAAGGGAAAGAGTAACTCCAAAGAAGCCAGTGAGGTAGAGAAAAAGCCATTGACTGTAACTATTGGGAAATAGTTGTGGATTCCCTGTAAGAGGTGTAGAGGCAAAAACCAAATTGCTTGGAGTTTGGGGAATAGATCAATGGTGAGGAATTGATCCATTCTTATTTAGGTATGGGGGGTTGAACTCAGAAGTGCTTAACCCCTGAACTATCTCCCCAGTCCTCCTCCCCCCCTTCCCCTACAGGGTCTCATTAAATTGCTTTGGGCCTGAGTTGCTGAGGCTGGCTTTAAATTTGCAATCCTCCTGCCTCAGCCTTCTCAGTCTCTGGGATTATAGGTTTGAGCTACCACGCCCAGCCCATTCTTATTTTTAAAGATGAAGCTAAGGAGGGATATCAACTATATTTGGTATAATAGGAATACCATTGTTCTTTAGGATATGCTGCTATTCAGGCTTTCAGCGAGCTCTAAAGTCTGGATGAATACATTTTATGTCAGCATTGCAAATGATTTTAAAAATCTCTTAAAGACTCATTTGTCAAATGTACATTTGAATTGGCCCCTCCCACTTTTGTGAATTGAAAGCTTTAATCAACTTGATCTTGTGAAAAATAACAATATTTCTAATATGCAATTGTGTCTACTTCAGGGAAGTTTTTGTTATTCTACAAGATCATAACAGACAAAATTTAACAGAATATATTTTCTTCTGTCTTTTTTTTTTTTTTTTTTGGTGCTGGGGATTGAACCCTGGGGCATTCGATCACTGAAGCCACATCCTCAGCCCTATTTTATATTTTATTTAGAGACAGGGTCTCACTGAGTTGCTTAGAACCTTGCCAAGTTGCTGGGGCTATCTTTGAACTCGTGATCCTAGTGCTCCGGCCTCCTGAGCTGACACTGCACTCGGCTCCCCTGTCTCTTGAAACTTCACTTTTGGTCTGAGAATGTAACTCAGTGGTAGAGAATATGTCTAGCATGTGTGAGGCCCTGAGTTCGATCCCTGGTACCACTGGTGAAAAAAATGCTGGTAAAGTTTAAAAACAAAGAATATTGTTTAAAATAAAACACAACTTTTTAAAGAACTATCAGTATTCTCAGTATTTAAGTAGATTGCAGCAAAAGAATAAAAGAGCACATTACATCTCCAGGTTTAGTTTTCAGATTGTTTTTTCTCTTTGTTTTTACATTTTAGGAATTTTTTTTCTAGTAATACATGTTGTAAAGTAAAAAGTGAAAGTCCTCATTTCTTACACCCAGTGTTAATAACTCTTAACAGTTGACATTTAACTTATCCTTTAGGAAGTAGTTTAATTAGCCATATTAAACTATGACTTTGATTTAATAACTGCTGGTTTTCTTTTAAAGATTAGATGTACACAGTAATTCATTTAGAGGCATTTATTACATCAAAAATTGCAGATAATACATAAAGCCATTTGAGTTTTTAAAATAAGTTTGTTTATTTGTTAGGGATTGAACCCAGGGACACTCAACCACTGAGCCACATCCTCAGCCCGTTTTTATATTTATTTAGAGCCAGAGTCTTGCTAATTTTCTTATGGCCTCACTAAGTAGCTGAGGCTGGCTTTAAACTTGCAGTCTTCCTACCTCAGCCTCCAAGCTGCTGGGATTACAGGCATGTACCATCGTGCCTGGCTTAAAATTTATTTATTTATTTATTTTTGGTACCAGGGATTGAACTCAGGGTCACTCAACCACTGAGCCACATCCCCAGCCCTATTTTGTGTTTTATTTAGAGACAGGGTCTCACTGAGTTGCTTAGTGCCTCGCCATTGCTGAGGCTGGCTTTGAACTCACGATTCTCCTGTCTCAGCCTCCCTAAGTGCTGGGATTACAGAAAATTTCTTTTTAATTGACAAAGTAATTGCATATATTTATGGGATATAATATGAACTTTCAGTACATTTATACAAAGTGTAAATGTAAGATGAGGTAATTGGTATATCTGTTGCCTCAGATACATATCATTTCTTTGTGTAGGGAATTTCACAATCTTAGTTATTTTGAAATGTTAAATTTATTGTTGTCAACCATAGTTATCCTACTGTGCTCTATTGGTCATTAGAAATTATTTCTCCCATTTAACTGTGCTCCCACAGCCAAGCAGTATGTTAAATAGATTCATGTAATGACTGACAATGTTGATTCATTTTAAAAGAGTTTTAGAATAATATTTAATGACATGGAAAAAATTTGTATTTTTAGGAAAAAGTTATTAAACATTATAGTATTATTAATTTAAAAATTGTGTAATGCAATGATAAAAATTTGTATTTTTAGGAAAAAGTTATTAAACATTATAGTATTATTAATTTAAAAATTGTGTAAAGAGTGCATATTTAGTATGTATTCTGTCTCCAGCATGATTTAAAAAAAAAAAAAAGACATGAATATGTGTGCATAGGAAAAGACTGGTTTATGCACCAAAAGATTAACAGTGGTTTTCTGTGGATGGCTGGAATTAAGGGTAACATTTTCATCTCTTTGCTTTTTTTTTTCATTTTTCTAATTATAATGGGCATGTTTACTTGTTTTATTTTGGTTTTGCCAGTTCTGACAATCAAACCCTGGACTTTGCACATGCTAGTCAGGTGCTCTACTACTGAGCTATATCCTCAGCCATCAGAAATGTCTTTGGGGGCTGGGGTTGTAGCTCAGTAGTAGAGCGCTTGCCTAGCATGTGTGAGACACTGGGTTCGATTCTCAGCACCACATACAAATAAATAAATAAAAAACAACTAAAAATTTTTTAAAAAGAAAAGAAATGTCTTTGAAGCCTGGCATAGTGGAGCACACCTGTAATCCCAGTGGCTCTGGAGGCTGAGACAGGAGAATCGTGAGTTCAAAGCCAGCCTCAGCAACGGCAAGGCTCTAAGCAACTCAGTGAGACCCTGTCTTTAACTAAAACACAAAATAGGGCTGGGGATGTGGCTCAGTGTACCCCTGAGTTCAATCCCCAGTACCCAAAAAAAGAAAAGAAGTATCTTTGAAAGTTACTGTTACTGAGAGTTTAAAAGTCCCCAGAGTGTACTTTATAGGGGACTGTCACAAGCCTGTTTTGTCTTTTTCTATACACCTTTGAGGGGAACCTTCTTTGCTGCCTAATGCTTTGTTTAGAGAGGATAAAGTTGAGCTACTCAATGCAAATTAAAGATATTTTATACCACTTAGAAGATAAGTCTTCCAAGCTTTTCTAGGATTTTTTTTTTTTTTTTTTTTTTTGTGGTGCTGGAGATTGAACCTGAGGGTGCTCTGCTAATAAACTATATCCCCAGCCCTTTTTATTTTTTGGTACTGGTGATTGAACCCAAAGGCACTTTATCACTGAGCTATATCCCCGACTCTTTAAGTTACAATTCTGTAGTATTAAATACATTTACATTTTTTTTCTGTAACCATCACCATTATCCACCTCTAGAACTTTTTCAACTTTGTTTCTCTGCAATTGACTGCTCTAGGAATCTCATAAGAGGAATCATATAGTATTGGACTTTTGGTGACATACTATTTCAGTATCTTCAAAGTTAGTGTGTTGTAGCATGTATTAAAATTTCCATTCTTAAGGCAGAGTAATATTACATTGTATGTACATTTTGTTTATCCATTCTTTTGGGTTCTTCCTCTTTTTGGCTAGTGGGAATAAGTGCTTTGAAAATGAGTGTACAACTATCTGTTTTGAGTCTCTGCTTTCACTTCTTTGGGCATATACCCAGCAGTGGTATCTCCTAGAAAATGGATCATATGGTAATTTTGTGTTTTAATTTTTTTAAGTGTTTTTTAGTTATACATGGACACAGTGTCTTTATTTTGTTTATTTTTATGTGGTGCTGACGATTGAACCCAGTGCCTCACACATGTGAGGCAAGCACTCTGCCACTGAGCCACAACCTCAGCCCTTGTGTTTAATTTTTTTGAGATACTGACATACCATTTTATACTCCCATCAGCAATACACAAGGGTCCCGATTTCTCTACATCCCCAGCAGTTCTTATTTTCTCCCCTACCCCTCCCTCTTCCTTCTCCTTTCTTTCCCCCTTTCTCCCCCACCTTAATCGTGTGTGTGTGTGTGTGTGTGTGTGTGTGTGTGTGTGTGTGTGAGAGAGAGAGAGAGAGAGAGAGAGAGAGAGAGAGAGAGGGAGGGAGGGAGGGAGGGGGAGAGAGAGAGAGACTGGAGATCGAACCCAGGGCCACTTTATCACTCAGCTCCATTCCCAGTCCTATTTTTCAAAATTTAGAGACAGAATCATGCGAAATTTCTGAGGGCCTCACTAAGTTTCTGAGGATGGCTTCAAGCTTGTAATCTTTCTGCCTCAGCCTCCCAAAGTTCGTTCTCTCTCTCTTGGGAAATAGCCATCCTGTTGAGTGTAAGGTGTTATTTCACCGGTTTTCATTTGCACTTCCTTAACGACTAATATGGAACATCTTTTCATCACATTTTCAGATTTGTATGTCTTCCTTGGACAAATATCTATTCAAGTCCTTTGCTTTTTACTTGGTTGCTTTGTGTTTTGTTGTTGAAATGTAGGAGTGTTTGTTTTTTGTTTTGTTTTCGGTTCTGAGGATTGAACCCTTTACCACTGAGATATATCCCCAGCCCTTTTTATTTTTTATTTTGAGATAGGGGCTCGCTAAGTTGCCCAGGGCCTCACTAAATTGCTGATGCTGTCTTCGAATTTGAGATCCTCCTGCCATAGCTTCCCAAGTGGTGAGGATTACAGGCATGTGCCACCATACCCAGGTAGGAGTTTTTAATATGTTCTAGTTATCAACTCCTTATTAGATATATGATTTGTACATAATTTCTGTTATTCTGTAGGTTACCTTTTCACTCTATTAGTAGTATCCTTTGCTGCACAAAATTTTTTAGTTTTGATGAAGTTGTGTCTGGTTTGGGTGTCATTTATGAGAAATCATTGCTAAATCCAAAGTCATGAGGTTTTCCAAACTGTTTTCTTCTGAGAATTCCTAAGTTGTTTTTTAGCTCTTTATTCTTTTGCACAGTTTTAAGTTACCATTTGTGCTTATTCTCATTGGTTTAAATAATTACAAAAGATGTAATTTCTGTTTTGTTTAAGTTTTATTTGAGACAGGCTCCACCTAAATTGCCCAGGGGGGCCTCCCATCTTAGCCTTCCTGACAGCTGGGATTATAGGCCTTCACCACCATTTACCTGGAATTTCTGGTTACTTTTTTATGTTACATATATCCACTGGAACCTAAAAACTATAATTATTAGGTGTATCATGAAACATTAAAAAATGATACATGAACAAGCTCTCTTAGCAAACAGAAACTTAACTTTGATTCTTTTCCCCTCCTTTAACTTGCATTTTTAGTCCACTTGACCCACACAGTTCTATCTTGATATATTTTATGCTTGGAAGTCATTTATCAGCCAGCTTTTCAGTCTTTTAAAACAGAATTTGCAATTTTTTCCTATTTTTCTATGACTGTAGGCTCCAAGAAATAAAACTTCTGTAGATCAAGTTAGCATAATTATTAATAATAAATTAAAACAACAAAACATCTTTTTTTAATTAATTTATTTAAATGCATTTCAAGTCATAGTACATATATAGAGCTCAATTTTTCCATTTCTCTGGTTGCAAACCAGATAGAGTCACACCATTTGTGTCTTCATACATGCACCAAGGGTAGTGATGATGATCTCAATAAACCATCATTACTATACCCATTCCCCTTTCCCTCCCCCTACCTCCCCCCTGCCCCATCCAGAGTTCCTCCATTTCTTCTATGTTCCCCATTCCCACCTCCCTTATGTATCAGCATCCACTAATCAGAGAGAACATTCGACATTTGGTTTTTTGGGATTGGCTTACTTCACTTAGCATAATGTTCTCCAATTCCATCCATTTACCTGCAAATGCCATAATTTTATTCTCTTATTGCTGAATAATATTCCATTGTGTATATGTACCACAGTTTCTTTATCCATTCATCTATTGAAAGGCATCTGGGTTGCTTCCACAGTTTTGCAATTGTGAATTGTGCTGCTGTAAACATTGAAGTGGCTGCGTCACTGTGGTATGCTGTTTTTAAGTCTTTAGGGTATAGGCCAAGGGGTGGAATAGCTGGATCAAATGGTGGTTCCATTCCA
>CM053400.1:166914604-166987655 GCA_028644305.1 Xerus rutilus | reverse complement strand
ATTTCTCTAATGGCTAGAGACGTTGAACATTTCTTCATATATTTGTTTATTGATTGTATATCATCTTCTGAGAGGTTTCTATTCAGTTCCTTAGGCCATTTATTGATTGGGTTGTTTTTTTGGTGTTAAGTTTTTTGAGTTCTTTTTTTTTTTTTTTTTTTGGTACCGGGGATTGAACTCAGGGGCACTCGACCACTGAGCCACATCCCCAGCCCTATTTTGTGTTTTATGTAGAGACAGGGTCTCACTGAGTTGCTTAGTGCCTCGCCATTGCTGAGGGTGGCTTTGAACTCGCGATTCTCCTGTCTCAGCCTCCCTAAGTGCTTTACATATTCTGGAGATCAGTTCTCTATCTGATGTGCGTGTGGCGAAAATTTGCTCCCAGAATCTAGGCTCTCTGTTTACCTCATTGATAGTTTCTTTTGCTAAGATGAAGCTTTTTAGTTTAAATCCGTCCCATTTATTGATTCTTGCTTTTATTTCTTGTGCTATAAGTGTCTTGTTAAGGAATTCGGGGCCTAATCCCACGTGATGAAGATTTGGACCTACTTTCTCCTCAATTAGACACAGAGTCTCTGGTCTAATTCCTAGGTCTTTGATC
The DNA here is from genome assembly GCA_028644305.1 of Xerus rutilus. Lineage (NCBI taxonomy): Eukaryota > Metazoa > Chordata > Mammalia > Rodentia > Sciuridae > Xerus > Xerus rutilus. The sequence continues at coordinate 166,987,054 of CM053400.1, read as the reverse complement.
CACTTTGAGTTGAGAACAAAACATCTCTTTTGATTAGAAATGACTAAACATAGAAAATAAATTTTTGTTAGTCTCATATGAAGTCTCCCTACCCAGGTAACTCATATATTTGTTACTTAGAAAGACAGTGTTCTACTTCAATTCTATTTTTTTAATAAATATAAGCAGTGAGAAAACATTATTTATAAAACTAAGTACATATTAATGAAAGGGGTTTTGTTTAGTAGTGTCACTCAGTTTTTCCGACTTACTGCATCAAAAATCACTTGCCAAAAATTATTTTTGTCTCTTTGCTTTATTAGGTTTCCTGTCAATTTTGTTGACAGCTATTAGAAACTTTCTAATAAAAAGCTGGATTCCCAGCAACTAAGGAGGCTGAGATAAGAGTACCATAAGTTCAAAGCCAGCCTCAGCAACTGTTAACAAGGCCCTGTCCCAAAATAAAAAATAAAAAGGACTAGGGGTGTGACTCAGTGATTAAGTGCCCCTAGATTCAATCCCTGGCCCCAAAAAAAGAGAAAAAAAGAGAGACTACCTAACAAGTGAAAGGATTTGCCAGGTTGCTTGTCACTCGATCACTCAGTTTCCTAATACCTTTTCTTCGGCTTCATGAAGGTTTTTAATGCCTCTCAAGGCAGCCCTGCTCTGTATGGGTGAGTGATAGGACTTTATTTTGTAAAATGGAAGAAAGACAAATGAATAGGGTGTCTTGTGCTTTCTCGGGCAAATTGGTTTTAAGAAAAAGTACATAGGGAAGTTGAGAATCTGAAAATACATTTTCTTAAAATATTCCATGGAAAGTCTTAGATCTAAGGTTATAGGTATTCATTTTAAAAATAATAACAGCCACCTGTAGAAAAGCTACCTGATGTGATGTCTTGACTTGCTGTTTAAGTGAGATTTGGAATACTTCATGAAGTACTTCATGAAGGTGTAGATTTTTTTCCCAAATATCCTTAATATGGGTACACTGATAACGGTGCCAACAAATCATATAAATCATTTAATATTTTATGATCTTCCATCTAATTTTTAGATAAATCCTTGTGGCATGAATATCCTTACTTTAGCTGTGAACAAACCAAAGTTTCTACCCAAAACAAAATTAAATGCCCTGATAAAAGTTAACAACAGAGTAAAGCTGAGAAAGGGGTGTGGGGCAGGGGCTTCATTTTTAAAATCAGTGGTGGGAACTCCACTCTCTGGACTACTTGTTATGAAGTAGAACCATAAACTATGAATAAATCTTATATTCGGTTATTTCATAGACATTGCTGATACGTGTTTATCGGGAAATTTTTTTTTTAGATATCAACTATTGTTCCTTGAGATGCAAAGTGATCCTCCACTGACAGCAATTGTAACTAAGTTGTAATAAGAGAAAACTCTTCAGAGTTTGAATTGGGGATTTTGCCTAAAGAAAAACTTAGATGGCTTTCTTAATTTTTCTTAAAGGATGGTTCTTCAGTTAAGGAAGTTGAAAGCTACCACCGGACACGTGCTTTAAAGTCTTTGAGAAAAAATGCCCAGACTTCTTCAGATTCTAGTTTTGATAAGAATATGGAAATAACAGAGAAACATGCTAATGGCAGGCATTTTACAAGGTAATACAAAATTGTTGACTAATTTAAAATAGTTTTAAAGTATTAATTGAGGATTTACATTTAATTTTTAAGGTATTTTTTGACCAGTTATCAAGATTCTAGCATAATTTATTTAAAATTGAAATTGCCAGAAGTGAATGTTAATGAACTAAAAGTTAATTATATACACAGTTTTATTTATATTTTCTTGTTCAAAATGATATTGTGATATATATGAGTGAAGCTGACAAGTAGTTAAAACTTGGTGATTCTAATTTGCTCATGATTTGCAATTCTGCTTCATTCTAAACAAAGCCTTCATTGATGGTTCTGTTTCTGATTGCTACCAAGTTTTTCATCAGTTGTGAATTTCTGTATGTTTGTGTGTTTCTAAAGCAGCCTTCATAAAGGAGGTAAAAAATTTTTTTTTTGTTTTGTTGTTCTATAAGCCTGATGGGTCTAGATGCTTTATACGTATTTAAATTTCATTTCTCTAAAACCCTGAGGTAGTTGGCTTAAATCCCATCTTTAGGAATCAATTTTAGTGAATTAGGTAGTTTGGCAAAGTTCATGGAGCTGAAATGAGTTTGGTTCAGAGAATTTAAATCTAAGTTTTAGTTTAAAACATTCACTTTTTAAAAAATGTTTTGGTGGGTTAACATGAATGGAGGGACGCCCCAATTACAGTAAAATTTGTTTAATGAAATGCTTGTTTCTACATGGTCTTCTCATAAATAATTTTTTTAAGGTATAGATTATTTCTCTGAACGTTTTTTTAACGTTTTTATTTTTTTATATACTTTTTTAGCTGTAGAGACACAATATCTTTATTTTATTTATCCATTTTTCTTACGTGGTGCTGAGGACCAAACCCAGTGCCTCATGCGAGGCAAGCACTTCACCACTGAGCCACAACCCCAGCCCTAACCTTTATTTTATTTATTTTTGTGTAGTGCTTAGGATCAAACCCAGTGCCTCACATGTGCTAAGCAAGCTACAGCTCCAGCCTGGAATTTTCATATTTTATATAGCATATTTTCCAGATAAGTGAGGTTATGCTTTTTTGAGTTTCTGAGCTTTTTTTATTTTTTCAATTATTTAATCAGTCTTATTGTGTATTTTTAAATCTGCATTTCATTCATTATTTGTGGAATGTTTACTACTGTATTTCATGTAATCTACATTATCAGCCGTTGACCACACAGCATTGTTTTATGAGATACATGCCATCAGTTGTAAAACACATTCCAGTTTCAGAGATATGAAAATGGGGAGAGGAAGCTGGCATGGTGGTGCACATCTATAATATCAACAACTTAGCAAGGCCATGTCTCAAAAATAATTTAAAAAGGACTAGGGATGTGGCTTAGTGCTTAAGCACCCTGGGTTCAATCTTGAGCACCTAAAAGGTGAAGTAAAATTGAGGGAGGGAATTATAACTTTTAGAATACATAAAATATACTCTAATGCCCAGTATTTCTGAATCTTGAAGTCTTCTATTCTTTTTTTTTTTTTTTTTTTAATATTTTTTTAGTTGTAGATGGACACAATGTCTTTATTTTATTGCTTTGTACGTGGTACTGAGGATCGAACTCAGGGCCTCACGCATGCGAGGCAAGCGCTCTACCACTGAGCTACAATCCCAGCCCGAAGTCTTCTATTCTTGAAGCTGATGGAGTGGTCCCATTAATTCTCTTTGAGAATTTTAAATTATTTTTTATAATTGTGAAAAATAAAAACATTCTGGATCACTGTAAGTGCTCTTATGGAGAATGGCCATAAAATCCTAGGCCCTGTATTTGTGTTTACAGTTGGTTGGCATCAAGTAGTACTGCCTTAGTTATCTCAGATTTATGAAGTAAGAGTCTGACCTTAATACCATAAATAATTCATCTGCTTTCAAGGGAAGGCCACCTGCTGTGATGTCACGACATGGTATTTAAGTGAAAGCTTGGAGCACTTCAAGTAGAGCAGTGGATGAGTTGAGTCATCAGGATCCAGAGCAGAACATAACAAACATGATACAGAATAAGCCAAAATCAGGAGAAACTGGTAGAGGAAATATTAGCATGAGCTCATATTATGTTAATATTTTTTGTCAGTGGTTGGTTTTATAGTTTTATGTACATAAAACATAAATAAGCTTTTATTTGGCTTTACAGAGTCATACAAAAATTTTAATGTTGAAAGTTCTCAAAAGTTTTTACCTTTAAAACAATCCGTTCATTGTTCAGGTTTGTGGAACATTGTTCTAGGCTTTATGCTAAAAATGTATTAAGAGAATGTATTTAGGGCTAGAGTTATAGCTCAATGGTAGAGCACATGTGTGAGACCCTGGGTTCAATTCTCAGCACTGTATGTAAGTTAATAAATAAAGGTCTATCAACAACTAAAAAAAATTTTTTTAAAAAGAGAGAATGTATTAAATGCTTTTTTATCTGAATTTAAAGATGAATACCTTAGTATCTTTAAATTAGATTCCTTGTAAAATATGTTAAATTCCTATTATTTTGATTATTTAAAAGTTTTATTGAGATATAATTCACATACCATAAAATTAATGATTGTAAAGTATAAAAACTGAGTGGTTTTAATACACTGACTAATTTAGAACCTTTCATCACCCCAAAAAGACATTTTGTATCTGTTACCTCCCTATAACCCCTGCCTGTCCTTCATCCCTTGGAAAGCATGAATCTACTTTCTGTGTAGATTGACTATTCTGGTTGTTTATATAAATGGGATTATACAATAGGACCTTTTGTATCTGGCTTCTTTTTCATATATGTGGTATTTATCAGTATTTAATTTTTTCAGTTACTGAAAAAGACTCCATTGTATGGATGTATGCCATGTTTTTATTTATTCATTGACCAGTTGATGGGCATCAATTTATTTTACTTTTTGGCTGTTTTGAATAATGACATAAACATTGATGTACCAATTTTGAGGTGGATATAGGTTTTTCAATTCTTTTGAAAATATACCTGGAAATGGGATTTCTGGGTCATATGGTAATCCCAGCATTTTGAGGAATGGCCAAACTATTTTCCAAGGCAGCTGTGCCAACAATGTTTGAGGGTTCCAATTTCTCTATCATTGCCAATGCTAATCATAGTCTGTCTTTGGTGTTAAGCTGTTCTGGAGGTTCTGACTTGCATTTCCTGGTGGCTAAATAACATTGCATGTTTTTTATTTGTTTGTTGTCCAAGCATGTCTTCTGTGAAGAATTCCTATATAAAGGTCATCTGTCATCTCCCTATATTCAGATCATCATTACAAATATTATTTATTAGTTTACATGGTAGTAAAATCAGGATTTGTTTGTGTAAGGCTTATATAAAAATGAACTATACAGTATTTTTGAGGTCTCCTTTTGTACTTTTCCAGTTTCTTACTCTTTTTATTATTGCCAGTATTCTATACTCTGGTTATCTATTTACTTCCTTCCTTCCTCCCCATCCCCGCCCCTTTATTTTCTATTTGGTTCTCAAAGATCAGAGAAACAAGATGGTTAAAAAAAATACAGAAAGACTTGAATAATGGTACCATAAAGATGAGATCTATATATTTTTTTGATCCTGAGTTCTTAACTAGAGTCCAGTGATCCATGGCTTTCATCAGATTTGCAGGGGTTGACAAAGTCCAGCCACTTGACTTTGTAAATAATTCATTGGAACACAGCCATGCCTGTTCATCTTACCTATGGCTGCTTTCATGTTACAATGTTAAGTGGTTGTGACAGACTGTATGGCCAGTAAGCCTAACATATTACTATCTCACAATGTAACAAAAAGTTCACCAACTCCTACAAGGATAAAAACACTTCCTTTACCCTGTAGCCCAACAAAAAAGGTAATATACCACTTTAATCATTGTGTTCCCAACTTCTACATGATATGGAGGAAGGGGCTCCTTTAGGACAAAAATCCACAAGCCTATGAATAAACTAAGCCTTTGATGAATTACCTCAGAGTATTTTGGTTTGGGTTCTTACCTGTGTAAAAGGTAAAGAATTAATGATGGTTTACATTGTTACGAAAATATACGAATTGACTCACCTGGATAAGATGGTTTCATTTTATCTTAAAGTATAATGTTTAAAATTCCATGTGTATACACTTAGCCCATTTGCAAATAGCTTGATACATAGGTTGATTAACAAACAAATATATCTTGTCCATGTATAGAAAATTGAGTCACCAAAAGTAGGTTAATAAGACATGGTATTTTATTTGCTCAGTGGATTTTTTTTAAAAAGATGAAGAATGGATACTATTTTCTTTTTGTTTTTTTAAGATTTGGAAAGTGTTCGTCCCAATTTATAGGTGAGGTAACTGATTCACAAATGGGACTGTTTCTACATGTGAATGATAATGGATGCTATGTAAAGACAGTAGTCAGCAGCTGTTCTTAGAAGGGAGGTGATACATCACTAAGGAGCATTAGTTCTATTTATACTTATAAATTCCTCAAGGATGTGGGACCAGTATATCCCCGTGATATAAAACACATCGTATTGTTTTTGCACAGTGCATAGTTCACCTAGTTAAATATTAAATACTTAGACTAAGGATTTCAATTCTTATTTCAAGTAAGTTACTTTGATTTGATTCTGTTTAAAAGCTAATGCATTTATCATTGAATTTTAAAGTAGGATTCTTAGACATTGTTTAGCCATAACTTATATAAGCATAGGTATTTGCAAACAATTTTTTTAAGATTTTAAATATCTGAATATTTACTCTCCAAGCAGATTTAACTTTTCGTTTTATAGTATTATAGAATTCATAGTTATATCAATAATTTTGTATTATTTCATATATTTTTTCATATAGGCAGTTGGCCAGACAGCAGGCTAATAAAAAGAAAGAAGAGTGCAAAAAAGAAGGTAAGTAATGTTAATGACATTTTGATTTTTAAAACATGTAATTAATATTTTGTTTACAGGCTTATTGAGATATAGACAATAACCTGTACATATTTAAAATGTATAGTGTATTGTTTTGACCTGAGTATGTTCATGAAGCCTTCACCACAATAAGATAATGAAGATAACACCCCACGAAGTGTTTTCAGGACTCTCTTCCTTTCAGTTCCTCTCTTTATAACCCGCTCCCGCCATCAGTCTGCTTTCTGTCACTGTAGATTAGTTTGCATAATTTAGAGTTTTATAGAAATGGAGTCATACAGTATGTATTCTTTTGTACTTGGTTTTTTTATGGATTTTTGTTTTGTGTTGGAACTAAGGATCGAACCTGGAGGTGCTTCACCACTGAGCTACATCCCCACCCTTTAAAAAAAATTTTCTAATTTTGAGGCAGGGTCTCACTAAGTTGCTAAGGGCCTTGCTAAGTTGCTGAGGCTGGCCTTGAACCTGCAATCCTTCTGTCTTAGCCCTCCAGCCACTGGGATTACAGGACTGTATGACCATGCCTTGCTATTTGGTTTCTTTCACTCAGCATAATTACTTTGAACATCACCCCATATGGTTGATTTTTCTTGCTGGGTAGTAGTACATTATATGCATATACCACAATTTATCTCTTCATCTTTTGATGGGCTTGAATTGTTTACAGTTTGGGGGCTATTATGAACTGCTTTGAACATGTACAAGTCTTGGTGTTGCATATCTTTCTTCTCTTGGGAATGGAAGGGCTGCATTACATAGTTGGTGTATGTTGTAACTTTACTTTTGTTTTGTGATATTTTTAAGAAAGATAAGTTTAAGATACTATAATTTGCCAGATGAAAGTTTAGCTATTCAGTTGATTTATTTCCAAATTATTCTAAAATTAGAATCTTAATCTTTTTAAGTTAGAATCTTTCTATTTATTTTTATGTATGCATCTATGAAGACAAGGTGATTCCAGTTACTCGATCATTGAGGACTAGAAACATTGTTCAAACTACAGAACACTTGCATGAAGAGAATGGTGATGTTGAAGTTCGCCGCAGTTGTAGGATTAGAAGTCGTTACAGTACTGTGAACCAGTCTGTGCTATTTGACAAACTTATAACAAAGTAAGTGGAAATACCTCAGGTCAAGATGATTTATCTGGCAAAACCTTTTTATTAAAGAAGGATCTTGAATTTTTGAGCATCCTAAACATTTAATACATTGGGTTTTTGTAAAGAATAAAAGAGATTGATTATTAGAGGCCTTTGTAATAACTCTGTATGTTTAAATTTTCAGAAATTTAAAAATATTTTTACACAAATCAGTATGTTTTTTATTGAAATATACTTATTAAAAATTTTAAAGCACTGCTGAAGCTGTACTTCAAAAAATGGATGACATGAAGAAGATGCGCAGACAGCGAATGAGAGAACTTGAAGACTTGGGAGTGTTTAATGAGACGGAAAAAGTAAACATATTCTTTCATTAAGGGGGTGATTTAATCTATTTAATTTTTTTCTATAGTATATAATCCATTTATGGTTAAATTATTCATTTATCTAGCACTTGTTTGATCAGTCATGGCTAGAGGTCTAAGAGTTTATAGCTCTAAGTATCTTATAAATAAGTAAAATAAAAGTTCATCTACAACTAAAAAAATATTTTAAAAAGAAAGATTGGATGCTGGGTACAGTGGTGCATGTCTGTAATCCTAGTGACTCGAGGCTGCGGCAGGAGGATCACAAGTTCAAGGCCAGCTTCAGCTACTTAGGCCCTAAGCAACTTAGTGAGACACTGTCTCAAAATTTTAAAAAATAAGAACAAAAAAGGGCTGTGAATTTAACTCACTGGTAGGGCATCCCTGGGTTTAATCCCTACTACCAAAAAGAAAGGAAGATTGGAGAGTCTTGATGAATTTTTTATAAACATATTTAACATTAATGGCTTTTATTTAAACATTTGTAGGGCAATCTTAATATGTACACAAGAGGAAAACAAAAAGGTATTCAAAGAACTGATGAAGAAACAACTGATAATCAAGAAGGCAGTGTGGGTTAGTCTTTTCTCTTATTCTGTTTCCTGGGTTTGAATTTAAGTACATTTTATTTAGTAGGAAATAGCCCTTTTATTCAGAAACTGACATTTAAGTAGTTCCTGAGGGTTATAGGATTGGTTGTAACTTAAAAAAAGTGGGGACAAACAAGAAAGAGCTTAAAAGGATAGTATGTTTCAGAAAGTAACTGAAAGCAGTAATTCTAAGACAATGTTGGTTTGCATGTGTAATATATTTATAGACAGCATATTATCTTTTTTAATAGGTGATAAAAGTTAAGTTTTGCTATTCCATTTAGAACTTACTAATATAATTTTTTAAAAAATATTTTTTAGTTATACATGGACACAGTGTCTTTATTTTTGTTTTACTTATTTTTATGTGGTGCTGAGGATCGAACCCAGTGACTCACACATGCAAGGCAAGCACTCTGCCACTGAGCCACAACCTCAGCCCTGCATAATTTTTTTTAACTGAGTATACGCCAGTTTTTTGAAATGCATTTTAAATTTTGCTGAGGATGTTTTATCATTATCATAAGTAGATTATTTGAATTGTGCTACATGTAATCCAGTGACAGCCAGGAGAACTAGATAGAATGTCAAATCTAAGTTTTAAAGGCAGAAGTGAGGAGATGTTAAAACTTGTCAATTGCTACATTAACTTGGAAGCTTAAGTATAATTGCCTATATTAGTAACATTTGCAAGAACTTTGTAAACTTCAATTTGGTGCTTATTAATAGTAGTCTTCAAACTTTTTTCTTTGTTTTTTCCCTTCCTCTGATGGTTTTTAATTCTGATTTTTTACTTCATTAGAAAGAAATCTTCGATGTTGCAAAAGAATGACAAGTTCTTTCTATGAATAGTCTCAGTGTAGATAATTTTTAAAAGGGAGGGTCTTATCTCTCCATCTTCCTGTGTTAAAACTTGTTAACATGTTGGTAAGTATACTTCTGGAAGTATTTCCTTTTTTTTTTTTTCCTGTGGTGCTAGGGATTGAACCTATGGCCTTATGCATGAGAAGCAAGCACTCTACCAACTGAGCTAAATCCTCTGCCCTGTTTCTTAATTATAGAATCATCTGAAGAGGGTGAAGACCAAGAAGATGAAGATGATGGTGAAGATGATGATGAAGATGATGAAGAGGATGATGAAGAGGATGGAGAAGAAGATAATCAGAAACGATATTATCTTAGACAGAGAAAAGCAACTGTTTATTACCAGGCTCCATTGGAAAGTAAGTGTCATTCATACATACTTTTTGCAGATGATTTGTATCAGCTTTTTCTTTACTGTCCCTTCTTTGTTTTAGTTTTTCCCATATTTTCATTTTGCTGAATTTTCATGACTATTGTGTTGAACTATCCTAATTTTGTAAGAAATCATTTCTTCCAAAGAAAGTTAATTTTAGCCTTGCATGAAGCAAATAATTGAGCTATTTTGAAATTTCATGTCTTTTAGATTCATAGCTTTCGTCTTGATTTGTCAGTTTATTGCATGCACCTCAGTATTTGTAAGCATTCATGTGCAATGCTAATGATTACCTGTTATGTGTCTGCATAACAATGGCTGTTTATGGCCATTATTTGTTTTGGTTGGTTGGTGTCTGTGCTGTGCATATTTTCAGCAGCAACCCTGCAGACATAAATGATATAAGACATATATTCTATAGTAGATATTTTTTAGTACTTTCATGGAAGACAGTATCTTTGTAAGTATTTTAATGAAGAGCAAAATTATCTTCATTTATACTTATGTTTTTTTGGTTTTGGGGTTTTGGGGGGTTTTTTGGTATTCGGGATTGAACTCAAGGGTACTTGACCGCTGAGCCACATCCTCAGCCCTATTTTGTGTTTTATGTAGAGACAGGGTCTCATTGAGTTGGTTAGCACCTCACAGTTGCTGACACTAGCTTTGAACTCGCAATTCTCTTGTTTCAGCCTCCCAAAGTACTGGGATTACAGGTGTGCACCACCATGCCTGGCCTATATTTACTTTTTTTATATATGTATATTTTTAATTTTTTATTTTATTTTATTTTCCTCCAGAACCTCGTCACCAGAGAAAGCCCAATATATTTTATAGTGGCCCAGCTTCTCCTGCAAGACCAAGATACAGATTATCTTCTGCAGGACCAAGAAGTCCTTATTGTAAACGAATGAACAGGTGTGGTTCTGAGATAATCAATAATTAATGGTAATGTAATTGTTAGGGCAGGATTCTAGAGTCTTTGGATTGAGTGTATTAGAACAGAATTCTAGAACTGCATATTTGGAGTAGCACTATACTCCCTAGTGCCACTGAATAGTTTTTGCTTTTACTTCCACTAATGGGAAGTGTTAATGGTCATCTTGGTAAGGTAGTTTATACCATTTTTCTGTACTTGAGTAAGAAGTTACCATTATATTCCCAGCTGTATTAAGCATTTTATATAGATCATTTCATTTTGTCTTCACATTTAGAGGATAGGTTTAATCTTCACATACTATCACAGATATATTTTCTCACCATGAAAATGTTCTGAATTATATAGCTTCTAGACTTTTTATGATCTTTTTCTGAATGTATTTTAATTTGTTTCCCTTGAATTTTAAGACATACTTTCTTTGACTATTAAAATTATTTGTGTTTCTTTTTCTTCTGCATTTCAAAATTGTTGCTAATCTATCAAATTTAAGTTCAAAGAGGTAATTTGTGCTAATTAATGAGAAGTTTCATTCTTCTAAGTAATGAGAGGTTTTCTGATGCATTGGAATAATCAGGGTTATAGTAGTAGTATGGTGGTTCATCAGTGAGAGAGAAGACCAAAAGGGTGAGGGGAGAAAGTTGGTGTAGAAATGGTACTTTTTCCCATTAAGTAGAGCATTAATTTGCTCCAAAGTAAGACAAATCTTTTTAGATTTCAACTATTGGAATAGTTCTGAGAAGTCTCTTCAAAGAAAATTGTCTGACATGTTTTGGTCATGGAAGGTAGCACCTTATCAAGCACTGAAGATTCATCTTTTAGGAAAAATAAGAACTATACTTGTATCTGAGCCATTTCAATTCATTGTCAGAATCACAAACATAAGCGTACATTTTATGTTTCTAGGTTTCTTTTTTCATCATCCCATTTGCCTGACTAGGGCTCAGAAGGATAGAGGATCAGGAAGACAAACTGATCCTGTCACAGAGTTTCTTAGGATAATTATACTTGAAGGGAGGCTTCATTGTCAGTATTCTGATGGGCCCCTGAAAATATTGTTATAGACCTCTTGGTTTGGTAGTGAAATGTAATGATCATTAGAAAAAAGATGTAGTGCTTCCTGGAATCCCTACTACCACCAAGCCTTCTGGGTTAGGGTAGCGTCTTAGTTACCTGACTCAAGGGGCAGGCCTGTATTTGATACAGCAGAAGAAAGGTTATCAGTTACCTTGAGATTCAGTGTCTTCTCACATTTCGAATGGATTTATGCTTCTGGAAGTTACATTTGTTGATATACTATCTCTACAGTTAACACCTGTAATGTATCTTAGAGACAATTTTTTTTTAATTCATTTGGTGGTCATGCATTTCCATATTTGGTTGCTGGGGTCTAGTCTTTGCCTGTGAAAAACGTTTCATGTTGTTGAGTATTTCCTTGTTGTAGGAATTTTCTTTCCCTCTAATTATTTAACAAATGTTGAAATGCTACCAGATGCCAAGCAGAACAGTAAAAATGACCAAGGCAGAATTCCTACCCATGACTCTCATGGACTAATGGAGGATTCTGACACATTTAAGTTAAAGCATGAATTTAGGAGAGTTAAGCTGTCTTGAGTCACATTAGTTGACTTACTGGCTTTGTGGTTTTAATAACCTCTTTAAACTTATTTTTGCGTGTATGGTAATAGCTTTATTGAAATATGATTTCTATATTATATAGGTTGCCCCTTTAAATTGTACAACTCTGTGGTTTTTAGTATGTTCAGAGTTGTGCTTCTGTCACCAGTCTGTTTTAAAACATTTTTATCACCCACCTCTTTAATGATCACCCTCCAGTCTCTTCGTTCCCCAGCCCCAAGCAACCACAAATTGACTTTCTATCCCTGTAGTTTTGCTTGTTTTGTGTACTTCTTATAAGTGGAATATTTTGTCACTCGTTTCTTTTACTTGGTTTAACCTTTTCAAGGTTCATCCATGTTTCACCATGTATCAATACTTATTATTTTTTATTGGCAAATAAGATTCCATTATATAGACATTATATAGTGTTTATTATATATTCCATTATATAGTGTTTTGTTTATCCTTTTTTTTTTTTTTTTTTTTAAAGCTTTGCATTAAGCAAACCCCATACCAAAGCTTTTATTTTTTTTTTTATTTTTTTATTTTTTAAATATTTATTTTTTAGTTGTGGGTGGACAGAATATCTTTATTTTATTTTTATGTGGTGCTGAGGATCGAACCCAGTGCCTCCCGCGTGCTAGGCGAGCACGCTACCACTGCGCCATAACCCCAGCCCTTGTTTATCCTTTTATCAGTTGATAAATGTGTGTTTCACTTTGGCTATCATAAATAATGCTGCTGTAAACATTCATGTGCAAGTTTTTGTGTGAACATATGTTTTCATTTTTTTTTTCAGTATATAATTCCATTGGAGTGGAATTGCTGAGTCAAATGCTAACTATATTTAACGTTTGAAGAGCTACCATATTGTTTTCCAAAGTGGCTGCTCCATTTTATATTCCCACAAGCAGTTTATGAGGGTTCCAGATTCTCCACGTCCTGTGAACACCTGTTATTACATGAGCTATTGAGTGTAGCCCTTTAAACCTTTTTTTTTTTTAAATAACTTTCTTGTCAAGGTGTTCTAAAGATCTCATATCTTCCAACACCCTTAATGATGTCATTTTGCTCGTCCTTTTTACTTGAAGATACTAGTTTGTTTATAGCTCGTGTACTACTTGAGCTACTGAGGCATGAAAACAAAGCACATCTCCATAGCAGCATTTGAACGTTGCTCTTGGTGTCTACAAGTGGTTAAGAAACCTTACAGCACCAGAAGAATGAGAAGTTATACTCCAAACCATCCCTTAACGAACATAGCTCTGCCACAGCCTCTTTCCTTGTCTTCCCTTCTTTATTCATCCTAGTCTTTTATTACCTTCAAATATTCAATAACAAAGAAAGCTTATTACTTCAGTATATTTTATGGTAAACCTTGTGGTTCATTAAGTATTTCTAGGCAGGTACTCTACCACTGAGCTATATCCTCAGCCCCATTAGGTATTTCTGATGTTGAAATCCTATGCTTTTCCTCCAGTCCTCCCTTATCATGATTTCATATTTCCTCTTTACTTTAGGAGAAGACATGCAATCCATAGTAGTGACTCTACTTCATCTTCCTCTTCTGAAGATGAACAACACTTCGAGAGGAGAAGAAAAAGGAGCCGTAATAGAGCCATCAATAGGTGAGTACCATATTGATAACTTTTTAAACTGCCTGCTATATTTTCAAGAAGTGGTAAGAAGTGACAGAATAATTTGGGAATAGATACATCTTAGCTGATTACAAATTTGCATCACAGCTTAATGAATATAAACCAGAATACTGTCTTAGAAACATTGACAGTTGAATCAAGTCATAGGTTAGAACATAGGGCTATGTTTTTTGGGTTTTTTTTAACTGTAGATGGACACAATACATTTATTTATTTATTTAGGTACCGGGGATTGAACTCAGGGGTACTCTCACTGAGCCACATCCCCAGCCCTATTTTGTGTTTTATGTAGAGGCAAGGTCTCACTGAGTTGCTTAGTGCCTCGACGTTGCTGAGGCTGGCTTTGAACTTGCGATTCTCCTGTCTCAGCCTTCCAAAGTGTACCACCAGTTACAATTCCTTTATTTTATTGATTAATTTTTATGTGGTGCTGAGGATCAAACACAGTGCCTCACACAAGCAAGGCAAACATTCTGTCAGTAAACTACAACCACAGACTTGGTTATGATTTCTTGCTGAACAGTGGCACTTAGTGAACACTCACTTGAGGGGATAACTTTTTTTTCCCCATTAAATTTTTTTTTCCACTTACAATACATTCTTATTGCGAAACTCTTAAGGAAAATTAGAATATTTATTCATTTCATAACTCTGTAGTAAAAGTCCATATATACTAACCTGCTTATTTGATTTTGAGACTAATTATATGAAGTAGGAAGGTCAAGGATTATTCTCATTTTACATGTATGGGTGGATAAATGAGAATGTAGTACTTGGACTCTAGTAATAAAATGCTGTTAGAGTAGAAAATAATACTAAACAAAACAATTGGAGCATAATGATAGAAAGACCATACAAACCAACCATTTTTTGTATTTTATTTTGTTTTGTTTTAGTTTTAGTTTTTATTTAGAGACAAGGTCTCACTGAATTGCTGAGGCCAGCTTTGAACTCATGATCCTCCTGCTTCAGCCTCTTGAGCCACTGGGATTACAGGCAGTGTTCTTTATTCTTTGTAGCTTATTCTCCTTTCTTATGTTAGATCTGCCATGTCCAACACAGTAGACACTTGTCACATGTGGCTGAGCATTTGAAATACAGAAGACTTGATACAAAAAATGTAATATGTCAGATCCTTAAAATGATTGTAGAGCCTGGTGTGGTGGCACATGCCTGTAATCCCAGCACTTTGGGAGGCTGAGACCAGAAAATCTTGAGTTCAAAGCCAGCCTCAGCAACAGCAAGGCGCTAAGCAACTCATTGAGACCCTATCTCTACATAAAACACAAAATAGGGCTGGGGATGTGGCTCAGTGGTTGAGTGCCCCTGAGTTCAATCCCTGGTACCAAAAAAAGAAAAAAAAAAAGATTGTAGATATGATATTTTGGATATATTAGGATAAATTAGATATATTATTTAAGTTACTTGTACTTTTTCCCTTTGTTTAGTAAGATTAACAGAAAATTTGAAATATTTTGTGGCTTGCATTTTATGTCTCTTGGACAGCAGTGAGTTAGATCATTCAAAAACTATACTACTGGGGCTGAGATTATGGCGCAGTGGTAGTGTGCTCGCCTAGCGCGCATAAGGCACTGGGTTCGATCCTCAGCACCACATAAAAATAAAATAAAGATATTCTGTCACCTACAACTAAAAAATAAACATTAAAAAAAAAAACAAAACAAAACTATACTACTGGAATTTTTCTTTCATTCATAGAAATGTTAATTGAACCCCCTATGTTTTATATTATGCAATAATATATATTTTTTCAAACAGAATACCCTTTTAGCTGCACACAGTGGCACACACCTTTAATCCTGGCATCTCAGGAGGCTGAGGCAGGAGGATCATGAAATCAGAGCCAGCCTCAGCAACTTAGTGAGACTTGTCTCCAAATAAAATAATTAAAAGGCTGCGGATATGACTCAGTGGTTATATCACTAGGTTCAATCTCTAGCACCAAAAAAAAAAAAAAAAAAAAAGATACACACTTTTAAAGTTGTGGGGAATTGAGGAGGAACAGGTGGAGTACCTCATGAATATAGAAAGGAGACCATTAGTATAGAGGAAGGGAATAGGGGAGGGTAAAGGGAATTGTTAGGGAATTAAATTAATCATATACAAATATGCCAAAGTGAAACTCACTATTCTGTGTAATTATTATGTACCAATTAAAAATAAAAAGAAATAACCTTTTAAAAGCTACAATTGAAAATTTGTTCATCTTAGATTTCACAGTGTAAATTCCTTATGTCACTGTTCTCTTGTACAGTTCTCTTGACTGTATTTAACAATATTGTTTTGAACATTTTTGACATAGCTAGAGAAGATGAATTTGAATATTCTTACCACAAAGAAATGATAAATGTATGAGGTGATGAATTTTCTGAATACTCTGATTTGAACATTATACAATGTATATATGTATCAAAACATCACACTGTACCACATGAACATATAGTTATTATATGTCATTTAAAAATGAAATAAAGATAAGTTCCTCATGGAGTTTGAGGCTAGCAAGAATTGTCACTTGGAGTGGGTCTGGTGTGCTTGACCTGTGTTCAGGTGCAGCAGTCATTCTTTGCTTAGGCATTCTCATATAAGTATCTTCTTTTAACATAAGCAATCTTCATTTTTCAATCTATACAATGAGCAGGTACTTCTAGGAAACTAGTGATACTATATCTTGCTTGAGAGGATTGATGTGAATCCAAATGCTGGTGGACTGTGAATATTTTGCTGAGAGGTATTATTGTATAGCAGAGTTGTTATAGGTCCATAGATACAGACTTCTTGCATTTGATTTCTAGCCCTACCATTTTCTAGTTGGGTAACCTTGGTCAAATTAATTACCCTTTCTATGCCTCAGTTTTCTTCTAAACTGAGGAAAATAATAACAGCCTACCTCATTAGAATGTTGCAAAGATTTAATGTAAAGCATCTAAAACAGTATCTGGCAAATGGTAAATACTCTATATGTTAGACACAACCATTATAATGTATATTGTTACTGTCTAAATTCTCCACCATGAATTACTTTGAGGTTCTGTGACTTCTTGATAACTTGTTGTTTTTCATTTGGTCATATATCTTCAATAATAAAACTTTAGATACAAATGTTTCTAACTTGAGTTCCATGTGTTTAAAGAAAATGAGGAAATTGAAATACTTCATCTTCAGATTGTTCCAGTTGAGAATTCTTTTTTTCCTATTGGGCATTGAGCCCAGGGGTGCTCTACCACTGAGCCACATCCGTAGCCCTTTGTATATTTTACTCTTTGAGACAGGATCTCACTAATTTGCCATGGCTGGCCTCAAACTTGCAATCCTCCTGCCTCAGTCTCCTGAATTGCTGTGATTATAGGTGTGGGTTCTGCGCTTAGCAAATTTTTTTAATTATTAAGAAAAATGGTGGGCTGGGATTGTGGCTCAGTGATAGAGCGTTTGCCTTGCATGCGTGAGGCGCTGGGTTCGATCCTCAGCACCACATAAAAATAAATATATTGTGTCCATGTACAACTAAAAAAATATTTAAAAAAAAGAAAAATGATAATATTCTAACATGGAATTTGGGAAGAAGAGAGAATTGATAGGTCTGTGGTTTTAAAAATCTTTTTCACAGGTGCCTCCCACTGAATTTTCGGAAAGATGAATTAAGGGGAATTTATAAAGATCGAATGAAAATTGGAGCTAGCCTTGCTGATGTTGATCCAATGCAACTAGATTCTTCAGTGAGTACTGTATTTTGAAATATATACTCAACTTGAATTATAATGTTATTCTTTAGGTTTTTTTCTTTTGTTGTTTTGTTTACAGTACTGGGGATTGAACTGAGGTTCTCAAACCCGCTAGGCAAGCATTTTACCACCAAGCTACATCTATAGCCCTCCATTTCTCCTCCCCAAGACAGGGTCTCACTAAGTTGCTGAGGCTGACCTCAAATTTGTGATGCTTTTGCCTCAGTTTCCTGAGTAGCTGAGATTACAGGCATGCACCACTATGCTCCAGTATTGTAGATTTAAAGTTAAGGAAAAAATCATTGGTTTCTGTTTTCATCTTTTTTTTATATATACTTTTTAAAAAAAAAATCTTTGAATCACAGGATTCAAAGACTATTACTGAGTTGACTGTGTTCAGGTAAATATAGCTTTGTTGTAGGGATATTAGGGGCAACATTTTAATTTTGACATTAAGTCTAGAATTGTCACTTTTCTCTTCCATTGTCAGGTACGATTTGATAGTGTTGGTGGCCTGTCCAAACATATTGCAGCTCTGAAAGAGATGGTGGTGTTTCCATTACTTTATCCAGAGGTCTTTGAAAAATTCAAAATTCAACCCCCAAGGTAATTAAATTATGCTTTTGATTTTAGCCATAATCTGTTAAATGCTATTATTGCTTCTTTTAATTTTTACACTTTTACCAATTAACTCATTTTTAAACAGTGGTTTTTAAGGTATTAAATAATAACGATGACTTCTTATAGGCTATTTTGCAAGTGCCTAGTTAAGTAATTTTAGTGATTTCAAAAAAAAAAACTACTCAAATTTTCTCATTTCTTCTTCCTTAAAACATTTGAACGTACCTTCAAATTATATGATTGCATGTAAGGTAATATGATGAGCATGATGAATGAATAAAAATGTTTCAAATAAAGGGTTTTATTTTTAGTATCTATATGTATTTTTATAGTATCAATAATAGCTCTCAGGTTTTAAGTTGTGCTTTGTGGATTGAAACTATATTACAGTTATCTTATACTTTTTTATTCACTTAAGTGTGGATTCATGAACTTGGTTCCTAATTTTTGTTTCAATAGTCTACTTTTTAATGTAGTACTTAAATGTTTAACATATTATTTTACAGAGGTTGTTTGTTCTATGGTCCACCTGGAACTGGAAAAACTCTGGTTGCTAGAGCACTTGCCAATGAATGCAGTCAAGGGGATAAAAGAGTAGCATTTTTCATGAGGAAAGGTGCTGACTGTCTGAGTAAATGGGTAGGGGAATCTGAAAGACAGCTACGATTGCTATTTGATCAGGTATGATATCGAAATTTGCCTATATAGACAGTTCTATAATCTATGCAGATGTAAATTTAAGGATGAGATAAAATTTTTGTTTAATTACTCAGAATAATTATATCCAATATATAATCTTTCTAGATTATTTTCTTTTACATGTTAAGATAACACTGACCTGTAATTAATAGTTTTATAGTTATAGGAGAAAGGAATAATTGGATCTAAGTTCTTTGGAGTCCTAGGTCTCACACCTAGTGAGAGCAGTAATCTCAGACAATAGTAGTCAGTACGGGATGTGAAGACAGTTCTGCCCTAGAGTGACTTTCAGTTTCATACTTCAGATTGTATCAAAAGCACATTGTGAGATAATATTTTCTGCTCTGAGACATGGCTGCAAACGTTTTTAAATCTTTTTTTAAAAAGTCTCTGAGGTTCTGTTCTTTATCTTTACTGAAGTAGATTTTTTAAATGTTTACATCTTACTAAACAATGTTTTTCTATTCTGTTTTTCCTCCTGACATGGAGGAAGAGTATGTCACTGCCTCAACAATTAGCCTTTAATAGATATTTTTATGTGTTCCAATAACTATAGCTTTTTGAAATCTAAGGTATATAACCAGTGGCATATGTATTTTAAGTGTTTTCACTTGAAAATGCAAATAAAATTAAACTGTATGTTGTTGTAATTTAGTCTGAGTCCTTAAAACATAGTCCTTGGAAATTCCATTTAGATTTATAAATTATAAGTAGTTGTAAATAAATTCTGGTAAACATTTGAATGTAATGAATTAAAATGCTTTATATTAAATCTACATATTTGAGGCTTTTAATGATAACATGTGACCACTGGACCTACTTTTAGGCCTATCAGATGCGTCCATCAATTATTTTCTTTGATGAGATCGATGGTCTGGCTCCAGTACGGTCAAGTAGGCAAGATCAAATTCACAGGTAAAAGTTGCTTGATAACAGTTCTACCTTTCTTACTATATTCTGAGTTGTATTGATATGATATGAGAGAGAAAAAATATTAAATAATAAGGAACTTCACAGACCAATAGTTTCTCTTTTTGGTAATAAAACCCTGATGTATAGTACAAAGAAAGTAAACCTGTTCTGAGTGTCAAAGTGTTCTAATTACAGTATAAAAGTCACAGCTACAAAAGATTTAACTCATGATGTAGGCCATTGAGGTAATGACGCATGAAGTAAGGCTGGCCAGTGGTACGATTAGGGCTATGTTGGGAAATGTGGTTGAATGTTGAGCACAAGAGCATAACCAGTTATCTTGAGCTCCAACTTAATTGGTCTGCAGAATTTGAGACTTGAGAAATAGATTTTCTTTCTTTAATTTTACATTAAAATTTTTAAACATCTTAAAATGTTGCCAGCTAATTCACATGCTTTTAAGATACTGCCTGGGCCAAACAAAGTATGTCTCAGGGCATTACTACTTGTTTAAGCTTCTAATACATCATTTTAAAGATAGAAAACTGGACCTTTTCCCATGATAGGTGCTTACCTAAAGGAACACTTTGTAGAGCCATTGCCCCACCTTGAATCTAAATTACCTATAGTCCCAGTTCATCTTTAATTTTTCAGACCTTCTTTTCAAATGATCTCATGTTTAATTAATTTGAGTTACCCCAAAGAACATATTGGTATAACTTCATATATGGCAGTATTTTACATAGGTAATATAGAAGATGAACAAGACATGGTAATGTGATTGATAGATAGGTTTTGACTTTACTAACATCAAAAATATGTATTCTGTTCTGATGGTCTTGTACTTTCTTGATGATAAACAATTTTATTTATTATTGAGTAGATTGAAATTTCAACTAGCATGGTAAAAATAGTTACCTGCCAAGTGCAGTCAGTTGTGCATGTCAGTAATCCCAGCTACTTGGGAGGCTAAGGCAGGAGGATTGCAAGTTTGAGAATAGCTTGGGCAGTTTAGTGAGACCCTGTCTCAAAATTTAAAGGGGGGAGGGGGCACTAGGATGTAGCTCAATTGCAGAGAGCCCCTGGATTAAAACCCCAGTACTAAGGAAGTAAAGTTTTATCTATTCATGTCCTATTATTAATCAATAAACCTTTTTATACATGATATACTTCATTTATCAACCATACTATCTTCACTGTGTTAATAGGGAGAAACATTTTGAAAATGCTACCATCACTTTACAATCAAGTAAATTGATTATGTACTATAGTTTGGGACAATTCTAAAGAAATTAAAGGAATTTTAGCAAGCAAAAATGTGCTTTTTTTTTTTAAGTTGTTGATGGATCTTTATTTATTTATGGTGCTAAGAATCAAGCCCAGTGCCTCACACATGCTAGGCAAGCGCTCTACCACTGAACTACAACCCTTGCCCAGAAACATGCTTTTAAGGGAAAATTTCTCATTTTAAGGGAAATTTAGTTATGGCATTTGCTGGTAAATGGATGGAACTGGAGACTGTCATGCTAAATGAAATAAGCCAATCTCCGAAAACCAAAGGCTCAATGTTCTCTCTGATGTGTGGATGCTGACACGCAATTAGGGGTAGAGGGAGGGGGAATAGAATTTCATTGTATTGGGCAAAGGAAAATGAAGAGGAAAGGAAGGGTGATTGGAATAGGAACGATAATAGAATGAATTGGACATAACTCTCCTATGTTCATATATGAATACATAACCAGTGGAACTTCACATTATGGATAACTGTAAGAATGGGTTCCTAATTAGGGTAAGTTATACTCTATGTATATATAATACGTCAAAATACACTCTACTGTTAAGTATATCTGAAAAGAACAAATAAATTTAAAAATTTTTAAAAGAGAAATTTAGTGTACCAGTCTTTTTACTAAAGACTTAAAATCTGACATTTTAAAATGACAAAATCTGACTTAAAATCTAAACATTTTGTTAGATTAAGCTTTTTTTAGAATTTAGCACATTAAAAATAATTACATTCTATATCTTAGTCATGATTTTGTAGAGTAACTCAACTTAGTAATTATGTGGATATCACTAGAAAGTAAGAGCAGCAGCCTAAAAGAGAAGTAACAAATAGAAAGAAGTTAAGTTAAAACACTGAAATTTTCATTTTGAATTCAAAATGTGAACTCAAAACAACGTTTTCCCCCAGTACTGGGGATTGAACCCAGGGCCTCTTGCATGTTAAGCAAGTACTCTACCACTGAACTACACCTCCAGCCCTGCCCCACCCCACCACTCCTTTTTTAAAATTTTGAGACAGGGTCTTACTAAGTTGCCCAGGCTGGTCTCCAGCTGCGATCCTCTTGCCTCAACTTCCTGAGTAGCTGGGGTTAGAGGCACACGCACAGCACCAGGCATAAGATGAACTTTTTTTTTTTAATGTTTTTAGTTATAGGTAGACACAATACCTTTATTTATTTTGTTTGTTTATTTTAAAATTTGCTCTAATTAGTTATACCTGACCGTAAAATGCGTTTTGACATGTTACATACAAACGGAGCACAACTTCTTCCTCTGGCTG
Organism: Xerus rutilus; assembly: GCA_028644305.1. NCBI lineage: Eukaryota > Metazoa > Chordata > Mammalia > Rodentia > Sciuridae > Xerus > Xerus rutilus. The sequence continues at coordinate 166,964,514 of CM053400.1, read as the reverse complement.
AATATGGTGTAGTGTAACCATACATGTATATAGGGTAATAGTGTCTGTCTCATTCCACCATCCTTCCCATCCCTACATCCCCTCCCTTCCCCTCACTCCCCTCTGCACAATCCAAAGTTTTGTTTGTTTATTTTTATGTGGTGCTAAGGATCAAATCCAGTGCCTCACACATGCTAGGCAAGCACTCTACCACTGAGCTACAACCACAGCCCAAGATGAGCTTTTTTAATTTAAAAAAAAAAAAAACTCAACTCTGGACACTAAAGAAGCCTAGAATCAATCACAGTCCACTATCAATTAAGTATCTCTAAATACTAGGACTCGGAAGAGGTAGCCGATTAGGAAATAGGAAATAACCAAGACAAGCCTGGAACATCTTGTAACGCCTAAAAGCAAGGAAGCAACTGAAGTATACTTAGATCATATAAGAATGACATAGGAATCAATTTTGTAGGATCTCCCATTTGCCAAACATGGGACAATTTGAATATCAAAAGTAATACTATGGGCTGGGGTTGTGGCTCAGTGGCGGAGTGCTTGCCTCACATGTGAGGCACTGAGTTTAATTCTCAGCACCACATATAAATAAATAAAGGTCCACCAACTAAAAATATTTTTAAAAATTAATAACTATAGTAGATTGAAACACATCACCTACAGAAAATCATCAATTTTTAATGATGATTTTTTAAAATTCCAGTTGATCACCCCAAAGGTTGCTGAGTCATTGACTTGTTCCTCTGAAAATTGATAGAGAGTAAACATTTCTTTTTCCTATCCCATGTAGATCATAATTCAAGATAATTTAATAGTTAACAAAGTAACAATTCTTTATAGGAAAGTCATAGCTAATAAATGGGAAAGGAATGATTAAATTAGAAAATCACCATTTTGCTGCTTGTTGTAAATAGTGGATCTAGACCTGTGGTTCTAACTAGAGTATTTTTTTCTTCCCTTCCTAGGGAACAAATGTCTGGAGACATTTTTTATTTTCACCGTTGGTTAGGGTTGATTACTAGCATCTAGTGGCTGAAGACCAAAGATGCTGTTAAAAATCCTACAGTGTACAGGACAGCTCTCCATAGCTAATAATTTTTTTAAACTATTTTTTTTTTAGTTGTTGATGGACCTTTATTTTTATTTACTTATATGTGGTGCTGAGAATCGAACCCAGTGCCTCACACTTGCTAGGCAAGCGCTCTACCACCAAGCCACAACCCCAGCCCCAATAGCTAATAATTTTGTGGCCCAAAATGTCAGTAGTGCTAAGGTTGAGAAATCTTGGTCTAAACAATAATTATTGACTGCTAAAAGAATAAAGTAAAAAAATGATAGAGAAATTTATGTTGAATAGAGGAAGCTAGTAACAGCTCATCTAATCCTACATTCACTGAAAGACCATAGGTGGGAAACTGGTATCATGTGCCTCCCACAGTGATTTGATAGGAATCACATGGAATCTTCCTATGAAATATGTTCTCACGAATAGTTTAACCTCAATTAATCAGTCTTCCAAATCTAACTATACAGTTTACAAAAACTATGAAAAATCAAAGGAACAAGTTTTAGGACCCCATCAGGAAGCATTTAGCCCAGTGTAGAATTTGGGAAGGAAATCCTGCAAGACAGTTGACTCAGTGTCTTCAACAATTAAATATCTTAGAGGGGGAAAAAAAGTGAGGAGTGTAATGGAAACTGTTAAGGATTTAAGGATCTAATGGTGAAATGTGTGTAGATTCTATGTTGAAAAAATTAAACAGAAGAGATACTTAGGAGGGGCTGAGGTAGCTCAGTGGTAGAGTGCTTTCCTAGCATTCACCAGCCCCTGGATTCAATCTCCATCAACACAAAAAAGAGAGAGAGAGAGATTTTAACTATGAGATAATCTGGGAAAATTTAATATTAGATATTAAAGAATTATTGTCATTTAATTTTAGGGTAATGATATTTGTGGGGTGTTTTAAGTTTTTATTCATGATTTTTTGTTTTGATTTTGTTTTGGTTTTTTTGTGGGCTCTACTACTGAGCTACATTCCCAACCCTTTTGTATTTTATTTTGAGACATATCCAGACTGGCCTTGAACTTGGGATCCTCCTGCCTCGGCCTCCTGAGTTGCTGGAATTATAGGCATGCAACTGGCAGATATTTTTTCATTTTTAAAGCTATTAGGTGGAGATAAGGAATACTGGTGGTTATTGTTGATGCTGGGAAATGAAGACATAGAGTTCATTGTATTAACATCCTATTTTTTTATGTTTTATGTATATTTGCCTTTGTTTTGATGTCATTTGGTTTTTTATATGTATAAAAAATGGTACCTTTTATAATTTTTACATAATGTTTGTCCTACATGGAACAACTAGTACTCTCAAGTTCCTTTGTGAAATTAGGCTTCATGAAATGACTTCTGGGATTCATTGGCGGTGCTCTAAAGACCATCTGTTTTCTATTAATTTCAGTTTCTTTGTGCCATTTATTGTGTTATTTTACAGATTTTTTTTTTAATCCATTAAAAGTGACTAGGTGGGTTGGGGGATATAGCTCAGTTGGTAAAGTGCTTGCCTTGCTTGCATAAGGCCCTGGGTTCAATCCTCAGCACCACAGAAAGAAAAAAGTAACTAGGTGCCCTGAGAAAATTTGTTAATGTTTAATGCATTTAAGTCTTACCAAAAAAAGAAATGTTACTGAACAATATATTCTGTGTCCATAGTATTGATACCTTCTCTCTTATTTTTAAATTTAGTTCAATTGTTTCCACCCTGCTAGCTCTTATGGATGGTTTGGACAGCAGAGGAGAAATTGTAGTCATTGGTGCTACCAACAGACTAGATTCCATAGACCCAGCTTTACGAAGGCCTGGTCGCTTTGACAGAGAATTCCTTTTTAGCCTACCCGATAAAGACGTAAGAATTTAAGTCACTCAAGTTTTGACAAAATATGTTGCTTTTTACTGTTGACAAGTTTTGATCAGTAAAAATCTGAAGGTTCCTGAGTTGTATATCATGATATTATCAAATGTTTTAAAAGAACTCAAATGGGGATAATGTTTTATTATTTTAAGTATAACTTGGCCCCCCTAAAGTTATTCTTAAAATTATTTCAATTTAGCATCACTTTTAGGTGTGATTTTGTTTCATTGGCTTAATAAGCTATTGTCTTTAGTTAATTCCTTAACCTTGGCTTTTTCCAAAACACTATCATATAATTGTAATCTTAACCAATTATTTTAAAGCCACTGAAAGCTTTTGAAACCACATAAACAAATATGGGTAGAGCTATCAGTGTTCTCAAAGATAGTTCTTAATATGTACTAGAGTAAACAATGCTTTGGTACTTATTTCTCTCATTTACATTTATGCTGACTGTAACTTGGGCATTATATATGCAGATTTGTTTAACAAAGAAACTAATTTCCTTAAACTCTTACAAATATATCCTTTTTCTCATTTTTACTGTTTCATATTTCTGTTTATACCAAGTAGTGATTTAGATGTTTATACCAAGCAGATTTAGATTGAAATGATTTTAACCTGACTCGCACTTCATTATTATATTTGTAAATAATTAAATGGTTTTTATTCATAGGCTCGAAAAGAGATTCTAAAGATTCACACAAGGGATTGGAATCCCAAACCACTGGACATATTTCTAGAAGAATTAGCAGAAAACTGTGTTGGTAAACATTGTTTTAAGCCATTAAGAGAAATGTTACATTCATTGAAAGAACAAATTGTGGTCTTACAAAGTTATTTTTAAAAAAACAAAGTTGTATTTGTTCCTCATCTCTTATTTGTGGCATATTTTCATATCTCAGGTCCTAAATGATACTTGACAAATGGACGTTGAGGAAGTTTGAGAGTGGAAGTTGCCAATAATAATAGCTGCCCTTTACTGACCATTTACATTTTCTAGTCATCCTGTTAACCTCTATGTGTATCTCAACACGTTTTATATTTCTACATATATGTAAAATATCATATAATTTTCACATTAGTCATGTGAATTAAGTTATTGTCTTGCCAGGCACGATGGCACACGCCTGTAATCCCAGCACTTTGGGAGGCTGAGACACTTTGTGAGTTTAAAGCCAGCCTCAGCAACAGCAAGGTGCTAAGCAACTCAGTGAGACCCTGTCTCTGCATAAAACATAAAATAGGGCTGGGATGTGGCTCGGTGGTTGAGTACACCTGAGTTCAATCCCTAGTAACCCCCCCACCACCGAAAAAAGTATTGTCTCCATTTTACAAATGAAAAGTATTTGCAGAGCATGATTCTTTGAAGATCACACAGCTAGTAAATGACAAACTAAAATTTGAACCTAGTCTGATTTTAAGATTCTTTCTCTTAACTCTTAGCTTTATTTAAGTGTATGTATATTTCACTCAGAAGTTGATTGATTTGTTGATAGTTATTACCACAATATATGCCCATTGCATAAATGAGGAGTGTTAGTCTTATTACTCCTAAATATTTTACTGTTATATGTCTAGCCTGATTTTTAATATTCTTTTAACTGTGGCCATAGTAATACAGTTTTGGGTTTGTTTGTGCTTGTTTGTTTATTTTTTCTGGTTGCTTTGAATAGGATACTGTGGTGCAGATATTAAGTCAGTATGTGCTGAAGCTGCTTTATGTGCTCTACGACGACGCTACCCACAGATTTATACCACTAGTGAGAAGCTGCAGTTGGATCTTTCCTCCATAAATATCTCAGCTAAGGATTTTGAGGTAGCTATGCAAAAGATGATACCAGCCTCCCAAAGAGCTGTGACATCACCTGGGCAGGCACTGTCTGCCATTGTGAAACCACTCCTGCAAAGTACTGTTCAAAAGATCTTAGAAGCCCTACAGAGAGTATTTCCACATGTGGACATGAGAACAAATAAAGCATTAGACTCAGGTATAAAACTTAATTGACCATTAAAAATTAGTTTTCATAATCAGTGAAGCTAATGTGTTTTATACATCCCAGAAATGTCCCTTCGTAAGAGTCTTTTGAAAAAAATTTTGTTGTACTTTACCTGTTTGAAGAAAATATACTTCACAGATTAACCTATTTTAAGTTTGCGTTGCATTTTTATTTACTTCCTGTTCATAACTACCCAACTATTTTAGATTCTTAAAAAGATTTCATGGAAGTTATGCTGATTTACTAACAAGCATTATGTAGTGAAAATTTACTAACATCCAGGTTTTTTGTTTTATAGATATTTCTTGTCCTCTGCTAGAAAGTGACTTGGCATACAGTGATGATGATATTCCATCAGTATATGAAAATGGACTTTCTCAAAAATCTAATAAGGCAAAAGAAAATTTTAATTTTCTTCATTTGAATAGGTATATTTTCCTTGCAAGTCAATTTTTTTGGAGTGTGAATTCTCTAAAAATAAGTGAAATTTGGTTGACAAAAGATACTAACTAGTCTTGTTTTTTAAGTTAAAATATCAGAGGATTTTTTCATGGCTACCTCTGTCACTATATGGAAGTATTTCTAAAAATCTGGGAGTTGGTTGTTATCAGAAACTATGTGAAGCATTTTGCTATGATTGGCTGGTCATATAGGCAAGATTTATGAAGATTTATAAATGATATATTGGGGGAAATGTTTAAACTATTGGTTTTTTTTCCTGAAACATAATTTATTAATCATTCTTTCAGAAATGCTTGTTACCAACCTATGTCTTTTCGACCAAGAATATTGATAGTGGGAGAACCAGGATTTGGGCAGGGTTCTCACTTAGCACCAGCTGTCATCCATGCTTTGGAAAAATTTACTGTATATACATTAGACATTCCAGTTCTTTTTGGAGTCAGTGCTACATCCCCTGAAGAAACATGTGCACAGGTAATTCATTGTCGCCCAAGCAAATAAGCTATAAAGATAAAGCAGTCTTCCAGAAATTTAGAATTCCCTCATTCTTTTTTGCTTTGTGGATGTTTTTATTTTTTATTTTTTTGTCTTTTTTTGTCTTTCTGATTTCTGCCTTCAGGTTTATGAAATAGAATTATGCCTGATTGCTCAGTCATTAAAGAATATAGGTTTAAATCTCATTTCTACCATTTATTATCTGTATGACCTTAGAAAAGTCATTAGCTCTTTCTGCCTCCTTTTCCCCATTTGGAGAATTAATGAAACGTTAATGTTGTGAAAATAAAATAATTACAAAGTACTTAAAACAACGAGTGCTCCTTAGTAAGCTCTTCCATTCTGCAGTTTCTGTTTTTGCTATTTTTATATATAACTTTTTTTTTTTTGGTACTGGGGATTGAACTTAGGGGTACTCAACCACTGAGCCACATCCCCAGCCCTATTTTGTGTTTTATGTAGAGACAGGGTCTCACTGAGTTGCTTAGCGCCTCGCCATTGCTAAGGCTGGCTTTGAAATATATAACTTTTTAATATAAAAGTATTTTATGTTGCGGGGCACAGTGGTACTCACACTCTGGGGGCTGAGGCAGAAGGATCGCAACTTCCAGATCTGACTTGGCAACTTAAGGAGACCCTGTCTCAAAATAAAAAATAAAAAGGGAAGGAGACAGGGTGAGAGGAAGGGGGGAAAGGGAAAGAACTAGGGATTGAATTAGAACAAATTATATTCCATACTTTTATAATTATGTCAAAATGAATTCTGTTGTCATGTATATCTAAAAAGAACCAATTAAAAACAAATAAAATGTAGGAAATATGCATGTGAATGTGAAAAAAGGGTGGGAGCTGGGGATGTAGCTCAGTAGTAGAGTACCCCTGTACTCAATCCCTAATACTGAGAGTTATTTTATATTTATATTTTTGTTTAACCTTGATTGCCACAAGAGAAGAGACTTAAAGATTTCTTGAGCTATTTGTTTGTTTGTTTGGTTTTTGGTACTGGGTATTGAACTCAGGGGTACTTGACCACTGAGCCACATCCCCAGCCCTATTTTGTGTTTTATATAGAGACAGGGTCTCACTGAGTTGCTTAGTGCCTCACCATTGCTGAGGCTGGCTTTGTACTCTAGATTTTCCTGTCTTAGCCTCCCAAAGTGCTGGGATTACAGGCGTGCGCCACCACACCCAGCTTTGAGCTGTTTTCTAGTTGCTTGAAGTGATTGTTTTCCAAAAAATGAGACTTTTTATAAAATACTTAGAAACAAAGATATACGTTTTAGAGGATGGAGCATTTTAAAAACTTGAGGTTTTATATGCTGATTCTGAGAAGTTAAATATTGTTTCAGGTTAATGGAGCTAGCATTACTAATGTGCCAATCTCAGACTGAATACAGTTTTTCTCCTATTAGATGATTCGTGAGGCTAAGAGAACAGCACCAAGTATAGTATATGTTCCACATATTCACCTGTGGTGGGAAATAGTTGGACCAACACTCAAAGCCACATTTACCACATTATTACAGAACATTCCTTCATTTGCTCCAGTTTTACTACTTGCAACTTCTGATAAACCACATTCTGCTCTACCAGAAGAGGTAATTTTGGGGGAAAGAATCGTCCTTTAAAAGAAAGTTGTTTGTACCAGATAACAATTCATTATAAAATTCCAAGTGCTATAGAAATAAATACAAAAAAATTTTCTATTTGGCCTGCGTGCTAATTGGATGGAATGGTATATGTGTGTAATAAAGAAACATTATAAATTTATTCTGTTACAAAATTGATGTTATATGATGCATAATATTCTGCTTTATTCACCTATCAGTATAGCTTCTATATTTGTTAATACTTAAGTCTTTCTCTTATTCCACGTGCCCCCACCCCACAGCAGGGATTGAATCCAGGGCCTTGTGCATACTAAGCTAGACAAGTGCTCTACCACCAAGCTACATCCCAGCCCTTTTTTAGATTTTTTTGGGGGGGGAGGGTGGTGCTAGAATTCAAACCCAGAGCCTCACACATGCCAGACACTCCACCGCTGAGCTACATGTGTAGCCTTAGGTTTTATTTTAAGATAGGATCTTGCTAAATCCCACGGACTGGCCTTGAACTTGTGGTCATCTGCCTCAGCCTTCTGAGTAACTGAGATTATGGGCCTGCACCACCACACTCAGCCAGTCTCCTTCCCTTTAAGAGCTGGATGGGACTGGGCACAGTGAGTGGCACACACCTGTAATCACAGCTGAGGCAGGAGGATCACAAATTCAAGGTGAACCTCAACAATTTAGCGAGGCCCTAAGCAACTTGGTGAGACCTTGTCTCAAAATAAATGAATGAAAAGGACTGGAATATATCTCAGTGATAAAAAGCACCCCTGGGTCAAATCCCCTGTCCCTCCTCTACCCCCAAAAAGAGCTGCATTGCTTTTTCATTGTCTTGATGTATTATGGTATATTAATATAGATCCCTGTTGATAGGTATTTTGATTATTTTCTAGCGTTTTTTTTTTAATTTATCTTAAAGTGAGTATCCTTGTGTTTTAATTTGTATGAGCATTACTATGTGGGTTTTTTTGTTTTGTTTTTATAAAGTATCGGTTCCTATAGTGGAATAGTTATAGCTAAGTGAAAGTATTCACACTCAAAATTTTTTACAGTACCAAATTACCCTCCAAGTATATGCCAGTTTGAACACTCACATAGTGAACAAAATACATGATTTTTCTGCCTGGAATACTCTCCTGTTTGCCTGGTATGGTCCTTTATTTTTCTCAGGTCTCTGCTTAGATATCATCTCAGGCATCTCCCTTGATCAGGCTTTCTCAATTACAATAATAGTTTCTCCGCATATTATTCAATTTTCCATTTCCCTGCTTTACTTTTATCATTATATGCCATTAAATTTTAGCCAGGCACGGTGGCTCATGCTTATAATCCCAGCACTTAGGGAGGCTGAGACAGGAGAATCGCGAGTTCAGAGCCAGCCTCAGCAACAGCGAGGCGCTAAGCAACTCAGTGAGACCCTGTCTCTACATAAAACACAAAATAGGGCTGGGGATGTGGCTTAGTGGTTGAGTACCCCTGAGTTCATTCCCTGGTACCAAAAAGAAAAAAAAAATTTTAATCTTCTTGAGGGTCCTACTAGACATTAAAGTGCATTGAGGTCAGGGACTTTTTCCTACCTATGTATCCACAGAGCACATAATATGTTTTAAGTTTCTTTTTTTTAAAGTAATGCTAGCATTGTCCTCTCTCTATTTATATTTTAAAAATGGAACTCGCTGTGTTGCCCAGGGGAGCCCCAAACTTGGCTCAAATGATTCTCCTGTGTCAGCCTCCCAGATAGCTGGAACTATGGGCATGTGCCACCATGCCTGGCTTGTGTATTTTTTTTTTAATGAATGGATTTACTAACTATTTTTTCCATAACTTTGAAAAAATTGGTTTGCATGCTTTTTAGAACATTAGTAGAAAGAGAAATTCAGATACTTAGTAATTTCTCATCATCTCAAGTAGAAACTGTGTATCAAACTCCTCACTCCTTTCTCCCTCTACCCTGGTAACCTCTGTTATACTTTCTGCCTCTACTTTCAGTCTTATACTTTATTTCTCTATTCTAGGTACCTGATATAAGTAGAATATAAAATAGAATATTTGTCTGTTTCTGTCTTACTTCACTTAGTATATAATGTTTTCAAGGTTTGTCTATGTCGTACCATGTGTCTAAATTCCTTTTAAGGCTGAATAATATCACATTGTGTATGTTCTGTTTATCCATTTTATCTGATGGTGGACATTTTGGGTTGTCTCCACCTCTTGGTTTTGCAGATAATGCTGTTCTGATTATTGGTGTACAAGTATCTGTTTGAATTTTGCTTTTGGGGGGGATACATTCTTAGAAGTGGAATTGTTGGGTCACATCATAATTCTGTGTTTAACTTTTTGAGAAATTATTATACTGTTTTCTACAGTGGTTATATCATTTACATTCTTACCAGCAGTACGCAAGGTTTTCAGTTTCCATGTCCTTATCAGCACTTGTTATTTTTTCAGCCTTTATTCTTAGTAAACAACTACTCATTCTTAGTTCTCACTTTGGGTTGCAAAATTAATTGATTTCAATAGAACTTTTAAAATATCATGTCAGTTACTGTATTAATTATAGTTTGGATTCTTAAATTTTAAAGAAAATATCTTGTGTTTCTTAGTTTCTAATCTGTTGCAAACATGGTTTATACATAAATTCAGTATACTTGGAAAGACTTGTTTTAAAAAATCATTTTTGTATCTAAATTTTCACTAAAATTTGTATAATAACCTGCTGTTGCATTAAACAATCAGTACATGCGTTGTATATGGTGCATACCTCATATATGTATATTTTGTGTAAATTGTGTTTATTTTTTAAGGTGCAAGAATTGTTTATCCATGATTATGGAGAGATTTTTAATGTCCAGTTACCAGGTAAAGAAGAACGGACAGCATTTTTTGAAGATTTAATTTTAAAACAAGCTGCTAAGCCTCCTATATCAAAAAAGAAAGCAGGTTAGAGTTCATTTATAATTTTGAGACAATGGGAATAAAATATCAGTTAATGGTCATTGGCATCTGGTAATAGCACAAGCTCAAAATCTTAATCATGACGTTGATGTATCTACTGCTTAAAAATCTAATCTTTCTGCTAAAATGGACTAAAGTTCTTAAGGCACACAGGGTGTTTCATAGGGTATACGCCCAGTCTGTCCTTCAAAGTTCATTGCTGGCACTGATGTTCCTCCCCACACACACCATGTCTTTTTGTTATAAAACATTTTGTCTTGAAGCTGTACACAACATGTATTTCTGCCTTTTCACTATTTCATTCATGCTTATTGTTAGTAATGCTTCTGTCTCATTTCTGCCTAAAGAGCTACATGTCCTCCTTTTATTAAGCCTTCCATTATACATTTTTCATACCAGTAATACAACATTACAATAATGTAATTATGTCTCTTCTTAATAAATTGCCAACTTATTAGAGGCAGATTTCTCATTTTTTTTTAATTCTGAGTGCTCTTTATTTAACTTTTTAAACTTTTGTTATATTTGAAATATATTTCATAAGTTCAAAAATTAAGTTATTAATTTTAGATTTTTTATAGTTAGAATATTATTCTTGAGAAATAAGGCATTTTCAAAGTTCGTTTTAATAGCCTCTTAAATTATCTTAAAATGGAACAGAGATAATGACTTTTAGAAATTAGCATTACAAATTAGCAGTTATTCTAAAGGAGATATAGTAGAGATTATGGCAGTACTTTTTGTATTCCAAATTCCTAGATTCCTGACAGATGTAAGAAAGATAACTCCCCAGAGCCTGGCACTACTTGCACTGAATCATTTGTCACCATCCATATTATAAAGGAGTAGGAACTAAAATCTTGCATTTCTGTGAAGTTTTGCAGGCCTTGGAGGTACTCCCAGTAGCACCACCACCTGAGCCAAGACCATTGACAGCAGATGAAGTGAAACGACTTGAAGAACAAGAAGAAGATACGTTTAGAGAACTGAGAATTTTCTTAAGAAATGTCACACATAGGCTTGCTATTGATAAACGATTCCGAGTATTTACTAAACCTGTTGACCTTGATGAGGTATTAGTTTGATGTTTTCTACACTATAATGCTTCATTATGTGGCATTCATTTAGTCCCCTGCTACACTGTGTGCTTATCATCTCTACATGGAAACTTGTACTATTAGTGTTATAAGCACATAGAGACTTTAAGAGCTATGTAATGCATTTTCCTGCAGAAAATAGGCAATTAACTTTTTTCACCCAACCCAAACATTCTGAAAACAATTTGAAAAATATCTTAATACCACCTATTGCCATGACATACATGGTTGGAATTGAACCAAAGAGTAATCTTAAGTTGATATTGAAGGATGGATGATGGTTGGACAAGTAAAGAGATACAGGGTGTTACTGGGGAATATCATTGCCCTAGGATAAGAGTAAGTGCAAACACAAACAGCCTTAGAGTCAGAGGTTTCATATTCCTATATTATCCTTATGTCTTATTCTCTACCCTCTGTATCATCTTGCTGAGAAAACTCCAGTCAAATTTTTTTATGTTTAGTTAATTTAGTGATTTGTTCATTTGCTTGAATTTTAGGTTCCTGATTATGTCACAGTAATAAAGCAACCAATGGACCTTTCATCTGTAATCAGTAAAATTGATCTACACAAGTATCTGACCGTGAAGGACTATTTGAGAGATATTGATTTAATCTGTAGTAATGCTTTAGAATATAATCCAGACAGAGATCCTGGAGGTGAGCATTTGTGAATTCTTTTTAAGAGGGTGGTATGGGGGCTGCTAAAACTTACCAGGGATTGTCAGATGCTGTGTGTATTTTTTTTTTGTACTGGGTATTGAACCCAGAGGTGTTTGATCACTAAGCCATCCCCAGCCCTTTTTAATTTTTTATTTTGAGACAGGGTCTCAATTGCTGAGGCTGGCTTTGAACTTGAATCCTCATGCCTTAGCCTCCTAAGCTGCTGCTGTATTATAAACATTTTATATTCACAGTGTCATTTAATCCTCACCACAACTTTACCCCATTCTACAGATGAGGAAGGTGAGGTTTAGAAAGATAAAAAACTTTGCTCACGGTCACACTACCAGAGAGAACAGAGATAGAATTTGGGTTGTTTTCGTTTTTTGTTTTTGGGGTTTTTTTCTTTTTTCTTTTTTTGCAGTGCTGGGGATTAAACCCAGGGCCTTGTGCATCTAGGCAAGCATTTTACCACTAAACTATATCCCCAGCCCCACAGACAGAATTTAAATACACATAATAATTACCTGCTATATACCCTATAATGAGACAACAGAATAGCCTTTTTACTTTTTGTATCAGTTTTCTTTCTCAAAGTAGAAAAATAATTCAGAATAAAATATATTTCAGAATATCTTCTTAAAGCTATTATAATTTATATAAAGTAGTATAGTATAATACTTATTAATAGTAATATTTTTAAAATTTAAAAAGTCCCATGTTTCCTTCATCCAAAGATGGATCTGTTAATACTGTAGATGTCTTTCAGACTTCTAATTGGTGGTGCTTATAAATTGATTAATATAAGAAACTACTAATACTTCCCCTATATAACTGGAAAGGTCACTGTTCTTCCTTTCCCTGTAGTTTAGAGTCCTGGAGGTAAGTAGTGGGAACAAGCTAGCAAGCTAGGAAATCCCCAGTTGTAGGAAAAAGTTACCCTAGAGGTAGTAGGGGCCTCTTCTCTTACATTGCAATCACATTGCTGCTTCTAAATCTCCTTTGGCACTCTAAAAATTACTTTAAACCAGTATTGTTCAAACTTTAGTGGGCATCAGAATCTCCTAAAGTAAAGGACTTCTTAACATACAGATTGATGGGTCCCTTCGCTTGGGTCTCTGTTTAGGTATATATAGTTGTGGTCCTAAGTGTTTGTATTTCTAACAAGTTACAAGGTAACGATGATGCTGGGTCCAGATACCATACTTGGGGGAGCACTGCATAGGCTGCTCTTTTTTTCAGTCCCAAAAGCCACATTAGAATGCTTAGCCAATGTTCTTTGTAATGCTATTCCTGTCATTCATAACATGGAAATGAATAGTGCAGCCCATGGGAGAGATTTTGATGCTGGCAGTTCAAGTACCTTGTATTCTTGTGTTACCTGCCTTCTGCCTCAAAGCATAGTCAAGTTTACAGTGCTTATACTCTGAGTTAGAACGTTTCAGAGTTTTCTGAGTGGAGTTGCTATTTCATTGTCTGTTTAGTTACTCTGTCATGTAGTAACATCCTCTGTGTATGCGCCAAAACACATTCCTGGTTTATAAATGATACTGACAGTCTTCCTTCTGGTTTTGTTATCATTGTTCAGTCTTGTAATTGACTTATTTTTTGATATTTCAGAGGGAATTGAATAGGGCAGAGCAATAAAGTTTTGTAGGTTTAGTCTGCCATATTTAATTAGATGTCAGTTCAGGAGCCATGGTGCATGCCCCTCACCAAGCGGAGGCTGCCCACCTCAGCAACTTAGTGAGAACTTGTCTCAGAGTAAAAAGAACTGGGGATGTAGCTCAGTAGTAAAGTGTCCCTAGGTTTAATCTCCTAAAAAATCTACACATACACAAAATTAAACCCACAAAAACAACAGTACCAAAACAGACCAACACAATTCCAATAACTTTTATTATTTATGGTAAAAATAAAAAGGAATTATAATGGCTCCTAAGCCAAAAATGTTGAGATTTTTGTTTTTCTTTTTTTTTTTTAATTTAAAAAGGAAAATTTAAGAATTGTTTTTCACTCAATTATCAGATCGTCTTATTAGGCATAGAGCCTGTGCTTTAAGAGATACTGCCTATGCAATCATTAAAGAAGAACTTGATGAAGACTTTGAGCAGCTTTGTGAAGAAATTCAAGAATCTAGAAAGAAAAGAGGTAGGCAAATGATTTGGCACCAGAAAAAGATGTTTCAAATGTAGTGTATTGAGTCCTTTTAATTAATCCTTCATGTAATTTTGAACTCTGGAAATCTTTTGAAATTCCACGTTTGTTTATAAGGTTGTAGCTCCTCCAAATATGCTCCATCTTACTACCATGTGATGCCAAAGCAGAATTCCACTCTTGCTGGTGATAAAAGATCAGATCTAGAGCAAAATGAAAAGCTAAAGGCAACCAGTATACCTATGGCTTGCAGCACACCTGGTAAGTACTCTTGGGTAATTTTCATTTATGCAATTGTAACCTTTGCATGCTTCTGAAGCCATTTTCATTCTCTGTGGTTTTCTTTATTAATACAATAAGTTATATTGATTTTACTAATAGTAAGGGAATTTCACGTTCTTATTTTAAATCCAGGTTTACACTGTACTACTTCAAATCTCATTACACCATTTCATTGTGAATTAACTTGATTTGCAACTGATTTACTATTAATCCTGGTCTATTTTCTGTTTTTTGTTCCCTCTTATTCTTGGGCTATATCTCCACAGGACACAAACCAAAGACTGTGAAGTTTTTGGGACATACCTCTTTGGCTGGCTTTTAACTCCACTTTTTGTTCATTAAGCCCTATGAATGTCAGGCCCTGCTCAGCTTTTTAGCCTTCCTCAAAGTTATTTGCTTTCCCAGATTTTGACCTCATAATTTGACCTTATTAGATCTCACGTGTACATGCATGTGTGTTTTACTGAGTTAGAACCATCTCTAATTGTGTTAAAAGTTTGTCCATCATAGCGTAATTGATTTGAAATAAAGAGTAAGCTCTTCTTTTGTTAATGGGTGGCAATGGGAAGGAGGATGAGAAAGGAGTATCAGCAAGAGGCCTCCACTACCAGAATGCTCTCAATCATACCTACTTTAAGCAAGTCATTATATGGAAATTGATGGCATTGAAATTGGCGCCCTTCCCTTAAAGCAATCAGTTCCTAGCTGTATACCCCATAGGATTGCACATATTACTTCTACCAGAGACATAAAAATGTTCAAAGAAGCAATCCTAGGAGTAACTCAAATGCCCATCTACAGGAGAATGAAAGTATATGGATTATTATGTAATAGTGAGAATGACTAAACCTCAACTGTTTACAACAGTACAGGTGACTCTCCCAAACTTTTAGATACAAATTTTAAAACACATATATATATTTAGAAATGAACAAAATTAGCCCATTTTGCTAGGACTTAAGATACTCTTTTACCCTAGGGTGTTTTAACTAAAATGAGTGTAACGAATGGTGACACATATTCTGTTAATTGATCTGAGTGCTAATGATGTAGATATCTTTTTCTTTTTTCTTTTTTTCTTCTTTTGGTACCAGGGATTGAACCCAAGAGCATGTAACCACTAAAGCACATCGCTGGCCCTTTTTATTTTGTATTTTGAGATGGGGTCTCATTAAGTTGCTTAGAGTCTCGCTGAGTTGCTGAGGCTGGCTTCAGAACTGTGATCTTCCTGCCTTCAGTCGCTAGGACTGCAGGCATGTGCCACCATGCCCAGCCAGCCACATGGGTTTCTTCTGTTTGTCAATATTCATTATGTTTATATTTTGAGTGCTTTATGTATGCATGTTATGTCAATCAGAAGCTCAAGCTAAACAAACCTGTGTAGCCCTTAAAATTTGCTTTTCTATGCTCTATCTGATATACATGTATCCAATTTGAAGGGAATTCTAGACTCCTTATCACCTACTTCCATCTAAAATGTAAATAATCAAGATCTTCCTCTTTTCCATATACATTTTGGTGAGTATTTTATCACTGGACAATGTTTATCCTTGGGAATTTGGGTTTGGGTTTGGGTTTTTTGTTTTAGGCTACTGGGGATTTAACCCAGTGTTGCTTAACCACTGAGCACATCACAGGCTCTTTTTATCTTTTAGTTAGAGACAGGGTCTCACTAAGTTGCCAAGACTGATCTTCAATCTGGATCCTCCTGTCTCACCCTCCCAAGTCACTGGGCATGCACCACCATACCTGGTTCCTTGAGTCTTTTTTTCTGTTGTTGTTGATGGGCTTTTATATTTTTCATTTACTTATACGTGGTGCTGAGAATCGAATCCAGTGCCTCACGCACGCTAGGCAAGCACTCTACCACTAAGCCGCAACCCCAGCCCTCCTTGGGTCATTTTTAACTCCTACATCTGTATTGCCTCCCAGCATTTAATAACTTCTAAGTCCTATGAAATCTACTTCCTTAGTACCTTTTAAATTTATTCTCCTTTTTTTTTTTTTTTGGTACTGAGGATTGAACTCAGGGGTACTCGACCACTGAGCTACATCTCCAGCCCTATTTTGTGTTTTATGTAGAGACAGGGTCTCACTGAGTTGCTTAGCACCTCGCTGTTGCTGAGGCTGGCTTTGAACTCGTGATTCTCCTATCTCAGCCTTCTAAAGTGCTGGGATTACAGGCTTGGGCCACCGCGCCCGGCTTTATTCTCCATTTTCCCTTTGTCATTTCTAGTACTTAATTTTTACCTCTTCTCCCCTGGACAATTGCAGTGTGATTATACTGCATCTAATCTAGACAGAATACTTACCCTCTCTGTACTTTAGATTCTTCATCTCTAAAACATAGCAAACTTGATTGAGTTAAAGTGAAATTTCAATGAATTAATATGTATATAATAGGGTTTAAAGAGTTCTTAGTATATGTTAAACATTCAGTAAGTGTGGACTATTTTAAGTCTTCTTGTTTATTTCTTATGACAAAATTATCTAAATTTTATATCAGAGTCTTGCCCTCTTATTCAAGGTTTTTAAAAGTTATTCAGGATAAAACTTAAACTTCTTAGAATAACAGGTCACCTTATGATTAGGTCTTGTACATTTTACCATCTTATTGTGGTACTCCACTTTTTGTAGACCATACAAAACTAATGTGGTTTCTCAACTCTTTATCCTCTCACATCTCAGGGTTTGTTGTTGTTATTATTTTCTCTTCATTTCTTAGAATTAGGGGATTTTTAAAATTTTCTTTTCTTTTTTTTTAATTCTTTGAAGCTCAGTTGAAGAGAAAAATTCGCAAAAAGTCAAAGTGGTACCTAGGCACTATAACAAAGAAAAGGAAGATTTCACAGGCAAAGGATGATATCCAAAATGCTGCAGATGACAAAATTGAGAGTGATATAGAAGAAACTCAAGATACAAGTATAGATCATAATGAGACTGCAAACACAGGAGAGTCTTCAATAGAAGAAAATGAGAAACAGCAAAGTGCCTCTGAAAGCAAAAGAGAATTGGGAAATAATAATTCAAGTACTTACAATATTGAGAAAGAACTTGAAGAATCTAGGAATGCCACACCATGTACAGAATTGAGAAAAGATAAGATTGTTTCCAATGGAGATCCTTCAAACTCTCAGATAATAGGCATTTCTGATGAAAATGAGGGAAAAGGTAAGTAAGTCTCGGGAAATAGATGTTTCACCCAAAGTTCTTAAACAGCCGGTTATATATCAATTGCTTTTTGTTTGTCTTTCATAGTACAGATATTAAGCTAATTAGAAAAATGTTATCTTTACTTGCCTTTGAGCTACTAGATCATTGTTGTCATAACTGCACTTTGACATCAAAAAGACCTGGATTTGAGCCTCTAGTCCACTACCTATAGGGTAGCTTGTGATGTGGAACGGCATACTTTTTGTTTATCGTATTGCTTATCTGCAAAATTGGGATAGATAATTGCTGGGTATTGAGATATTTTTGAGGATCAAAAAAAAAAAAAAAAATCCATCTGAAGCATGTAGCCTAAGACCTGGCTATGCAGCTTTAAAATCCTGTCAGGATACCCTTTCATTTTTAAGCAAGATAAGCACTTTCCCTAAGATTCTTGCAGAGTGGTATAGAATAACTCTTAACCCACGCTCACCATTCTTCTATCTTATTGTAAAAACCAAGATTATTTGTATTTATTCTGATGGTCCTACTCTCTGAATTTTCTATTTAGAATTGTGTTCATTTGAATCTTCTTGAACCTTTGGCACTAGATTTGTTTGATTTTTGGAAACCTAAACATTTAGTGATACAAAACCAGAGGTTGGTAAGGGTCAAAATTTATTTACAAAAACAAGAATTGATAAGGTAATGGGATTGGGGTTTTTATTAGTGACTTATACACAGAAGGTGGTACATTTGAAGAGCTTCCTCAGTATGAGTTCTAGTGTGAGTAATCATAGTAATCATAGAAACAATGGACAAGGATATTTTCTCTCTAATGTGGATACTTAATTCATTTACTTTGTGGTGCTGGGATCAAACCTAGGGCTTCTTGCATGCTAGCCAAGTCCTCTACTCTGAGCTATATCCCCCATCCGTAATATGGGTACTTTAAATGATAATCTTGAGGTTACATAATTTAATAAAAATTATGCTTTGAGTCAAAGTTGTTTTCTTTTTTTAAAAGCCACTGTTCAGAGGGAAAGGTACTTGCTTATATATCAGGAGATCTGAGTTCTTGTCCTAGCTTTTTAAAACAATTAGGTATATGGCCTAAAAAAGTCTTTTCACCTCTCTTGATCTCATTTTCTCATCTATCAGTGAGTATATTATTCTGGATCAAGGATCAGCAAACTTTTAAAGAGTCAGATACCAGTTACTAAATACTTCAGGCTAGGTAGAGGCTCATGATCTCCCTGTCACAACTGTTCAACCTTTCTGGGAAAATGACATTGACAGTAGGAAAAATGGGCATGGCTATGGTTTTAATAAAACTTTATTTACAGTGAGAGGCTAGATTTCACCCATGAGTAGCAGTTTAAAATCCCTGTTTTAGATTATTGAGGTCCCTCCCAGTTCTTAAATTCTGTTAGTCTTGTGCCCAAGCAGAAGATAGTATATTTATTACTCTACCCAGTATTTATCTAAGGCATTATTATGTCTGTGGACCAAATAATAGTTCTTTACTTTTTCATTCTAGAAATGTGTGTTCTGCGAATGACTCGAGCTAGACGTTCCCAAGTAGAGCAACAGCAGCTCATCAGTGTTGAAAAAGCTTTGGCAATTCTCTCTCAGCCTACCCCCACCCTTGTTGTGGACCATGAGCGATTAAAAGTATGTAATATTTTCACTATGCATAGTAATCCCCAAATGCTAGATTGTGGACTAGTAGCAAGCTGACTAATAGGAATTGCATGACAAACTAAAAGCTTTTCTTTTTTTGGGTACTGGGTATTGAACTCAAGGGCACTCCCACTGAGCCACACCCCCAGCCCTATTTTGTATTTTATTTAGAGACAGGGTCTCACTGAGTTGCTTAGTGCCTTGGCTTCCCAAGCCGCCGTAATTACAGGCATGCACCACTGTGCCCACCCACTAAAACCTTTTCTTTCATTTAGCTTTGGCTCTTTCCCTCTCCAACTCCCAAATTCCCAAATTAGGTATTATATATGAGGGTTTGTGGTAGAAACCAGAGGAAAAATAGCTGATTCTGATACGCTACCAGGTTATCCATTGCTGTTTCTTTTATCCTACCTGCTACCCTCAATTGAGTTTTCATCTTCACTGCTCTAATAAAATAACATTCTCATAGTGAATAATATTTGCCATTGTTAAATTGAATTCTTCTGCCCATCTGTAATATTTGATGCCATCAATAACTCCTTCCTTTACTGTGCGTCCTTAAACCATCCTTGCCTTCAGCTTCCTTATGAGCTTCACTGTTTTCCTTACCTTTTTGTACTCTTTGATTAGCCATCACTTTTTTTTTAATACCTTTATTTTATTTATTTATTTTTATGTGGTGCTGAGGATCAAACCCAGTGACTCATACGTGGCTAGGCAAGCTTTCTAGCCTGACATTCCAAAACAGCAGTCCTACCTCCCCATCTAACAACTTGGATGTATTGCAGTTGCCTTAACATCTGAAATAAGGCTGGTTTATTGCCCTTTCCCTTCAAAAGAAAAAAAAAAAGGGCATCCCAGTTCCAACTTACATGTTTTATTTTGGCCACACTTCAAGTCTGAGAACATTTAGATTTTTTGTTGTATTAAACTATATGCACATATCAAAGATAAATTGTATAGATGAAATGTTTTGGAAGGAAATGTGCTCTAAGTACAAGGTGAATCTGCTGATAATAATTAGCTCAGGAAAGCCCTTTTGAGTATAGCAAACCTACTAAGCACTTGATGTATCTACATATTAGAGAAGGAATCAGTGATATTCCTGGAGCCCTTTCTTCAAGAGAAATCTTGTCTATGTGAAAAATCTCTTTCAAAATATGTGAAATTAAAAGCATTTATAAATCTCATGCCCATGAAAATAGAAATTTTGTATAGTTCACCATGTTTGGGGTTATGGGTAGCAATTATTGTTCTACTAATTGATTTTTATAAATTTTATAACTTTGTTCTACTCAGCATATAAGTATATCATTTAGACTCAATTATGGACAGCCATTTATTGAGAGTACTTCAGTTCATGCTTTTTTTGGTAACATAACTCCACCAAAAGGACTGTTTGATAGTGCAGTCTATCTATTAGACGTGCCATAAATGATGACCTTCTATGAGAAACAAACTTGCTGTAGAATATTTTGCATGAAAGCATTGGGGTTAAAGATGACTAATGTGTTGATTTATAGTTTTTTTGGATGCTTACGTACATCATTGTTTCCATACCTTATTGTTATGACCATTACTTAAGACCTTTTCAGTTAGTTTTTACTTAATTATAATGGCATAGCCTGGTAAGACCGCACTTGAAGAATTAAAGAAATACAGTGAGTCTACCATTTCAGTCTTGAGGAAAAAAAAACACTAAGTGGATGGAAAGTACTTTTCACAAGAAGAACCCCAAAGTGTTAAGGCTGTCACCATTTATATAGGTTGTTTGTTTAGGTTCTCATAATGGAATTAATTATAATGTACTTATACTGCCATAAAATACACTGCAAAAATGTTGCCTTTTTTCCTATTAATGTGAGGGTTTTTTTTTAATTTGTAGAAGTTTATGGCTAGAATTGAAATTGGCAACCTTAGCTGTAATTTTTAGAATGGGAGTTACGCAGGGTAAAGGTCAAGACCATGAAATGGTGAGAGTTGTACAGCCAAATGTCAGTGCCAGAGGCTGCCATGTCTCATCAAATGGCTTGATCTGCCTTCTCTATCTTGTGTCGTAATAGTTCCAAAACCTTCAGAATTAAATATCTCATCCCAGAATTTGTCTCATGTATGTAAACTCATTTTTATTTAGA
Source organism: Xerus rutilus (assembly GCA_028644305.1). Classification (NCBI taxonomy): domain Eukaryota; kingdom Metazoa; phylum Chordata; class Mammalia; order Rodentia; family Sciuridae; genus Xerus; species Xerus rutilus. The sequence goes on along the minus strand of CM053400.1, from coordinate 166,942,918 downwards.
ATCTTTTGAAGACTGTCGTTAAAAAAAGTCAAGAATATAATATCTTGCAACTGGAAAATTTGTATGCAGTAATCAGCCAGTGTATTTATCAGCATCGCAGGGAGTATGATAAAACAACACTTATTCAGGTAAACTATTGAGTGAAAGCTATTGTTAATGCCCTTTTTGTTCCATAATCCATATGTAAGATGGCTAAAGATTTATGTAACAGATTATAAGAATTTTAACTATTTTTAATATGTGGATAATGAATTTCTGTGTATCAGTGAGTGATTTTATTTTTTTATCTATAACTTCATTAGTTTAATAAACAGTGAATTTAGTATCAGTACAACTGAAAATTCTATTTTGTTGTATTTTAATGAAGTTACGTGGCTCCTTTTTTTTTTTAAGATAGACCTACTTGTCGCAATCTTATTTTATAGCAGATATCAGAATACTAACTTTTTAAAATAATGTTGGATACACAGCACTTACATATAATTATTTGAATATAATGTCAGATGAACTCATCTTAGACTCATTTCAAAGGCATTTATTTAAATAATGAAGTCCCATTCATGAATATAGTTTGTGAAAGTTTTATATACTCAACTAAATTTTTATTGTCATTATCAGATATTACATTGATATTAATATCTCAAGAGTGTTTATTTGGAAGATAACAACAATTAAATTGTTTTTTTAGCTTTTTTCATATTGAACCTTACTGTTTTTCCTTCCTTCCTTTTATATAGAAAATGGAGCAAGAGGTAGAAAACTTCAGTTGTTCCAGATCATGATGTCATCATATCAAGTATTTTTTTTTATATTCGGTTCTTATTTAAATGGACTCTTTACATGTCTGCATGTCCAGATGCAAGATGTCATCTTGCATCTTTAAGAAAAAGATTAAAGTAGTTAAATATTTAATTTTCCTGATATTTATGTACATGTGTAAGATAACTGATAAATATTGGAAGTTTGTTTGAACAAAGCACTGTAATAATAGTAATAGTTGAAGTTTGGCCAACTCTTAATAAAGTTATTTTGATAAATTTTATGGCACTTAAAATGGTGACATTGAAATTTTTTGTATTAAGCACTTTTACCCTTCCTAAAATATAGTTTATTGTATCAGACTAGAAAAGTATCCATTGTATCTTTGCTTCTTGTTACATTTGTTTTCTTTTATGTCTTTCCCTTCTCTGCCTTTAGCTTCCTTTGCCCAGCTGTTCACTTAGCTCAAGTCATTGTTTGCAAGAAGGCTGCACCACAATTCTGTACTTGACTATCAAAATTATTGTTTTTTAGATAAGCATTTTGATAATTCTAATTTCGGTTAATAAAGATTTTAAATATTTTTGTTTAGTTTTATGATTATATACGTAACAAATGTATTAATAACTACCTGTTGAACATTTTTTTGACAGCATGAAGTTTTTATATTTGAAAGCTTTATTTTTCTAGAATTGTGTTTAGTATATTCTATAGATATCTTTTATGTACAGCTATATGAATATAAATATAAATTTTATATTACTGATAGATACCAAAAATACATTCTTTCTTAAAGCTAAAGCCATTCACCTCCATACATATTCTTTATTTTGGAGCATGAGTATTCTAGTGTTAGTTTATAAAATAGCTTCTGTTAAACCTTGTTCAATGGGAGAAGGGAAGAGTAATCTTCCAGTGAGTGATGCTGGATTTTTGTTGGTGGTGATGGTACTGAGGATTGAACGCAGAGCCTCGTGCATGCCTGACACAGGCTCTGCCACTGAGCTACATCCCCAACCAAAGATTTTGAATTTTAATACAGTTCAAAAACAAATTAGGCTTCCTATTGTTGTTGACTGTTTTCTGGATATTTAAAGTACTCTAAAACAAAGTAAATTAGCGAGGCATGGTGGCACATACTTGTAATCCCATCTACTTGGGAGGCAAAGACAGGAGGATTGCAAGTTGGGGGCCAACCTGGGCGACATAGTGATAACCTGTGTCAAAATTAAAAATTTTAAAGAAGGGTTAGAGATATAGCTCAGTCATAGAGAGCCCCTGAGTTCAACCCCAGGGGGTGGGGCAGAAAAAATCCAAAATAAAACTCAATAATTTAGTTACCTTAATTAGTAGATACTGCCTTTTATAATTCATAAAGAAATGATAATCACTGAGAATATTTAAATATGTGTATATTGCTGGAGATACACATACTCATTTCTATTGAAGTTTCTTGTATCTTACTCTTCCGGATGCATCTTTTAGTTCTAGTATTTCATTTTGTCTGTATAGTTTATATAATAAATTAAAAGGTAAAAGTCTTTGTCAAGTTTGTTTCTTCAGTATTTTAAAACATTAAAGATAATTTCGTACAAAACAAGAAGAAAGCTGTTCTTTCATATATTACTGTGCATAATTTAAAATACTGTTGATCTGTCCAGCATGGTGGCACATGCCTGTAGCCCCAGCTACTCAGGAGGCTGAGACAGGAGGATCACTTAAGCCTGTGAGTAGGAGACCAACCTGGTCAACACAGACCCTGTCTCAGTCGATCAATAAAATGCTGTTGACTCTGGAATGTTTATATGGTGTGCATTCTTTACGGAGACTAAAATGCTTATTGTTCTAATTGTTTTTTCATGACACACTGTCTGCAGATTCTGAAAGCGATATTTCTACATTCCTATATATAGAGTTTGAAAACCCTGATGAAATTGCAAGGTTAGGTTTTTGTTTTTGCTTAAAGGTACTGTCTATCTACAGCATTTAAACTTAAACTGGGGGGTTGAGGAGGCATAGTCATCCAAATTGGAAAGGAAAAAGTGGTAATATCTAGAGTCACAAATTACATCTTATGTAAGGAAAATTCTAAAGAATCCACAGAAAAGCTGTTAAGCCTATAAGTAAATTCAACAAAGCATTTTTAAGATAAAAAATCAGTTGTATATATCAACAATAACAAAAATCCAAAAAGGAAATTAAGCAATTTTATTTGTATTAACACCTACGAATAAGTTAAACCCAGGAGGTGCCAGCTTATGTACACTACAAATTTGCTGAAAGAAATAAGACCTAAGTAAACAGACATCCTCTATTCATGGATTGGAAGCCATAATATTTGTAACTGGCAGTAATCTTCAAAGCAATCAACAGATTCAGTGTGATCTCTATCAAAATCTAAGTTGCCTTATTTGAAAAATAGGCAAGTCACTCCTAAAATTCATATGTAATTGTAAGGTACTCCAAATGGAGGTGGACTTAAAAAAAATCGCTGATTTTGAAATGTAACAAAGCTACACTCTAATCAATCAAAGCAGTGTGGTACATGTGTAATGACAGGTCCTTGGAGTAGACCTGAAAGTCCAGAAATGAGCTTATATATCAATATTTTGACGGAGAGTGCCCAAGTTCATGAAAGGGGGAAAGGATAATCCCTTCAAGTAGTGCCAAGATAACTGGATATGCACATGAAAAAGAATGAAGCTGGATCCTTTTACTTTGTACCATATTCTGTAAGAATTAAAATGGATCAAAGACAAATTTAAGCATTAAAACTAAAATTCTTAGATGAAAACAAGGAAATTTTTCATGGCAATGGTTTCTTAAATATGATGCAAAAATCATTACCAAGAAAAGTTATTTGGGGCTGGGGCTGTGGCTCAGTGGTAGAGCGCTTGCCTAGCATGCGTGAGGCACTGGGTTCGATCCTCAGCACCACATAAAAATAATAAATGAATAAAATAAAGATCCATCAACAACTAAAAAATATTTTTAAAAAAAGTTATTTGACTTGGTCAGAAATTTAAAATCTTGTGCTTCAAAGCTTAAAAACTGCTTTATCAAAGGACTCTCTAAAAGAACCCAATGGAGCCAGGCACAGTGGCTCACGCTTGTAATCCCGGCACTTTGGGAGGCTGAGACAGGAGAATCACGAGTTCGAAGCCAGCCTCCGCAATGGTGAGACACTAAGCAACTCAGTGAGACCCTGTGTCAAGTAAAACACAAAATAGGGCTGAAGATGTGGCTCAGTGGTTGAGTACCCCTGAGTTCAATCCCTGGTACCAAAAAAATCAATGGATGTGGATATTTTTGCTCACTATTAACAGTTTTTAAGAATACGGGTCAAGTATTTTAAAGATGCCCCTCTTTAAATTATTATTCTGATGTATTTCTTGTAAATAGACCAGGATTATGGGATATAGGGAGAAATATCATAGGTAAAGTGGTCATATCATAGTTGCATATTATCAAATTTGATTTGAGGTTGTTGATTGACCTTAATTACTGGCTGATGAAGTACTTCCCAAGATATCTCCCCTGAAAAATTGCGGTATTACTGGAGCAACAATATTCTGTGTGGGGTAGAGCCAAACACAAGTTTGGAATAAGCCTAATTAATCCTACAGTGCATGCTGATAGATAGCCCTGATGGAATTAAAGCAAAAGGCAAAGCCTGACTTTTAGAGAATAGTATGGAAAAGGGGAGTAATTTTTGCCTCTTGCTGGATATTGTGGGTATAAAAACTCATTAGGTCTACGGTCATGTATAATTAACTAGAACAAACTCATTAGGACATTGAGAAAAATATTGCCAGTTGGCCTCCTGAAATATCCAGTTTTTTCCTCCATTGTTCCTTGTAACAATGTTCTGAGTAATGTTTTCAGCTGGAAATTTGAAATGTTTCTTAAATTCCAAAAAAATGTGGCCATATGAGTAAGTGATAGCCAATGAGGTACAAAGGGAAGAGTGCCCAATTTCTAGGAAAGGTCTTTGGAAGGGAAAGAATGAGCACTTCCTGCATTCTGTGCCTCCTTTCTCCTGCTATCTGGAAGGGAGATTGCATGTGTGATGTCTACATACATGCACACATACATAATAGCTTGGACTCCTGGAGCCACCTTGGACTGAGGTATCCTGAAGATAAAACGTGTGCTCTACTTCATGAAAACAAAGAGGATACATGCTCATGATAATTCAAGGGCATTGATATTCAAGCCCTTTACATCTGGACCTCTTGAAAGAGGAGTAAACTGCCTTGCTTAAACTATCCTTGAGTGGGTGTCTGTTATTGATAGTGGAATGCAATTCTTAACCAATAAAGGCATAAAAGATACAAGGATAACAAGCCCTGAGTTACTAGCTGTCACTCCCTTACACCCATAATCTTCCCTTGAATTATCCTATCTTAAGTGCTTTTCCTTAATTCCCAAGTAGAACTGTATAATGTGTGACCGTAATGTGACAAACAAGAATGTTTAAATGGCAGTATTTACGGTCATCAAAACCTGGAACAATCTAATTGCCCATCAATAGTAAAATGTTAATAAACTGTGGTTTACTCACATGATGGAACATTATTGAGTGAAGAGAAAATTTTCCAGAAAGATTTCACATGTAGTAACAATACACTTTCTATAATGTAAAGAACTGATCTTAAAAATGTAATTTGTAAGAATATGCTTATATGCAATAAAATCACATACAATAGGAAGGAAGGAATCTGGTTCAGGATTATAGTTATCTAGGTGTGTTAGAAACAGTGAATGTGTCTGGTGGGCAAAGATTTGGTTGGATGTAATTATGGTCCCACCGTGCTAGGAGTTGAACCAAGGCCTTTGCTTTTGCTAGGCAAGTGTTCTACCACAGAGGTATAACCCTGACCCTATTTTTTTTAAGTATTTTTAGTTGTAGAGGGACATAATACCTTCATTTTATTTTATTTTTATGTGATGCTAAGGATTGAACCCAGTGCCTCACATGTACTAGGCAAGCACTCTACCACTGAGCTACAACCCCAGTCCCCCTTGCCCTATTTTTAACTTTATGATGGCACTCTCATGTACCCTTAGCCTTCATGTTGTCTGGAGCTTGATCTAGGTTCTCTGCTCTCAGTCCACACACACTTTCCATTTGTTGTTCCTTAGTCTCAAAAGATTTTAAATGCCATCTGTATTCCAAATTTCTGTCTCCAGGTCATGCCCTCTTCTGATTATCCCCTGAAACCTGCCACCTCTGTGAAGTTCCTTCTGCCAATAAATGCCACCACCATCCCTCGAAATGCTGAAGCCAGAAAACTAAAGCTGCCTTCTCCCTCAACTTCCAGTCTATCACCACGTCCTGACTATTTTGCCTCCAACATGCCTCTCTATTCTCTCCATTTCCTCCACCTAGCTCTCTTAACCCACGATCATCACATGTCTAGACAACTGCAGGAAACTTCTTTTTGGTCTTTTTGCCCCACTCCCCTCAATTCTTCACCCAGTAGCCAAAATGTTGTTTAATATTTGTCTCACCGTGAGATCATAGGATCTTTAAGATTAGGAGCTGAGTTTATTTGTTTTATAATTACAGATCCAGCACCTACCATAATAGGTCCATAGTAGATACTAAATAAATATCAGTTGACTTAAGGAGAGAAGATTAAGAATACAAAATAGACGTGACTAATAGGAAACAGAGGCACATGAGGCTTTGGTGAAGGGAAGCCCAAACTACAAAGAAGCAGGGTAGGATTTAGTTAATAGTATAGTTTTAAAATAGATACAAAATCATCTTTTATATTTTTAGAAGCTGCTTCTGTTAGATTTATCTCATTCTAAGGCTATGAAAAAACAAAATTTTACTTTGGTTTCCTTACAGTTAAATGTTTCATGTTGGGCATCCTCACAAGACTGAAACCCATCTAAGTAATTATATAGTCTAAGATTTGCACAGTCACTTAACAAAGTGACTAGAAGGCTGTGAGGGTTTTGTTTGTTTTGTTTTTTACTAACTGTGGGAACAAGTACAAAATACCAAGAAATACTATATTTATATGTAAATAGCGATGAAGGAAGAGAGCAACCATCAGTTAAATGGTCCAGTAAAGAACAAATGGGTTTTAGCCCAGCGCGGCGCACACCTGTAATCCCAGCACTTAGGGAGCCTGAGACAGGAGAATCACAGTTCAAAGCCAGCCTCAGCAATGGTGAGGTGCTAAGCAACTCAGTGAGACCCTATCTCTACATAAAACACAAAATAGGCTGGGGATGTGGCTCAGTGGTCAAGTGCCCCTGAGTTCAATCTCCAGTACCAAAAAAAAAAAAAAAAGAACAAATGAGTTTTATTTGGTTAAGATTCTTGGGTTGCAAGTAACAGAAAATCTCTCTTACTAACTTAAGAAAAAATGTGCATTTGTGAAAGTACATATATTACCTGTGGATGGTCGGAAAAAACAAAACTCAATGGAAGAGAACCAAGGCTGCACCAAGCCCTTGGCAGGAGTTCTCAAAATAGTTGCCATTAGTGTGACTCAGCAAAGCCAAATCATCCAGGCTCAGTGATTCTCTGTCCTAAATTTCAAAGTCTCCCCTCCCCCAAAGAGAATTGGACTAGTCCTAATGTCCACAGAGCTCTGGCCAGAGGCCAGGGTCACATAATTTGGACAAAGATATGTGAAATTCACATTATGAGGAAGTGCGAGCCAGCAGCCACACTAGTTAGGTGTCTGTCACAAGGTCAACAAAACCACAATCCACCATCATAATCTCTAATGTGCATTTTTTAAATATATTTTAGTTGTAGACTGACACAATATCTTTATTTTATTTATTCATTTTTTATGTGGTGCTGAGGATCGAACCCAGTGCCTCACACATGCAAGGCAAGTGCTCTACCACTGAGCCACAATTCCAGCCCTCTAATGTGCATTTGAGCCAGTTTGATACACATGGTGAACCATCTCACCTTGTGTGCAGTTAATACTGTATCTTGTTTAATCCTCACAATGGCTCCAGAAAGCCTAGAAGGTAGGTTCTAGTATTATTTTCATTTTACACTTAAAGAATCTGAGGCTTGCCAGGCGCAGTGGTGCTCATCTGTAATCCCAGCACTTTGGGGGGCTGAGATAGGAGAATGGCGAGTTCAAAGCCAGCCTCAGCAACGGTGAGATGCTAAGCAAGTCAGTGAGACCCTGTCTCTACATAAAACACAACAGGGCTGGAGTACCCCAGAGTTCAATCCCTGGTATGGAAGGAACGAAGGAAGGGAGGGAGGGAGGGAGGGAGGGAGAGAGGGAGGGAGGGAGGAAGGGAGGAAGGGAGGGAGGGGAAAAGAAAAGGAAAGAAAAGAAAAAAAGGAAGAAAGAAAAAGAAAGAAGGAAGGAAGGAAGGAAGGAAGGAAGAAACAGGCTCAAATTGAGTTATTTACTCAATGTCACATGTTAAGTGGCAGATGCAGGACTAGGTCTATGATTCAGAACCCATGTTTGTGTGTGTGTGTGTGTGTTACTGGAGATTGAACCCAGGGCCTCATGCAAGTATTCCACCAGTTAGCTACATCTCCATAGCCCTTTTATATTCTATTTTGAGAAAAAATCTTGCCAAATTGCTGGCCTGGAACTTGCCATCCTCCTGCTTCAGCCTCTGGGGGAGATGGGATTACGTGTATACATCATCACACCTGGCAAAACCCAAGCTTTTAACCACATCCCTCAAACAGACATTGTAGATCCCTCACTCATCTCCCTGTGGCTTTGAGCATTCCAGTGTGAGCCTATGGCAACTTTCTGTAAACACCTGTAACCGCCACCTGGGGTTTGCTCATGGTTCCCCTGGAGGCAGTCTGGAGTTCACACCTGTGAGTAGCAGATGCCCATTTCCTTGTCCCTTTGGCACAGCTCTGTGGTGTGTTCTGCATCTAGGTTCTCCAACTGAGGTTGAGCTGCAGGGCCCAGAGCACTGCTCTGCTTAAAACTGTCCCTTGTTAGCTTCCTTCCCTTCCCTTTCTCACCCCCACCCCCACCCCCTACAAGCACCTCATAGCATTATCACCTCCCAAATAAATCACTTGGTCTCATATCTCTGAAGGGTGTACTTTGGGAGAGCCCAACCTAAAATACACCCTTGTAAAATAAAAGTAGAAAAATATAAAATACTCCAATAATAACTATATATATATTTTTGTACCAGGAATTGAACTCAGGGGTGCTTAACAATTGACCCACATCCTCAGCCCTTTTTATTTTTAATTTTGGCACTGGGTCTTGTTAAGTTGCTTAGAGCCTCTCTAAATTGTTGAGGCTGACTTTGAACTTGCAGTTTTCCTGTCTCGGCCTCCTGTGCTACTGGGATTACAGACCTTCGCCATCATACCCAGCTATAACTTTTTTTTTTAAAGATTTCTCAGCTATTGATCCTCATAAACTGGCATTAATTTTCTCAACATTTTATTGTGACAGCGTAACATTTATTCTCAATTATTTTTCCATTTTAAAGATTGTTTTATATTGTGGCGATGCTATGTTTTTCTTCTGTTTTTTAAGAGGAGAAAGTGTTTAGGCTGTGTAATTTTAGTGCACAAAGGTTGGAAATGAAATCACTACATTTGAGCAATCCAGTCTGCCAATATCCCAGCTCTGGCTGGGAGTCAGAGAACAGCACTTAACATGCAGCGAGAGGGCTCTTGGAATACTTCTACCTTCAGAGCACATGTCGAATCAAAATGATTTAAATGTCCAAAAGATATGAGACTAAAACACTTAGTGGATCAAAGAGACCCAGACATGGTACTCTGGACATGCAGACATTGTGAGCTACAAATATTGATTTACAGGACCCCTGTGAAACTTGAACTGGCTTGAAGATTGACTTGGGGGAGGAAAAAAAAGGGGGGCTCGTTGCAATAGATAATGTATTCATGAAATAATTTGGAAACTGATTACGTGTGATGAATCCTAATTATAGCTATTTACTGTGGTGAATATTTAGGAAAATCAGACAAGCTTTTTTTTTTTTTTTGCTTTAATTACTTTGGAAGAAAAATAAATTATCCCCAATCTTATGTTCTGTACATTTTTTTTCCATTCAGTTTACATGTTTTATATTTAGGACCACAGCATATGTGTCTTTTCTGTTTCTCCCTTAAATTTTTCTGAAAATCTTTCCCCACCCTACTAGAGAGAAAATGTAAATTACCACCATCACTCAAACAAATTCCCTGGCTTCATCTGAACCTTCACCTTGCAGCTGTGGCATGAAATATAATCATCAAAATGTTGGCTAAAATAAAATGTCTATCCAAAAAGTTTCCTAATATTTTCAGCCCAAATAACCTTGCAGGAGAAGCAGCAGAGATAACCTAACATTTTCTTTCATCTAAAAATAGCCAATCTGCAAATACACTAAAATGCTAATGGTACGAGGAAGGTGAAAACATGGATGGATTCCTTTCAAATTTTTGTCTGTGCCTGCAGTGATTATACTCCTTTGATATAAAAATATTTTAAAAAGTTTAAAAGTTACTCTATTCAAAGGAAGACAAAAAATTAAAAAATCCTTGTATATCAGCTGAAAATTATATATTTCTTATATTTTTATATTATTGCTTAATTCCTCAAATTGTCTTTGAGGAAGTATTGTTTGTTTGTTTTCTGGTACTTGTGACTGAACCCAGGGGCACTACACCACTGAGCTACATTCCCAGGCCTTTTAATTCAAGACAAGGTCTTGATAAGGTACAGAGATTGGCCTAGAATTTGTGATCTTCCTGCCTCAGTCTCTTGAGGAGCTGGGATTACAAGCATGCACCAACATATCTGGCCAGGGTAAGTATTTTTAAAGAAAGTTGTTAAAAGAGTGCAAAATTATCTGTATGATCAGGAAGGAAGGGCTTCAACTGTGGGTATATGCATAATATAAGCATAGCTTTTTTTTTTTTTGGTACTGGGGATTGAACTCAGGGGCACTTGACCACTGAGTCACATCCCCAATCCTATTTCGTATTTTATTTAGAGACAGGGTCTTACTGAGTTGCTTAGCACCTCGCAATGGCTGACTGGCTTTGAACTTGCAATCCTCCTGTCTTGGCCTCCAGAGCTGATGGGATTACAGGCATGCACCACCACGCCCAGCCAAGCATAGCATTACTTTACGGACTGGGAACTGCTTGCCTCTCATCCAGTTATGACACAAAAGGGAAAGAAATGTGTGAGTGGATTCCAAACTGAGAAAGTAACTCAATGAGAAGTCCAAACCAATTTAGTCCATATTTGCAATTTATAATATTCATAATTTAAAAATGAAATTATGGTAGCTAACCCATATTACAAATGACAAGACCCAACACTAACATAAGTTATTATTAGGATATTTCAATCATAGTCACGAGGTAAGGGACTATGTCTTTTTCAATAAATATTTTCTGAATTTATGTCTATATGGACATATATGTACTATTATTGAAGACTTAATTGTGTGCAACATATTAGGAGAGAGAAAAATAGGAATGAAATTTAGTCTTTGCCTCTCCCTAGGGAGTTTAGAATACACCACTGTGTGGTGGAAGAGGTGATCCTCTGGAGTCAAATATGAGTTTTTTGGGGTTTTTTGGGCACCGGGGATTGAACTCAGGGGCACTTGACCACTGAGCCACATCCCCAGCCCTATTTTGTGTTTTATGTAGAGACAGGGTCTCACTGAGTTGCTTAGCACCTCGCTGTTGCTGAGACTGGCTTTGAACTCATGATTCTCCTGTCTCAGCCTCCCTAAGTGCTGGGATTACAGGCTTGCGCCACCGCGCCCGGCTTCAAATATGGGTTTTTGGTTTTGTTTTTGTTTTTTGGTACTGGGGAATGAACTCAGTGGACCACTAAGCCACATCCCCAGCCCTATTTTGTGTTTTATGTAGAGACAGGGTCTCACTGAGTGGCTTAGCACCTCGCCATTGCTGAAGCTGGCTTTGAACTCACGATTCTCCTGTCTCAACCTCCCAACGTGCAGGGATTACAGGCGTGTGCCACTGTGCCCGTCTAAATATGGGTTTTATTCTTCTTGGTCACATTCTCCAAAAATGCGTTTTGGTAAAGGTAACATGGCAAAGACATTTACTCCTAATCAAAATGTCCATTTGCTCACCCATGTTTCCTGTGTACGGTGAAAAAGAGGAAGAAGCCTGGATCCCTGAGTAACCACTTGGAAGGGAATTGCCCCAGAGAGTCACTGAGAGCTCCAAGAAGCTTTGGCAAATGACAAATAAATCATATGTTCAGCCTTGGGTATGCAGGGTTTGTTACAGCGGCATAGCATGCTCTATTCTCATAAGTATAGATGATATGTTCATACAGTGGTTGTTGACCCTATGATAGAAAAGTTGGTGAGAAGGCAAGACTGAGATTCATTTAAAAAGATGGTCAAAAATTGGTGCATCGGACTGGGGCTGTGACTCAGTGGTAGAGCGCTTGCCTCACATGCGTGAGTCAATGGGTTCGATCCTCAGCACCAATAAAAATAAATAAACAAAAAATTAAGATATTGCATCCATCTACAACTAAAAAAATTTTTTTTAAAAATTGGTATGTCCTTTTTCTGTGCCAGTTCCATCTACAAACAATGGGAAAGTCCTGTTCAACCTCCAGCTTCACCCAGGCTTCTGCCACCCAGTGATTGAAATTCTGCTTCTATAATTTGTGGAACTTGAACAAGGCAGTCTTCTTGAGTCTCAGTTTTCTGACCTGTCAATGGGGGATGAGTACCACTACTCATAGGATTGTTTTGAAAATTACATATTATACATCAAAGCCTGACCTCAGAGCCTGGCAGGTAGAGATGCTTCATAAGAGCTAGTTGCTTGTCCTCTCTTTTGCCTGAGGCCAGAGTTCCAGAACTGACTGCATTTTAGATCAATTGGGAAGCTCTAAAAAGTAAACAAAACAAACAATAACAACAACAACAACAAAAACAGTATCTGTATCCCATCCTAAACAAGATAAATGAGAACCTTTTCATTTATTTGGGGATGGGGCTGACATAAATATTTTTTCAAAGCATCAGGTGATTCTATTGTCTAACCAGCGTTGAAAACCACGCCCTTAAGGGATATGAAAACAAATAAAATGCTATTTGATTATACATAATTTAAAATAAAGTTTTCATAATATAAAAAGCTTTGAAAAGTATCTAGTATGACTAGCTATTCATGGACTTAGAGCTTTAAGAAAGGTTTATGAATAAATTACAGAGTCAATAAGTAGTTACTGGATACTCTCAGGGACTGATGGCCACTCCCGCAGGCAGACTGAAGATAAGCTCAGTGATGCTGCCCTGGAAAGAACAGACTTAGAATGCCCAGTATTGTTTATAGAGAAGACTGACTTCCTGTTCTGTGCTGAGTTGTGCTCCCGCCCCCGCCCCCAGAATTCTATGTTGAAGTCCTAACCAGGAGAACCTTAGCATGTGACCATGTTTGGAGATAGGGTCTTTGCAGAGATAATTCGTTCAAATGAGGTCATTAAGAGGGACTCTAATCCTATGTGACTTGTGTCCTTAGAAGAGGAAATTTGAACACAGAACTATAAAGGGGGACAATGTGAAGACACAGAAGATGGTCATCTACAAGTCCAAGAAAGAGGCCTGGAATAGATCCTTCCCTTACATCCTTCAAAGGAGCCAACCCTGCTAATACCTCAGACTCTCAGTCTCCTGGACTGGGAGAAGAAGAAATGTCTGTGGTTTAAGCCAGCCAGCCTGTGATATTTTTAATGGCAGTCCTAACATAATACAGCTATGTGAGAACTAAATCATCAGGTGGGTATTTGGTGAAAGAAAAAGACACCCTGCCCCATTTTATCAAGAAATGATCAGAGGGAAGATGGGTATTTATAAGGTCCTTAAAGTCGAGTAATTTGGCTGTTTGTTGGAAAAGTAATTTCAAATATGAGAGGGGACTCCAGGAGAGGTGATCATGTTTGACGGCTCACAGCCTTCTTCTAAATAAGCTGCCCTTCCACGCAGCCTTCACTACGCTTTCCTTACAAGGCTGCCCTGCCCTCCCTTACTGCCATGGTAGATTGGTCCAAACTTTTTTGATTTTTTGGTGATGTTGGGGATTGAACTCAGGGTATCATACATGCTAGAGCTAAAGAACTGCTTTGTCTTTTAAGCTGCTAAATTTTGGTGGGCTTGTTAGTTTTTTGGAGGATGGTTCCTGGGAATTGAACCTAGAGCCTCATGCATGCTAGGCAAGCACCTTCCCACTGAGCCACATTTCCAACTCATTTTGGTGAATTTATTGTGCTTGATACAGTTAACAAGTGGCAGAGGATCCGGGACTTCAATAGTAACCATTTGACCATTTGATTTCAACGCCAGTGAATATTTTATTAAGGGAAAATAAGTTTTTCTATGATTATAAGCATCTGCTTACATAGGTATTTTTCTAAGTGAGGCCTGCAGTTTGCTTACAAAAAGATTATCAGGGGGCCAGGGCTGTGGCTCAATGGCAGAGCCCTTGCCTGGCCTGTGTGGGACACTGGGTTTGATCCTCAGTAGCACCACATAAAAATAAATAAAATGCCTGTAATCCCAGTGGCTCAGGAGGCTGAGGCAAAAGGATCGCAAGTTCAAAGCCAGCCTTAGCAAAAGCGAGGTGCTGAGTAATTCAGTGAGACCTGTCTCTAAATAAAATACAAAATAGGGCTAGGGATGTAGCTCAGTGGTCAAGTGCCCCTGAGTTCAATCCCTGGTACTCCCTCCACCCCAAAATAAATATATATAAATAAATGAAAGTATTCTGTCCATCTACACCAACAACAACAACAAAAAATTTTTAAAAAGATACCAGCTGGGCGCAGTGGCACACCGCTATAATCCCAGCACTTTGGGAGGCTGAGACAGGAGAATTGCGAGTTCAAAGCCAGCCTTAGCAATGGTGAGGTGCTAAGTAACTCAGTGAGACCCTGTCTCTAAATAAAACACATACACACACAAAATAGGGCTGGGGATGTGGCTCAGTGGTTGAGTACCCCTGAGTTCAATCCCCAGTACCAAAAAAAAAAGATTACCAGCTGTTGGGGCTGCAGTTATAGCTCAGTGATAGAGCACTTGCCTAGCATGTGTGAGCACCACATAAAAATAAATAAGCAAAATAAAGGTATTGTGTCTATCTACAACTAAAAAAATTTAAAAAATTATCAGCTTCATGTCAATTATGGATTCACCATCTCATCCCAGACCCACTGACTTTGACTCTTCTAGGGGTGGATTCTCAGAGCTATTTCTAAACAAAATTCCTCAGTGATTTTCATAGACATTAAAGTTTAAAGTCCACTACTTCCATTCCTCTGCTAAAATTTTCAACACAGTGAATCATATTTTCTCACTCTAGTAGTGTTTTATAGTTGTGTGCTCCTCTAGGGTTATTTGTGACCTAAGATTTTGTCAAAAAAGATACACTGCCACCTTTTTGCAGACCTGCACAGTGTTGACATATCCACTAAACTTTAGGTAGAAACAGAGTTACCTAGCAATGGGTGAATGAACTCAGATAACAGGATGATTCAATTATAAAGTGTATCAAAAGCCAGTTACAATGGCCCTTGCCTGTAATCCTAGGGACTGGGGAGGCTGAAGCAGGAGGATTACAATTTCAAAGCCGGCCTCAGCAATTTAGCAAGGCTTTAAGCAATTTAGTGAGACCCTGTCTCAAAATAAAATATAAAAAGGGCTGGGGATGTGGCTCAGTGTTTAAGCACCCCTGGGATAATCCCTGGTAACTCCCCACTCCCAATATATAAGAACTTTTTATTCAAATCTCTTTATTTCCTACAGATATATTTTTTCACTATTCTCCAATAAAGAGAGAGAGAAAAGGGGGAATGAATCAGAGTGTTACTCCTTGGATTAAAACTGTGAAATGACTTTTTTCTCTGTATTTTTCTTGTTTTCTTGTCCTGTAGTTCTATATGTGGCCCAATGGTAGACACAGAAAGAGGGGAGAAGTGGGATGGGGAGGGCATTTTACAAGTAGCAGAATATAGACTTGTTTTTACTGTTGTTACCAAGAACATTGTTATTTTCACAGAGAAGTAGTAAAAAGAATAGGAAAGGACTTAATTCGAGATTGGCTTTGAAAGCTTGTTCAGCCTGAACTACCCTTAGCAAGAATATTTTTTGTTCATCTTCTGAAGTAGCCATTAGAGAAAATGGTAGGACCACTTCACTAGGGATGAATTCTCAAGTTCACCTAACTATAGTTAAAAGTTTAAAGTATCTATGTTTGATGTCTTTTTGACTGGTCTGTTTCATGACATTCTGGTTTTTTTTTCTAAATTCTTTCACAAAAGGTAGAAAAGGGAAAATAATAACAGAAGGAAACTACTACAAAAAGTGCTGCTGGAAGCCTGTTCTTCAGATGATACCAACACTTAGAACTTTTTATTCAAAGCTCTTTATTTCCTACAAATATATTTTTTCACTGTTCCAAGGGTGGAAGAGGCTCTGAAGAGCCAAAGCGCTGTGCTTTTTAAAACCTGCTGATCGACTTCTCATCTCTAACAGTACTGAAGTTTTGCTAGACTGGTTTACGTATGACAAACCACAAAACATATGCATAAGAAATGTAGACTCTTCTAACTGAGCTAATCCCAGGGTAAAAACTTACTTTGCAGCTGTTAAAATCAGTCATATTTACAATTTTTATAAATGAGTTTATTTTAATAAAAACAAGTCAGTGAGCATGATCTCTAAACAGATTTATGTGGGCTGGCACAATCTGCTATGCTAAACATATATGCATATTGCTTAAGTCTGCAATTGGTTTTTTCAAGTGGTGGTAACAGTCTTGCTTTGTACAAGGATACCAAGTAATTGGCAGCACTTCAGCTAAGGACACTGTTCTCAGCACTGTGCCATTGAAATTGTTTTCCTGGACAGAATTGCCCTGTGGCAATTGGGAGGATTCTGGGTTGCTGGCATTTAGCAGTGAACCAAGCAGACAGCTTATAGAGAGCAGGAGACTCTATAAACTCTATAAAGAAGAGGAGGAAAAGTAGAATAAGAAAAGAAAGAGAAGAGAGGAGGAAGGGAAGGAAAAGAGAGAAAAGTGAAGTTAATCTTCATCAGTCCTACCTAAAGGGTCTCTTTCTGTGTCTTTGTTGGATCTCTTTTCGTCTTTCACATTTTCATGCTCATGTGTTTTGCTCAGCTACTAGACTATAAACTCTTGGAAGACAGGAACACTGTCATCTTTCCAGATTCACTGCTTTCATATCTGTGATTCAACCAACCACATCCGAAAAAAATAAAAAGGCATCTGTACTGAACATTTACTATTTTCTTGTAATTATTGCCCAAATGATACAGTTTAACTATTTGCATAGCATTTTCATTGTATTAGGTATTTTAAATAATTTAGAGATGATTTAAAGTATGAAGATCTGTGTGGATCATATGCAAATACAATGTCATTTTACAGAAGGCACTTTGAGCATTCTGAGATTTTGGTATTTTCAAGGGTTGTAGAAGCAATCTTCTGCTAGACTGAAGGACAACCTGTATGGACTAACTCAGCTTTACTGTCCCACAGTGCCTGACATACATGATGCTAAAACATGAGTGGTTAAATACACAAATAAAAGGAAAAAATTCTGTATTTTAAGTATTTTCTTACCTCAGAGTAAGCCCTTAGTATAGCTTCTTATGTGGTGCAGTACTGTCTCTAGGGGGCGTACTGAAATTTTGTGGGGGCAGTCTTCGTAGTTCTCTTATCCGGTGCCCAAAGCATTTACATTGTGAAAAACCTATTATAACCTATCAGTTATTTTTGTTGATATCACTACAGCATCTTACTACTCTGGATTTTTTTTTTGCCTTTATATCATAAGAACATTACATTGATTTCTTCAAATTATTTGTATAAGTAGTTTATATTATGAATTTAACTCCAGGAGAGTAAAGTGGTGTTAGAATTTTTGTTGTTTAAGTAAGGCTTAGCAGGGCAGAATTAAGCTCTTCTGACTATAAGATCCTTAAGCCTCAGCATACGCAAGTTTCTAGGATTCTAAGATGAAACCTACAAGAAGCTGGTGTACATTGATTTCAACAATCGGGCTTTCACTTTAAGCAACTGCATATTTGAGGATTAATGTGGCTCAATGGAGCACTGCTGTCAAAGCACAAAGGGTCTACGACTGTGGTGGGGGTGGGGAACAAACATCCAGGCGCCAAAGAGCTCTCACGCGTCCGGGCCGTAGAAAGTGCGCGTGAATGTGCGCCGAGTTGCCTCGAGGGTGAGTTCTTTCTTTTTGCTTCGGTTTGTATTCTTCATTTTAACAATGATGGGGGCGGGGGGCTGAAGGGAAGGGGAGGGGCGGTGACGCCGTCCGGTTTTCCCGAAAGCCTGGGTCCGCTGCGGGACTGGTTCACACTGAGGCAGTGGGATTTGAAGACCAGGGCTTGAACAGAACCCTCCAGAAGAGCTCGTGCGGGGGACGCAGTGCTTTTGAGGTGCAGAGGGAGCAGAGAAGGACTCTGTCTCGCAGGACGATTTAAAGTGAGGTTGGACTGAACTTTTGGTGTCAGTGACTGGAGCTGCAGCTCGTGGTGGAGTGGGGGCAAGAAGAGGTGGAGCTGCAGATGACTTGCGGCGCGGGACTGTGGAGAGCGGGTGGGGAGTGCAGCTGGAATCCAGACGGGCTTCAGAAAGGCGGGGCTTCTAGTGACAGTAGGCGGGGCTTCCGCAGAAGGGCGGGGCTTGGGGATTCCGGCCACCGGGAGATGGGGCTTACAATGACAGGGGCGTTTCGGCGGAAGACAGCATGCCCACCTCTCAGGGTCTGACGGTCGCCGTAGGAGGGCGGAGCGCCCCTAATGCAGGGCTGCCTTCTAGCGGGAGAGGGGCACCAGGCTTCTGACGACAGCGGGCGGAGCTAGCGCAGGCACCGGGCGGGACCGCTGTGAGAGCGGGGAAGGCGGGGCTTCTGACGGAGGGCGGGGCTTACATTGACAGGGGGGCGGGGCAGCTCCCTATCTCCAGCGGTTCGTCTATGCTGCAGAGTGGCCGGGGTCGGATCCCAGGGGAGCCGCAGGGTCCCGGCGTGGGCAGCCCGGAACAGCGCGCGATTGGGGCGCGCGGAGGGCCCCGCCTCGGCCAGCTCACTCCCCTCCCCTCCCCTCCGCCCCGACCAGCCTCTGGGGCGCGCGTCTCTCCTGGCACCCCTACCCCGGGTCCCAACGCTCGGCTCGGTCGTCGAGCTCCGAGGCCCCTGTGCGGGTCCGCGGAATGGTTCCGGGTTTAGGGTTCACAGGTCAGAGTTGACTCCCTGAAAAGTGCAGCCGGTTTGAAATGCAAGATGGCGGCGGCGGCGGGGCGCTGAGAGGCGCGGCGGCCCCTGCAGGTAGCTGCGCGAGCCGGCTCCGCGCCGAGCGGGCCCTGACGCCCCAGTCTGCGAGTGCGAAGGGGGCGCGGAGCCCGCGTCCAGCCGGCAAAGAGAAGCAGCGCGGGGGCCGGCCGGAGGAGGGCAGCCCCAGGGCACAGACCCCGGGCTGAGCCCGCCCGTGGCAGCGGGTGGTGGGGCGGCCCCGGCGCGGGGCGTCCGAGGGAGAGGGACCGGGCCTGCCCCGAGGCTGGGGAGCTGCGGCGGAGGGACCGACCCACAGCTCCTTCGCGCTCGGGGTTTCTGCAGCGTGGAAGGAGCTTGGGGGCGGAGGCGCTGGGAAGGAAAAATCTCAGCCCCTTAAGAGAGGTCTGAGCAATTTTGGGGTGTTCAAGAGAGTGAGGATTGGGTCCGCCTGCTCGAGGACACTGGCAGTTTTGCGTGTCCTGGGGTGGGGGTTTCAGGAGCGCTGCTCTCGGAGGCGTGTGGCCACCTCGTGGGGACACAGCCTCCCTGAAAGTAAGGAGATTCTCCTGTTGGAATTGAGCGCACTATGGCTTTGGGGTGGGAGCCCCAGGAGACCGTTGGAAGGAAGGCTGTGCACCCATTTCGGGACCAGGCCGCGCCCCCACTTTGGGGAGGATTCGGAGCTGAGTCTTAACAACTATGTTACCGTTTTGAAGAAACCTTGGGATTTAGGAGAGAAGTTAATTAAAAAGGATGGAAATGCCATGTGTCGCTATCAGCTGGTGTGTGAGGGGATGGGGGGCTAACCCAGAGGAGTCTCAAGCTTTGGGGCCTAAGGAGAACGACCTGGTGATTCCTTGAGGGGAATCGGAGAGCTGGGAAGGGGAAATAAGAGGAACTGGGTCTAATGGCAGGAAAGTAGAGTCTGGCAGATAGCTTTCCCCCAAGTATTTACACCAAAGTTCTAAGGGAACTCGAAAGTCTTTGTTTCAATGTTTCCCCCCTCTTCTTTCCTGCATGGGTAGCGGTGAGCAAAGAGCAAAAATCCCAGAGAAGATTCTGTTTGATATGTTTAGCTTAGTTTAGTGATTGATCAAGCCTCTGGGAAGGCATCAGGCGAGACCCAGGGCACAGGAATCAGGAAAGGAGAACCGAGATGGTAGAATAGGAATGCAGGGAAGAGGTTGGGTAGAGCAGGAATTCCTCAGCACGTTTCTGTCATCAGCCAGCATTAAAAAAAAAAAAAAAAAAAAAGATGAGAAGAGCTTCATGTTAAAAAAGAAAAATATAAAAAGGGCTGATAGAGAACTTGTGATGTGATTAAGTTGGGATTTCATGTAACTTGAAAAATTCTCTTGGAGGGTAATATGATAGAGGGGCAAAAAAAGGAAAATCACAAGATAGAAATACACTGTGGTTCACAGATAGGATAAGCAGCTTCCTCCCAGGAATAGTGGCTGTGTGTGTGTGTGTGTGTGTGTGTGTAAGTGTACCTTTACATTTGTTGGTGTTGGTCATTATTTCTGTCTTTGTCCAAAAGCTTTCAGTTTTGTTATATGGTGCTACATAAATTATCTTTGATTCTGAAAAATTGTCCTCAAAAAGTCGTTTGTTTTTAAGCTGGTAGTGAAAATTTAAAAGTTGGTTTTAACAGGGATATTGGCACTAGCATATTCATAGATTATTTTAATTTCTAAAGTAGCAATTCTGATTCCTGATCTTAAGCAAAAGAAATACAAGTGCTGCCAATGACAATAAAGCAGCAACAGGACGGAAAAAGAAAGGCTTTCATGATATTTTTCCTCTTATTTTTTCTCTCCTTCCTCTAAGCATTTTAGGGTTTTGCAGACTAATTTCAGGCAAACAAAATGTCTAACCTTGGTTCCTTTCAATATAAAAACGATTGCATCGATGATTTTCTTTTTGTCGAAGTACTTCTTCACATGCTTTTTTTTTTAACAGTCATAATTAAATGAGAAAAAAATTAAAGACTTGGGTAACTGATGATAGAGTTATGATTCATACAGATTTCTTGAGCCACTCTTGTATTTTCAAAAGAGCTTTAATGTTCTTAATGGAAATGTTTTAAAGATAAAATTCAAATATAAACTAGTTCAGAGCTTCACATTTGGAACATTAGTATACGTATGTGCCGTTCTTTGGTTTCCCCCAAGGTGCATGTAACTCGAGTTTTATATTCAATTCTGAATACATTAGGCTGGGTGAACCAGAGAAGCATTGATGCCAGATGGTTTGAAAATATGCTAAGGCTGAAAACATATATGTGCCTGTGTGGTAGATGCTCATTAGTAGATTTATTCCCCTTATAGCTGAGCTTATTATTTCACTGAATTTGGAGGGTAGGTCATGAATGAGGTAGCAGTGATTTCAACTTTAATGATACTTGTAAGTTCTTTTTTTTCAATAAATGTGAATACCATTTTACAGTTATTAATGAAATTAATAGCATATGTGTGGTGGAAAATCTTGCGTATTTTCTCCTTTTTATATTATATTTCATATTAACTTGAAAAGGTGATGGTATGATATATTACATATGTTGAGCACAAAATGTGATATTTGGACTTAGCTTGCCATAAATTATGGCTTAATACTTAAAGTGCTTTTAAAATAATGAAATTGATCACAAATGTAGTTGAGAAAGTAACCTTTTTATTTATGTTGCAGCATTATGGATTGGGGCTCAAAAGACCATTATTTTAGTTTTAACAGTGTTGAAAGTTAAATACCTGGGGCTGGGGTTGTGGCTCAGTGGTAGAGCGCTTGCCTAGCATGCGTGAGGCACTGGGTTCGATCCTCAGCACCACATATAAATAAATAAAAAATAAAGGTCCATCAACAATTAAAAAAAATATTTAAAAAAAAAGAAAGTTAAATACCTAGGCAAGTTTTTAATCTAATGTAGTCAATGCAATCATTCAGAGAGATCTGGAACTAACTATATTGTACTGCTCATGGTAATAGCCCATATTGCATATTTTTAAAATTTTTTTTTTAGTTGTAGATGGACACAAGACCTTTATTTCTATTTATTTTTTTGTGGTGCTGAGGATTGAACCCAGTGCCTCACACATGCTAGGCAAGCGCTCTACCACTGAGCCACAACCCCAGCCCCATATTGCATATTTTTAAGACATCTATTTATTCATTTATATTATGGTAATCATCTTTAATTTGAAGTCCAAATTCTGTAACATAAAATCCTTTTAAATAATCCTCTATATGTCAAAACTAATTTAAATTATATTTATTTTAGAAAACTGATTACTACCCTTTGAATAACAGCCAGTGTTTCTGTAATATCACTGAAATATTTTATTGTATCTTTGTTGCTCTGATATATCTGTAGTTGTAACCATATTTGTATGATGAAGTTGGTGATTTAGATTACTAGTGAGAATATTAATTTGAGTTGACATTTTGGAGATATGCATTTTATACAATTTATTTTAAAGGTAAATATTAATATATAACTTTTTACCAGTTTTTGATCTTAAAAGATATTTAATATTGGCATTTTTATATAATCAGTATTCCATAATGAATTTAAGAGGCACGAATATGCATACACACACATAAAGCTATGTAATAGATGTATATATATCTGGCCTACACAAATACAATGATAAACTTTGGAAAAACATACATAAGCAATTTCAGAATGAAATTTATTTAAGAGAATCAATTGAATAAATCTTTTTTTTTTCTGGCAGTACTTAGGATTGAACCTACGGGTGCTCTACCACTGAAATTACATCCTCAGTTCTTTTTAATTTTTGAGACAAGGTCTCACTAAGTTGGGGAGGCTGACCTCGAACTTTTTATCCTCCTGCTTCAACCTCTCAAATTTCTGGGATTATAGGAATGTGCCACCACACCTAACCGAATAAGTCATTTTTAATGCAGGATTTTAATGAAGTTTTTAGATTTAAAAAATATTCTATCTAACAAAATTAAAATATTGTCTGTAGCTGTATCATATGCATTTATCATTTTAAATAAAATAACTCATTACATTTTGATGATTTCAATTTTCTCCTTCCTAAACGTCTTTCCCGTTTCTGGTTGTTGTGAAAAATGAAAAGAGATGGGAGTTTTGATGCTTCTTAGTACTTCATTCAGAATTATGTTTTCCTTCTATTCCAGTCTTTTCTTTTTTACAGTCCAATATTGTCAAACAGAAGTTTGTTAAAACTTCACTTGGCATGGGCTATACTTGGGAGTATGAGGGTTGATGAGAAAAGAACAATTTCTCTTCATTACTATAAGATTATTTATATCAGAGATTTGTTTTGAGAAATACTTCTTAAAATGTTTCAAAATTATTTATTTTGAAGCTGAGGTCAAAGAAAGTTGTGTGTGTGTGAGAGCAGCGAAAGGAGAGAGAAGATACAAAATTATCATTGATTAATGTTTACCTGTTAAAGCCAACTTGTTCCAGCATTGTTTAATATGTTCAAAGGTATGAAATGGAAAATAAATTTATTGGTTGATAGTTACCCAGATTTTTTAAATATTTTACAATTTGTCAACATTTGGCAAATTTTAAACAAAGACTTTCTTTGTTATGTAACTTGAAATTAAAGCCTTAAATAAAATCAGAAAAACACTTGTTTTTGTTCTTACTAAGTACCAAGAAATATTCTAAAAACTTTACATGTGTTATTTCTTTCAAGCCACACAAAGCTCTATTCACTAAGTATTATTTGCCCCATTTTATAAATGAGAGGGCTGAGGCACAGATAGGCTAAGTCACTTTTCTAAAGCTACGCAGCTAGTAAGTGATAGTGCTAGTATTTGAACCGAGTCTGTTCCAGAGCCCAGGCTCTTGGTTTTTTCTTTATAATCTATCTGCTGCCAGAATAGCTTGTTCTGTTTTATTATATAACATATATGGTTGTGATGAGCCCTTAATTTTTTAAATCTATTCATGCTATGTTTTAAAAAATATTTTGAATTAGAAATATTCTAAAGTAATAGGATTTAATTCAGACGTATCAAAAGAGCTCATTTGTTCTCTGATTGCCTTGCACCTTTACACGTCTTGGTAGCTCTTCTTAAAAGACTTTGGGTCCACAAAACATCTTGCATTTACTGTGTGATTTAAGAATGAATTGAAATACGTTACTAATTTCCTACGGTATTAATAATTCATTTTGGAAAGTAACCTCTCCTCTTTGGCAGCTGTTTCCTATCTTCTTTTCTAGTCCACATCCTGTATAGATGGATAGCTAAGGAGTGGCTGAATAAGGAGATACCAGGAAATGAAATTGTAGAATCCCAGGCTACAGAGATAACAAGATGCTCTACTGGGCCTAGCAGGAAAATGCTCTTGCTTTTCATGAAAATAATGTACTTTTCAGCTTAAACTTTAATTCAGAAGGATTTTACTAGCAAAGTTTTGCTATATTTACATTATTTCTCGACTTAATAGGACTCTTCATAAACTTGTATATCATCTTAGCAGGAATCAAAAGATAAGCTTCCTTACTATCCATTTACTCTGATTTATTGTTTCAAGAACAATAAAAATGTTTTCACCCTAAAAAGTAGTAGTTACTGTTATTCTCATAGGAGAAGCAATTATAGTATTTTATTAAATTTTCCTGATTGGTTTAACTACTCTGGGTCCTATGCAAAACATTTTTGGATATTGATCTGAATTTTCAGAGAAGGATTTCCAGTTTTTTTGACTATACAGTTTTTTTTTGCTTCACAACACATTGACTATAATGCCATTTGGTGGTAGCTTTCTAATAAAAACTAAATAGTTAAATACTAGCCATTTTGATAGACTCGTTTAGGGTAGAGTAGCACTAATATATTCAAGTCATTGTTGGCTTGTGTGGCCAGCATTAATATTCCTCTCATTCCAGTTAATACACTTTTAGGATACAGATATCCTAACTTAGGAGTATGTGCAAACACAAGCATATACAACTACTCCCAATTCTTTCTTTGGCTAAGTTGTCTTTCATAACCTTTATGTACTAATTTTAAAGAATTCCCAATTTCAGCATCTCAATTTTCACATTTTAAGACTGCATCTATTCACATTTTGAAATGTTATCAAACTAGTCTGTTACTTGGCAGTTCTGTATAAGTAAAACTTTTTAATTTGTAGTTTTGAATTTTGTGTTTCCTATCAATATTTGGGTTGGCATTTAGATGGTTTTAAAATTTTAATTTTTTTTCAAAATTGCATTTATTTTTAGCTGGACACAGTGGTGCACACCTGTAATCACAATGACTCAGGAGACTGAGGCTGGAGGATTGCAAGTTTGAGGGCAGCCTCTGCAACTTAGTGAGACCTTGTCTCAGAATAAAAAATAAGCCAGGCACATGCGCAAGCCTGTAATCCCAGCACTTAGGGAGGCTGAGACAGGAGAATCGCGAGTTCAAAGCCAGCCTCAGCAACAGCGAGGCACTAAGCAACTCAGTGAGACCCTGTCTCTACATAAAACACAAAATAGGGCTGGGAATGTGGCTCAGTGATCAAGTACCCCTGAGTTCAATCCCTAGTACCAAAAAAAAATAAAAAATAAAAAGGACTGGGGATGTAGCTCAGTGGTAAAGCACATCTGTCTGTGTTCAATCCCTAGTACCACATACAAAAAATGGCATTTATTTTTAAAAAGTCATGGAATGAATTGTAAAACTTCCTAAGACTAGGATCATGATTAGAATAATAAAATGGGGCTGGGGCTGTAGCTCAGTGGTAGAGCGCTTGCCTCGCATGCGTGAGGCCCTGGGTTCGATCCTCAGCACCACATACAAAGCAATAAAATAAAGACATTGTGTCCATCTACAGCTAAAAAAATATTTTAAAAAAAAAGAATAATAAAATGATATATTTTTTGATAGGAGAAGACTGATAACTACTTTGGACCTGTTGGTAATGATGGCCTGAGCTACACACCTAATTTGAAGGGTTACCCTTCCATTTCAAAGAACAGGATGCTGCGGAAACTATGGCAAGTATGTGTTTAATTATTTGGGGATGGTAAAACTCAGATGCCAGTGTACTCACTTTACATTCCATGATACTATATTTGACTAATGTTTTAAAAGCTTTTCTTAAAAAACTTAAGTTTAATATTTTTTAAAAAATATATGCTTTTAAACTTCAACTACAGGCATATTGATTGCTTTAATTTCAAAGGAAACAGTATCACACTTCTTAATAAATCTTACGTGGCATATTTATAATTGATTTTTCAATTAATATTTGTCAAAATCAGCAGCACATCAGACACCATTCCAGGTACTGTGATAACAGAAGTAAACAAGACAAATGAACATCATGGGGCAGTGTCTGTACTGTGGGGAAATTGATCTAGAAATTTTACTATTTTTTTCCTTCTATCCAAAAATGATTCAAGACTTACAAGAAAAGATTTTTTTTGGTACTAGGAATCTAACCCAGGGGTGCTTTGCCACTGAGCTATATTCCTAATCCTTTTTATTTTTTATTTTGAGACAGTCTCACTAAGTTGCTGAGGATCTCATTAAGTTGCTGAGGCTGGGCTTGAATTTGAGATCCTCCTGTTTAAGCTTCCCAAGTCCCACGGTGCCCAGGTACAAAAACAATTTCTAAAAATATATTTTTAATGTATAGGCTATTAGAAATAGTTCGTTATAGTTATGAAAATTGTGATACAAATATTTTTATTAATCATGCCAATATTTAAATATTTGACTACAAGTGTAGTCAAATACATACTTATATATTTTATCTATTTAATTCACATGCTATTTAGATTACATACTATATGTTTGAAATATTTATATTTTAGTACAGTTGTTATTTTAAATGATTCCAGAAAGTATCAGGAAAGAGTCAATAACCATTAATGTGGTGATCACTTACATTTTTAAAAAATTGATAAAGGTCGTACAAGTTGACATTATCAATCCTAATCGTTACTTTCTTTCAAAGTGTTTTTAAAAATTGAATGAATATATACTCAGTGAAGTAGGTAGTAGTTGCCTTGTCTTGTAAATAGAGACTGTAATGGACAAGAATGGTTTTTCAGTCTCACAGATAATCTTCTCTTGGAACTAAGAATAGCATTCTTGTGTTGGACTGGCTGTGAAAGATGTAACACACCTCCTTCATAAAAGTAGGGAAATTTCACAAGAAAATTACTTTTGGGTTATATTCACAGACTATTAACAAGCTAGAAGATTTCATAGTAGTGCTAGTTTATGTATTACTCACAGTGTATTATGTGCTTACCTACATTACAGCTGGGCTAAAAAAATTAGGATGTTTAGTGTCCTAGAACCTCTCAAAAAATATTTTGCTTCTCAAATCTGGGATCAGAGCTTGCCAGGAGAAATATGTCAATCTTGGATTCTTCTTTTAATCTTTAGTATCATTTCTTTGGTGGACAAAATCAGGTAAGGCCCAGTGTATGCCTGTAATCCTAGAGGCTCAGGAGGCTGGGGCAAGAGGTTCATGAGTTCAAAGCCAGCCTCAGCAGCAGTGAGGAGCTAAGCAACTCAGTGAGACCCTGTCTCTAAATAAAATACAAAAAAGGACTGGGGATGTCACTCAGTGGTTGAATATCCCTGAATTCAGTCCCTGGTACCCCTCTCCCAAAAAAACAGATAAGGAAGATAGTTTCTTTACCCTGCAGTGTTAATTAGCATTAACAAAGGGATCCTCTGAAATTAGATTATCTTTGACCAGTTTTTTAGATGCTTTCACTTTTATTACATACATTCCTGACTATATTCACTTTATTTTTTTTTAAATTTTAAATGTTTTTATTTTTCCAAATTCCACTTTGATACTTGATTTTTTTATTGCTTGTCCATTTTTTTTTTTTTTTTTTTTTTTTTAAATTTTTTTTTTATTTTTTAGCTGTAGATGGACATAATGTCTTTATTTTATTGCTTTGTATGTGGTGCTGAGGATCGAACCCAGGGCCTCACGCATGCGAGGCAAGCGCTCTACCGCTGAGCTACAATCCCAGCCCATCTTGTCCATTTTTTTAAAAAATATTTATTTATTTTTTTATTTGTAGGTGGACAGAATATCTTTGTTTTTATGTGGTGCTGAGGATCGAACCCAGTGCCTCACGCGTGCTAGGCAAGCACGCTACCACTGCGCCACAATCCCAGCCCCAATTGCTTGTCCATTTTTAACAATTTTCTCAAGACTTATCTCTTAGGTAATGATTATAAGTACCCAGTGATCTTTAAAAACATTTGG
>CM053400.1:166874563-166914504 GCA_028644305.1 Xerus rutilus | reverse complement strand
CGGGCGCGGTGGCTCACGCTTGTAATCCCAGCACTTAGGGAGGCTGAGACAGGAGAATCGCGAGTTCAAAGCCAGCCTCAGCAACGGCGAGGCGCTAAGCAACTCAGTGAGACCCTGTCTCTACATAAAACACAAAATGGGGCTGGGGATGTGGCTCAGTGGTTGAGTGCCCCTGAGTTCAATCCCTGGTACCAAAAAATAAAAAAATTTAAAAAATTTAAAAATAAAAAAAAAAAACATTTGGTATGAGTGCAAATTTATGTTGCCAAATTCCTAATTTAATATTTAAAAGAACTTGGCTATGATTTTTAAATATGTCAGATTTTAAATGTGAAATACCTGAAGTGTGAAAAGTTTACCTTATCTTTCTCTCTAAACATAGTGGATACCCTTTAATTTGACCACATTATTCTTTGTTCCTATTTTATTTCAGGCATTCTGTGATTTTTGGTAGATTGCTAACTTTTAGTTTGAATACAAACATGTGATGATAAGTATTTTCAGCTGGCTAAACAAAACTCTGAGAGAAGTGAAACTAAATGGAATACAAAGCCTAAGAATTCTCAGGGAATATATATGAATGCAGATTCCTAAGAATTCTCAATGTGTATATTTTTGCTCTGTAAGAACTATTTTGTTTAGTTGATGTTAAGTCAAAACTAACACAAACCTTAAAAACTGTGGTATTTTCTAAAATTTTTTTATTTGACCAAGAATTGGTATAGAAAACAAAGTTTGTTTTCATTCACATAAAATCTTACTAAAAATAACATGCTTTTGTGACTAACTAGGCCAACATGCAGTTATCCATTAATCATTTAATTGAAAGTATAAGACAGCCAAGGAAGGAAGGGAGGGAGGGAAAGAGGGAAGGAAGGGAAGGAAGGAGGGAGGGAGGAAGGGAAGGAAGGAAGGAAGGAGAACAATTCAATGCAGTTATGGCTACTTAATTATACATTTTTTAGTGCTAAGTAGAATTTGAAACCATTTACAAGCTTTTTTTGGTACTGTATTGAGACTGTACTTTTTAATTTTAAAAAAGGTAATAGAACACCATTAAAATATAGTTTTCTCATGGGAAAGAGAAGTAATGATTCTAAATACAAATTTGTATTTGCTGTTTTTAAGAACTATGTCTATTTCTTCTGATTTTACTGCAGAAATAATTCTTTGAATGTTTTTATCTCCCTTGTTTCACGCTTAGTCTGCAAACTTAGATATATGCTGTTCATACATAAAACTGATTTATGCCGGGCACGGTGGTGCATGCCTGTAGTCCTGGTACTTTGGGAGGTTGAGACAGGAGAATCGCGAGTTCAAAGCCAGCCTAAGCAATGGCACGGTGCTAAGCAACTCAGTGAGATCCTGTCTCTAAATAAAACACAAAATAGGGCCAGGGATGTGGCTCAGTGGTCGAGTACCCCTGAGTTCAATCCCGGGTACCAAAAAAAACCTGATTTATTACAAGAAAATTTTAGATGTTAGCGAATGTTTGTTGAATGTCATTGGAGTTTGTAGAATGTTGACTATTTTAGTGAACAGAATGCTTTAGATTAAAGGATATCTTAATATTCTAATGATTAAGGTAATTTTTATCAGTAAGGATTTTACCATTGAAAATAATCTGTAAAGCAAGCACAGTTGTTTTTAATTCCTTCATAAATAAGTGTTTAATGAAATCAAATGCATATTGTAACACACGGGATGGATATATATATTTTTCCAACGTTTTTTTCAACAGATATTGTTGGGGCCCTAACATGCACTTTGTTGGGCCCTAGAGATATAATGGAAAGCCAAACAGACATTCCTCTGACCATAAAATAACTTGTATAAGAATTGCCAGAATTTTATATTATGATGAATAAATTTTTATTTCATTAAGTCTTTTTTTTAAACCTTTATTTTATTTATGTATTTTGTTTGTGGTGCTGAGGATTGAACCCAGTGCCTCATGCGTGCGAGGCAAGCGCTCTACCACTGAACCACAACCCCAGCCCTCATTAAGTCTATTTCTGTAGAGAAACTTTGTTGTAATTATGTTGATGAAATCAGAAACACGTGTTGATGGATGAGCATCCTCCTCTCAAAAGAAGAACCAGGATACAGATGGATCCCTAGAAACTGGCTTGGCCAGGTCTACACCCTAGACAATATGGGTGATTTTGAGAGTTCTTATAATCAGCCTGACTCCTTAGAGTGTGAAGCAGCCCCTCCAAAAAATATCTGGAATATACCTGAACACTGTCCATACTGAGTGATTCCTGCTCCTAGCGGAAAAACCTTTATACAACACATGGTTTTTGCCTTAAAAATAGAAAGGAAACTTTCCAGTTTGAGTCAAATGACCATAGGAATATTTTATTATATTTGCAATTTTAAGGCCTTGTAACTATTTTTGTTGTATTTTATAATAAATAAACAATAACAATATTTGTTATTGTTTTATAACAGTTTTATAACAATATTGAAGAAATTGTGCAAATGTCACACATAAAAATTCTACCCATAAACTCAATGTAAAAATTTCATTTTGTATAAAATTTCACTCATATAGTCTTTGTCCACATACATACACATTTCTTCCCAGTTATAATTAATACAAAAATTTTGTTCTAATTTGAAAAATGTTTTTGTAAATATTTTTCACCTTTTGGTTATCATTTTAAATAATAACAAAATTAATAGTATAACAATTGATTTAATTAAAAAATTTTAATTTATTTCTCCATGGAAAGGTTAACTGAAAACAGTTTGGAGAAGTAATTGTATTTGCTGTGCTGGATGCATTTATATGATACTTTTTATTGTGTTTTAATTCCAAAGTCACCTAACTACTCAGTTGTGCAACTGACCTTTAACCCCTTTTTTACAGGTGAATAGTGCAAGGTCCCTCAAATTGATTTTGGGCCCTGTTTTTACTTGACCTTCAAATAGAAGATGAGATGCCTGTCAGCTAGTAGTGATTTCTGTATGGCAGTTTTCCTGTCCTGGCCCCATTGCACTTTAATGGAAAAGAGATTAATGGAAAAACATCATAGAAATTCTTATTCTGTGTTTTTTCTTCTGCTTGTTCTTTCAATTTGTATGCTTTGTCAGCTGATTAATTTGCTTTTATTAAAAAAGAAAGTGATGAATTGTATAATATTTAATAGATGGTATTTTTATTCTCCCAAAAGAATTTTTCAAAGACTGGAAGATAACATCAATTAGGCACATACTGTGTATCAGAATGGGTGAAGGAAGCATTCTTATTTGTGCAGCCTCTGGGCAAGATACCACTATTCCTATTTCCCTCAAGGAAGACTTCTCTTTTGTTTTTCTGGAAGCCTCCTGTGACGTGCTACTTCTCTCTCTCATTGCATTGATCATAGTTGTTCTAAGTAATTGTTGGCTGCCTATCTTCCTTGCTCCCTTAGTAGTACCTGACAGAGTAATCTGTCTTGATCACCACTGCCTCCCTAGTGCCTAGGACAGTGCCTGGCACATGGTCAGCATTCAGCAAGTTGTTGTTCAATGAATTTGTTGAAGAATTATGGTTTCATAGGTGAGGAATCTCAGATTGAAACTGAGTGGCTTTTCCACATACCTTACAGAAGGGAATCTAGCCTCTGTGGTTTTGCCCTACACTACAATGCCTCTGTGAATTAATTACTTTGGGCCTGGGTTTCTTCTTCCACAAAATGGATTAATTGTACTAAGGTCCTTGTTTCTTCCAAAATTATGACTTTATAATAAGAATCCTGAACATTCCTTGTTTTTCTCTTTGGTCTATTTTTAGACTATGTGTATTATGCAGAATTGAGCCATTGGGCCAAATCTTGCAGCTCTTTTGGGAATATCATGTTTCCTTTAGGAGCATGTTAACTAATACTCTGACTCTGGTTTTGTTAGCAAAGTCATGGAGAACCCGAAGGTAGGTCATGATAAGCAAAAGTTTTAGAAGAGGAAAGAGTAGTATTTGGGGGGTCTATGTGGTTGGATATAGAAGTAACCAGATGTTGAGGCAATCTGAAACACCCAAGGTAATCAGATTTTTAGTCTTTTCAATTACTGAAGTCTTTTTTAAAAAACCTTTCTTAAGTAACTTTATTTAAAACTTGAGGGCTGGGATTGTAGCTCAGCGGTAGAGCGCTTGCCTGGCATGTGTGAGGCCCTGGGTTCCATCCTCAGCGCCACATACAAGGCAATAAAATAAAGACATGGTGTCCATCTACAAAAAAATAAAAATAAAAAATAAAAAATAAAAAAACTTGACTGTATTGCCAAGACCAGTATTTTAGAGGAAAAAGCACAATTTTGTATATATATTACTAGATCATAATATAGTATATGAGTATTTTATGCTTTTCATGACTTTAGCAAAAAAATTAAGCTTTTAAAATTCATTTATATCTGCTTAAATTTTTTATCAACTGAGCAATCTGAATTAGTGAACTAGTAGGAAGAGAAATAAAAATAATAATTTGGTAGCATAGAACATAAGATGCTTAACCCTGGGAGCTGGAAAGCCAGAAGAATAAAGGGATCTGGGCTGCTCCATTTTTCTTCTGTGTCTTTCATTTCTGCTGGCCACTTTGCTCTACCCTGAGGCCTTGGCCTGCCTCCTCCAGTGAAGGACACATTCGGTTCACTGTACATTAGTTGTAAAATTCCATTGAAATTTTTAGCAGTGGCAGGGTGAGAAGGATTTTGGATAGAATTTATAGTGTCTTGAAAGTATTTAAGTTTTTTCTTTTTAAATATATATATATATATATTTGTATCAAAGATTGAACTCAGGGGTACTCGACCACTGAGCCACATTCCCAGCCTTATTTTGTGTTTTTTATTTAGAGACAGGGTCTCACTGAGTTGCTTAGCACCTCACTGTAAATATTTTTAATTGTAGATGGACACAATACCTTTATTGTATTTAGTGTCTTTATGTGGTGCTGGGAGTCAAACCCAGTGCCTCATGCATGCTAGGCAAGTGCTCTACCACTAAGCCACAACCCCAACCCAAAAGTATTTAAGTTTTTAAGGCAGTGTTTTAAACACATCTTGGAACCCTTCAGAGATATAAGTGGGGATTGTGGGATACATAGGACTCAAGGAGTAGTTTAGCCTCTACCTTCTCCAACCAGATACCTACTCTTTTATATTTTGGAGTTCTCTGGGGCTGGTGCTTCTCATTTGAAGATCTCCTTTGCTTAAAATTTTAGACTATCACTTAACAGGTTTCAGAAAAAAAACTCTCCTTTTTTTTTTTTTTTTTTTTTGAGGATAGGAAGGCACTAGGGATTGAATCAAAGGCACTTTATCACTGAGTTATATCCCCAGCCCTTTTTTATTATTTATTTTAAGATAGAGTATCACTAAGTTGCTTAGGGTCTCACTAAGTTGCTGAGGCTGGCCTCAAACTGCAGTCCTTCTGCCTCGGCCTCCAGAGCTGCTGGTTAGAAGTGTATGCCACCCACAAGTGCCCGACAGCCCTCTGTCTTGCTGTTTGCATACCCCAAATGAATATAATGTGTCTCTGACTTCGGAGAATGAGTTGAGATAACTTAACTCTCCTGCCTTTCAACAGTTTTTCTTTGCTGTCCACATTGTGAATGCTGCTTATTTATTCTTCTTCTATCCATTTAGAGCTATTTGGGGAATTCCTTCTTTCTTTTCTTTCTTTCTTATTTATTTATTTATTGTGTGTGTGTGTGTGTGTGTTGGGGATTGAACCCAGGGCCTTACCTTTGCCATGGAGCTACATTTCTAGGAATTTCCTGTTTCTAATATCAAATAATGATCAAACCGATGTGTTGATACTTAAAAAAAATAGTGATGACCTCTATTTGATTAGAAGATGACATTAGCTTAGTTTATAACATTTAGTTATGAAATACTTTTACATTTCTTTATAATCTTTTAGAAATTAAAAGGAATTCTGTAGGAAAAAAAGTAGGAGACACCTTTAAGAGTAGGGATTTGGACTTTCAATACCATTAGTATTACTAAGCTGAGCACTCTTTGTTTTGTAATTTGGGAAATCAAGGAATAAGGGACATTTGGTCCAACTCTCCCATCTGCTGCTTGAATCCATCAAATGGATATGTAGTCTGTACTTGAGTTATTTTAGTGTGGAGGATCTTACCACCTTCAAATCAAGGCATTTTCTCTTTACACAGCCATTTCTTAAAAAGGTATCTCCCTTTACTGAGTCTGTATATCTTCTCATAGGGGACAGATTTTGCTTTATAATCTTTTTTTTTTTGGTGCTGGAGATTGAACTCAGGGGCACTCGACCACTGAGCCACATCCCTAGCCCTATTTTGTGTTTTATGTAGAGCCAGGGTCTCACTGAGTTGCTTAGTGCCTCGCCATTGCTGAGGCTGGCTTTGAACTCGCGATTCTCCTGTCTCAGCCTCCCTAAGTGCTGGGATTACAGGTTTGCACCACCGCACCCAGCTGCTTTATAATCTTTTAAGCAAGCTTTTTTTTTTTTTTTTTTTAGCTATTGGATATTGAACCCAGTGGCACTATACCCCTAAGCTACATCCCCAACCCTTTTAAATTTTTTTTATCTGAGAAAGGGTTTCACTAAGTTGCTGAGACACTTGTGATCCCCCTGCTTCAGCTTCCCCAGTTGCTAGAATTTCAGGCGTGTGGTATTATGTTCAGCTAGCTAACGCTTTTCTCTTTACTTCATCAGTGATAGAGATGGTGCTAGTAAATGACAAAAGTCAAAATTGCAGTGGCAAATATGGGAGACCTCTATAATGAGCACATTTTAAAATGAGTAAATTTCATTCATTGTCATTTGGTTTAGATTTCGGAGACATGTAAACTTTAATTTAGCATCTAATTTTTATTTGAAATATTTTTATTGCAAAATTTATTTAAATGAATCTATATATAAGTATAATATTTCCTTGGTGTTTAAGTATCATATTTTCTTGATATTCAAGCTCATTATTATGAATTTTAGCCTCTGTTCTCTGTGGTGATGCCCTTAGGCCCTGTTGAGTTTTGTGGGACTGTTTTCCTATTCATATTAATTCAAATTAATAAACATTTAGTGATTACCTACTTGAGTACAGGTTTCTTGTGTGCACTGGAGATGCAAATATGAATGCAATATCAACCAAAATAGCTCAGCTGGGAATGCATTAGACTGAAGATATAAAGGTCCTTTGCTTAAAGAGGAAGTACAGAGGAATGAAATAGACCAAATTATGATGTGTGCAGGAATGAATAAATCATACTGAAGCCTACTATTATGTATAATTATAATTCACCAATAAAAGTATTTTTTACAAGAACTGCTGTTACAAGCTCTCTTAGCATAGAGCATGTTGGCTGCTTCTGAGCACTGAACACAGAATGAAAAAAGAAAAAAAAAGCTCCTTTGCTTGTGTGCTCAATCTAGAGTTTTAGAAACTTTATTTTATTGCAATAAAGCTGTTACTTAAAAAAGAAGGGGATACATTATATATAATATAAAGTCCACAGATATAGATGGGGTGTAGGAGCAGAAATGTAACATTACCTCTGCTATATGGTAAGTTGTAGACTTGAAAAGTACACAGGAGAGGAAAATGGGACCAAGTTAAGAGAAAAAGATAACCTATGGTACAGAGAGATCATTACATCAAGTACACAAACAAATGTCCTAGTATCAGGAATGTCGTGGACAAAGGTCTGAGAGTGTATTGAGTGTCCCTGGAATGGCAATCATTTCTCGTGTGTGGAAAGCATAAGGAAATTGGAAGAAGGAGAAAGATGGCAGAGATGAGGCAGAAGAGCAAGGTTGAGGCCACAGTGAAGGGAATTATGTGCCTTAAGAGGCTTGAACTACAGGGCTGGGACTGTGGCTCAGCGGTAGAGCGCTTGCCTCACATGCGTGAGGCCGTGGGTTCGATCCTCAGTACCACATACAAGGCAATAAAATAAAGACATTGTGTCCATCTACAACTAAAAAATATTTTAAAAAAAAAAAAAAGAGGCTTGAACTTTATTCTTCCAGCTTTGGGAACCCATATTAGCAGATTGGTATGATCAGATATATTTCATAAATCCTGATAGCATTTTACAGAATGATTGAGAATAATTGTTTATGAAACTTTGATCATTCATCTTTCATCTTTACCATTTTTGCCATATGTGAACTTGCTTTTGGGCTAATGAGACAGACCTGTAGGAAAAAGAGGACATAACTGATGGGTGTAATGGCAATCATTTTTGAGTATCTGTGACTGCTTTTTTATAGTTTTGGGTTTGTTTTTTGCCACACTGAGAATTGAACCCAGGGAATTTCATATGCTAGGCAAGCTCTCTATCACTGAGCCACACCCCCAGCCACACCTTGTTAAGAGATTGTCGTTTTACACTAATAATAGCATGCTTGCAAAAGCAGGCCTATTCTTCCTTCCCTAATACTATCTAGCTGGCTATAAGATCCAAATAAAAAAGCTTGGATCTGATGATAAATCAGTACATAACCTTCAGTGAGTTGGTTTGGACGTATCTATTTTCATCCTTAGAGGACTTTTTTTATCCTGATTCTTATTTTACTCTAGATCTTTATAATTGAGCTGTGCAGCAATATAAGTGAAATGTAACTAAGTTGCTTAAAAGATCATAGTCACTCATTTTAAATTTATTTTAATGTAGGTGATTGGAGTTGTGCTTCAAAAATTTCAGCAGTTCAGCGATATTTTATCTGCCAACAATAAGCTCTTTACTTGACTGCACCATGAAAAAGCTGCTAATGAGACTTGTTGAGCACAAAAGTGGACTAGCAGAACCAAAAGCCATTGTTTCAAATGAAGAACCCTGAACAGTTTTAAGCCTCAATGCTTTTTAATCACCACTGAAATTTTCCCTGTAACATCAGCATGGCAAGCAGGCGAAAATCAACAATACCTTGCATGGTCCTTGCCAGTGAACAGGATCCAGATCTTGAGTTAATATCAGATTTGGATGAAGGTCCTCCTGTACTTACGCCCATAGAAAACACCAGAGCAGAGAGTATCTCAAGTGATGAAGAAGTTCATGAATCTGTGGATTCTGACAATCAGCAAAATAAAAAAGTTGAAGGTGGCTATGAATGTAAATATTGTACTTTTCAAACTCCAGATCTAAATATGTTTACGTTCCATGTGGACTCAGAACATCCCAATGTAGTGCTAAATTCATCCTATGTTTGTGTTGAATGCAACTTTCTTACCAAAAGGTATGATGCACTTTCTGAGCATAATCTGAAATATCACCCAGGAGAAGAGAATTTCAAGTTGACTATGGTAAAACGTAATAACCAGACAATCTTTGAGCAAACAATAAATGATCTGACTTTTGATGGTAGTTTTGTTAAAGAGGAAAATGCAGAGCAAGCAGAATCCATAGAAGTTTCTTCTTCAGGAATCTCTATCAGTAAAACCCCTATCATGAAAATGATGAAAAATAAAGTAGAAAACAAGCGGATCACAGTCCATCATAACTCAGCTGAGGATGTTCCTGAAGAGAAAGAGAATGAAATCAAGCCAGACCGAGAAGAAAATGTGGAAAATGCAAATTCTTCAGCTTCAGAATCCAATACAAGTACTTCTGTTGTAAACAGAATGCACCCTAATACTGCCAGCACAGTAGTGACCCCCGCGGCTGTTCTTCCTGGACTAGCACAGGTGATAACTGCAGTATCTGCTCAGCAGAACTCTAACTTGATTCCCAAAGTCTTAATCCCTGTTAGTAGCATTCCCACCTACAATGCTGCATTGGATAACAATCCGCTTTTACTTAACACCTACAACAAATTCCCTTATCCAACAATGTCAGAAATTACAGTTCTTTCTGCTCAAGCAAAATATACAGAGGAACAAATCAAGATATGGTTTTCAGCCCAACGTCTTAAACATGGTGTTAGTTGGACTCCTGAGGAAGTAGAAGAGGCAAGAAGGAAACAATTCAATGGGACAGTACATACTGTACCTCAGACCATAACCGTCATTCCTACACATATTTCCACGGGGAGTAATGGTTTACCATCTATTTTACAGACGTGCCAAATAGTTGGTCAGCCTGGTCTGGTTCTCACTCAAGTAGCTGGAACAAACACCTTGCCAGTAACAGCACCTATAGCCTTGACTGTGGCAGGGGTTCCAAACCAGACAAATGTACAGAAAAGTCAGGGGCCTGCTGCACAGCCTGTTGCAGAAACAAAGCCAGCAACAGCAGCAGTTCCCCCTTCTCAAAATGTCAAACATGAGACTACACTGGTAAATCCTGATTCATTTGGCATTCGAGCAAAAAAGACTAAGGAGCAACTGGCAGAATTAAAAGTTAGCTACCTTAAAAATCAATTTCCCCATGACTCTGAAATTATCAGACTCATGAAAATAACAGGCCTGACAAAAGGCGAGATTAAAAAATGGTTTAGTGACACAAGGTACAACCAGAGAAATTCAAAGAGTAATCAGTGCTTACATCTCAACAATGATTCTGCTACCACTATCATTATAGACTCCAGTGATGAAACCACAGAATCCCCAACTGTGATTACTTCACAGCATAAGCCATCCTGGAATCCTTTTCCTGACTTCACTCCCCAGAAGTTTAAAGAGAAAACTGCAGAACAACTTCGTGTCCTTCAGGCAAGCTTTCTCAATAGCTCTGTACTTACAGATGAAGAATTGAATAGGTTAAGAGCACAAACCAAACTTACCAGAAGGGAAATTGATGCATGGTTTACAGAGAAGAAAAAATCAAAAGCTTTAAAGGAAGAGAAAATAGAAATAGATGAAAGTAATGCAGGTAGTTCCAAAGAAGAAACTGGAGAAACTTCTCCTGGAGATGAATCTGCCCCACCTAAATCTGGGAGTACAGGCAAGATTTGTAAAAAGACACCTGAGCAGCTGCACATGCTTAAAAGCGCCTTTGTCAGAACACAGTGGCCATCACCAGAAGAGTATGACAAGTTGGCTGAAGAAAGTGGGCTTGCTAGGACAGACATAGTTAGTTGGTTTGGAGACACCCGTTATGCTTGGAAGAATGGTAACTTGAAATGGTACTACTACTATCAAAGCGCCAATTCGAGCAGTATGAATGGTCTGTCATCCCTTAGGAAAAGAGGGAGAGGGAGACCCAAAGGACGGGGCCGGGGAAGACCTCGTGGACGGCCCAGGGGAGGCAAAAGAATTAACAACTGGGACAGAGCACCATCACTCATAAAATTTAAAACTGGAACTGCAATACTTAAGGATTATTACCTGAAGCACAAATTTCTTAATGAGC
The DNA here is from genome assembly GCA_028644305.1 of Xerus rutilus. NCBI lineage: Eukaryota > Metazoa > Chordata > Mammalia > Rodentia > Sciuridae > Xerus > Xerus rutilus. The sequence goes on along the minus strand of CM053400.1, from coordinate 166,903,242 downwards.
AAGACCTTGATGAACTTGTCAACAGATCACACATGGGTTATGAGCAGGTCAGAGAGTGGTTTGCAGAAAGACAGAGAAGATCTGAGTTAGGTATAGAATTATTTGAAGAAAATGAGGAGGAAGATGAAGTCATTGATGATCAGGAAGAAGATGAAGAAGAAACAGATGATAGTGATACTTGGGAACCCCCACGACATGTGAAGCGGAAGCTTTCTAAATCAGATGACTGAAATGTAAGTTGTATATCCGTCAACCACTTGCATTTCTAACAATCATGTTGTATCAGTCATCTTTACTTTTTTTTTTTAATATTTATTTTTTAGTTGTAGGTGGACAGAATATCTTTATTTTATTTTTATGTGGTGCTGAGGATCAAACCCAGTGCCTCCTGCGTGCTAGGCCAGCACGCTACCACTGTGCCATAACCCCAGCCCTCATCTTTACTTTTGATAATTTTTTCTAAAACACTTTTTCTTCCCTAGTAAGACTCGGTACCACTAACAGAGTCAAAATACAGATGATTAACATGTGTTGTTAGATTATTATGATTATTATGTAGAATTTAATGTTGCTTTACTTATTTATTTTTTGTATGAAATGTTTTTAAGTTTCTTTCCTAGGAAAGATACCCATTCTGTAAGACCATGGGAAGAGGGGATTCATACACACACACTAAAGATAAGGAAAATGCTTTTCTTGCAACCCTCTCTTCACTAAAACCTCATTTTTTTTTGCCTATTTAAAGAAATAATTAAAAGACCAAAACTAAAAAAAAGGGAGGGAAAGTGTACCAAAGGGAAGACTTACCACAGGAGTGAGGATTACTCAGTTTTAGGAAACTAAGTAAAATGAGTATTTTTTTTCTTGGCATTGTATTGCTTTCAAAACTTAATAGACTTCTAGCTAGAGTTTAACGTGCTTTCTGTATTATAATCACTCAGTATCTTTTTGTCTGTGTGTACTGGAGGATTAAACCCAGGGGCACTTTACCACTGAGCTACATCTCCAGCCTTTTTTTATTTTTTATTTTTTATTTTGAGGCAAGGTCTCACTAAATTGCTGAAGCTGGCCTTGAACTTGGGATCCTTAGCCTCCTGAGTTGCTGGGATTACGGGCATGTGCCACCATCCCCAGCTTTTTCTATTAAAAGCCAAAGTTCTGTTCTAGACCCTGTATAAATTTCATGTTTGCCTAGTTGGCATCTGTTTTTTGAAAACTGTGATATAAATTATTTATGTTTTAGAGATCAAAAGGCAAATAACATATTTGATATGAAATTAACTCAGTCCCTTAGAATGTCTTTTTAGTTTTTGATATAGAACAAATCTACTGCTGGCATAAGTATTGTGTTTGATTAAAATATATATTTTTATAGTCTTAGAAGTGCAAATAAATATGGATTAAATTTGAAAGATTTTGACATGTTCCTTAAATCTTCATTCTTTTTTTTTTTTTTTTTTTTGGTACCAGGGATTGAACTCAGGGGCACTGGACCACTGAGCCACATCCCCAGCCCTATTTTGTGTTTTATGTAGAGACAGGGTCTCACTGAGTTGCTTAGCGCCTCGCCGTTGCTGAGGCTGGCTTTGAACTCGCAATTCTCCTGTCTCAGCCTCCCAAAGTGCAGGGATTACAGACGTGCGCCACCACGCCCGGCTAAATCTTCATTCTTTATCAATTAGATTAATTTAAATTTTGCTGTTATTATGAAATCAATGACCTGATTTGAAGTTAAGGCTTCAATTTTTACTACTTCTACAATTTAGCAACATTGATTTATTTCTGTTCTCTGTTTTGGAGTGTTCCAGTATAAAAGTACACTGTTTTCAGAATACATTATAATTGTTGTGAAATATCTGTCTGTAGTACAAATAGCATCTTCTATTGGAAATCATTGCAGTGTTCTCAAACAGTAAGGGAGGAAATGAGGCATAGACTGTCATTATTATTTTATATATGAGCATGCTTACTTGTTTCCATATCTTTTTACATCCCTTACACAGCCTTTACTTTTACACCCTCTTACTCTCTCTTTCTCTCTCTGAATTTTCTTGATTTTCCCATATTTTCTCCCTGGTTTATGTATCTTAGCAATTATTTATAGAGACCTTAATATGTGCAAGGTACTATTCTTATTGCTTAGGAATCCTTTTTCAGGTTTTATTTTCATGAACATTTTTTAAGGCATAAAAGCAGATGGACTGAAAATGTTATGATTTTAAAAAGCTTACAAATCTCATTCCAGGTTAGAGACCATAATGTCATCATTTTAAGTCACCAAAAGCACGAGAATTTTGTACAACTTTGCCTTGAAATGAAGCCTCCACTTCCTCCTGTTGGAAAGCTTCAGGACAGGCTTTGTTCTGACATAGATGCATAAAATATTTTTAACAGTCTTTTTTTTATTGCTAAACACAAGAATGCACATTCAGCCAAGATTAAATCAACAAATTTGTTGCTGCCATGAATTGTTGTTGCAGCCTCTGCAGCAAATTTCTGGAGAATTGTAATCTTCTAAAAATAATGTGAACTTTTCTCTATCATTTACTTTAACCATACTTTAAATTTGTGTGGATAATTCTTATGTTATATGTAGTATGGTCAGAAAATTCACATAAAGCTAGTTTTAAAAAACTTGTATTGCAACTTTGATATATGCGCTTTTGTGGTATAGAAGAAGACCTTTCTTTTCAAATACACAAAAGCCTACAATTATAAAACATTGATTTGGGCTATTGTTTTCATAAAATAATTTTTCATTTATAAGAGAATTCACTATATGTTTCTTTTAAAAATTGTTTCTTAGTTGGGTGTGGTGGTGCATACCTGTGACCCTAGCTACTCTGGAGACTGAGACAGGAAGACAGCCAGGTTTGAGGGCAGCCTGGGCAACTTAACAAAACCCTGTCTTAAAATAAAATAAAAAGGGCTGGAGTGCTGGGGTTGTAGCTCAGTGGTGGAGTGTTTGCCTAGCACGTGTGAGGCACTGGGTTTGATCCTTAGCACCACATAAAAATAAAAAATAAAATAAAGGTATTGTGTCCATCTACAGCTAAAAAATATTTTTTGAAAAAGGGCTGGAGATATAGCTCAGATATACTAGAATGTTCCTTGATTCACTCTGCAGTACTGCACACACACACTCATACAGTTATTGCATTTAAATATGGTTCAATTTACAAAACAAAAAGTTACCCAAACTTTTTCAAAATAGTTTTTGCAAACAGTGAAGTACATGTATAACTTTTGCACATGCCAGCTTTGTACATTAGCAGAAAAAAAATGTAGTTCTTCAGATTTCACAGCTTGTTTATTGTAGATACTGACAATGAAATATATACTTCCTATTAAATTTTAATAAATGGTTAGAGAGAGGTGATAAATGTCTTTAACAAATCTGGCATATGGTGGACATATGAAATACACACAAGTTATAGTGCATTATATGATGTGTGTGTGGTAAGTGAGCTCAGTGAGGATGTATTTTCATGGTTAATAGTCATTCTAATCTAAAAGTAAGTTTCAGTTTTTTATGTTTTTCTTTTATAGCTGCTTAAAATGTTGATGAGAATCAGTTCTTCAACTCAAGATGTCTGGTTTACTGTGAAGGGGCCCAATCTTTGATGACACTGAAAATGTTTTGGGGCTCTCAAAAAACAGGATCCAATATCCAAAAGAAATGGAACTTAATGTTGTGCCAAAGTTAAACTACTGCAGTTGGTGGAAATTCTGCAATGTAAATAGAGCACTAATTAAAAAACGACTTGTAAAAATTCAGATTTTAATACAGTACATTTTTATTCTGATATCATGGAGACATTCTGAATCTTGGACTTACTGAGGGGATTTAATGACCACTAGAGCTTGTCCTCATATTTAGTCCAGCTTACTACTACTGTGTGTCTGGTAAGGTGGGCTGCATTGCCTGTATTCTTTGATATGTGATTAAGCTTATAGCTTTGAGTGACCAAACATTTTACAGAGTACAAGTTGTTAGCAATGGGAAAACAGAAAAAACCAAACCCGATTTATTTCGTGTCTTATTTATCAGGCCCTGTGCCAAGATTAAAAGTTGTACATGGGCTTATACAATTTCAAGTGTAAAAATAGCCTATATACACATGTTGAAACAATAAGATTTTGTGGTATCACTGGCCCTTAACGGTGGGATCTTTAATTAAACACACTCAAGGATACCATGATCACTACTTGTAATATTTCTGTTACTTTTTTCATTAGAAGCCGATTTGCTTTTTATTAAATGGAAGATAATACTGAAGAAGGAAAAGAAACTGGTAAGAAGTTGAATAGGGTGAAACTCTAAAATAAGTGTTGTACCAAAAAATGTGAAAAGGAATCATGTAGTAAAATATATATAGTGTTTTCTTACAATCATGTGGGAATCAGAAATGTTCATACAGATGTCAGATCAGAATTTTCATTATTTTTCAGTGAAATTCTACCTGTGTAACAATTTCAGTGACTAGAGGAAAAATTCTGAACTGATCCTAATGAGTTAAAGGTTAGCTTTTCACTATGAATCATGGGAGTGTTAACTGTTAACTCTTGTTATACCAGGAGACTGAAAGTTTATACTAATTTATAAACTGTAAAGACCGGTGCTGTTCATTCATGTTGAGGACCCTTTCTTTTGTGACCATAGGACCATTTTTCAAAGTGTGCTTTCTTCATAGAAGAAATGTTCAGTTTAATTAGCTTTGGATTTTAAAATGTTTTTCTGAATGATCACATGTAGTGGGCTTGGCCAGTTTATTTTATCTAATTTAATGAATAATAAATATTAAGCTCTTGGTTAAATGTTTGTCAGCTAATGGAAATGTTATGAAAAAGCCTTGAATATGCATGCTGCTTTCATTTTTATAAACTTTTTATTTTTTAACTATAGCTTTATTAGTAATTCCAAAATGCTGCAATTTAGCTGATTTCTTCGCTCAGACAGCTGGCTTTGTGGGTGGCTTTTTTCATACTACTGTTAACATTTTTTAAAAAGAAGCAATGTAAAGACTGTAACAACTGAATGCACTAAACTGTTTTTTTCTTTTACACGTTTAAAAACTTCTTAAAGCACTCTGTATTATAATGATTAAATTGCTCCCTTTTTTAAACCATTGCTAATGTGGTCTGAGTTTTGTTTGACAGTAATTTTAATGTTTTCAAAATTTGAAATGTCAAGTATTGGAAATGAAGCCTTTGAATATATTTATATTATGTTTCCCTTGCAATATGTTAACTCTGTATAGTTGTAAATAACTATTAATAAAATTTTCCCATCTCTTTTATAGGCCTGATAAAATTCTGCTCTGATGTTTGCTAGCTTTTAAATATATTTATTTGACAGAGCAAAAGAACTCTTCTCTCCTGGTTGATTGTGTCCTTGAATACAAATAAAACTTAGCAGTGATTAGTAGTTTTCAGTGATTTTTTTCCATTTTAACAACAGTCAGTTTTCTTAAAATTATGCATAAAATTTGCCATTATGCCCACTTTTAAGTGTATGATTCAATTTCATTGAATTATCTTCATAGTATTGCACAATGATTACCACTATTTCCAAAATTTTGTCATGAACCTAAACAGAAACTTGTAACCATTAGGCAATAACTCCTAATTCCCCCTAGCTCCTATAACCTCTAAGAAGTAGTCTTAGTATACTACAGTAATCTATGTCCATGGATTTGCCTATTTTTGATATTTCAGATAAATGGAATTGTACAATATTTGTCCTTTTGTGTCTGGCTTATTTCTCTTAGCATAATGTTTTCAAGGTTATCTATCGTTGTAGCATATTCCAGAAGTTTGTTCCTTTCTTTGGCTGAATTATACACACACACACACACACACACACACACACACACGTTTTGGCTGTCCACTTTCTGTTGATGGACACTGGGGTTGTTTCCACCTTTTGGCTATTGTAAATAATGCTGCAGTGAACATTGGCACACAAGTATCTGAATTCCTGTTTTCATTTCTTTTGGATATATATCTAGGAGTGGAACTCTTGAGCCCTATGGTAATTTTGTTTAACTTTTTGAGGAACTACCAAACTCTTTCCCACAGTGCCAAAATGTTTTCCCTAGCATCTATATATTTTACATTTTACCAACAGTGTACAGAGATTCCAGTTTCTCTGCATCCTTGCTCACACCTTTTATTTTCAGTTTAAATAAATGATTACATAATAAACATAAGGATGGAGAGGAGGGGAAAAAAACTTATAGTAACCTTAGTAATGGTGAAGTGGTTACCTCACTGTGGTTTTGATTTGCATTGCTCTAAGGATCCTGTCATGCAGTTGCTGACCATTTGTAAATCTTTCGTGGAGAAATGTCTATGAGAGTCCTTTGCTCAGTGTTGGGTTGCCTCTTTGGTTTTGAGTTGTAGGAGTGCTTTCTATATTCTGGATGTTACAGCCTTATTGGATACATGATTTGCAAATATAACCCATCTTCATTATTCATGGATTCTGTATATGCAAATTTTCCTACTCACTAAAATTTATTTGTAACCCTAAAATCAGTACAATTGGTACCTACTTGGTCACTCCTGCACATGTGTGGAGTGGAGAAAATTTTGAGTTGCTCACTGCCCACAGTCCTAGCTGAGGTCAATCAAGGCAAATCTCTGCCTTTTTGTTTCTCAAATTCTAAAGAAGCATCCTTTTTATATTCTACTTAATGCTATGTTTCCCATATTTTTGTGCTTTTTGCCACTGACTTCACTGTTTAAAATAGTCCTCAAGTTTTGTGCTAAATTGCTGTCTAGTATTGCTAAAGGCAAGAAGACTGTCGTGTGTCTTATAGAGAAAATACATGATTAGGTAAGTTTCATTCAGGCAGGAGTTAAAATGCTATTGGCCATGAGTTCAATGTTAATTAATCAATAGTATATATTAAATAAAGTGTCTATAAACATAAATGCATAAAACGAGATTACATATTGATTGATGAAAATATTGTGACCAGAGGCTTCCAGGACCCTGACCCTAGGAGCATTTGTTCAGTATTTTTAAATTCAGTGTTCACAGGGCCTTTATAGGGCAGAAGTACTATGAATAAGGACAATTGGGTGCATTTTATCCATTGTATAGATTGTATTTTCACTTTCTTTTTTTTTAAATTTTTTTAGTTGCTGATTGACCTTTATTTATTCATTTATATGCGTCGCTGAGGATCTAACCCCATGCCTCCCACATGCGAGGCAAGCGCTCTACCACTGAGCCACAATCCCAGCCCTTCATTTTCTTAATAATGTGCTTCAATGCACAAAGATTTTAATTTTGCTGAGGTCCAATATATCTGTTTTCTTTTGTTGCTTATGCTTTTCGTATCATATCTAAGAAGCCATTGCCAAATTCAAGGTCTTGAAGACTTACCCATATATTTTCTTCTAAGTGTTTTGTATTTTAACTCTGATATTTAGGTCATCAATCCATTTCAAGTTAGTGTTTGTATATGGTATGAGGTAGGAGTCCGGCTTCATTCCTTCGCATGTCATAATCCAGTTGTCCCACCACCATTTGTTGAAGCAACCATTTCCCCCTTATTGAATGAATTTGGCACCCTTGCCAAAATCTGTTCACTGTATATGTGAAAGTTTATTTCTAGACTCTCAATTCTGTTTCATTGGTCTATATTTCTATCTTTATGCCAGCATAAGAATTTTTATAGCTTTGTAGAAACTTCTGAAATCAGGAGTGTGAGTCCTTCAACTTTCTTCTTTTTCAAGATTTTTTTGGAGGGGATTCTGTGTGAATTTGAGAATTGGCTTGTTCATTTAAAAAATAAACACTGCTGGAAGTTTTATAGGGATTATGTTGAATCTGCAGATTGCTTTGGGTAATATTGACATCTCAACAATATTAATTCTTACTATTCATGAACACAAAATGTCTGTAATTCCAAATACTTAGTATTTAGGTCTTACTTAATTTCTTTCAACAATATTTTGTGGTTTTCATGTGCAAATCTTTCACTTTTTTTTTTTTGAGAAAAAGAAAAAAACAGTTTTATTACTTTGCTAGCAATGGAGAAACATAGGACTCCTGTCCTAGAAGCTGTGATTCTGCCCATTAGGAGGAACAGGGGGGTTTTAAAGAGGTGATTCAAAGGCTACATTCCAGGTGTTCTTTATCCAGAGTTGTAATTTACTTGTTAATTTGGGAGATAGCCTTTTTTTTTTTTTTTTTTAGATCTTCTTATGCCATCCTGGAAGTCTGATTTAGTGTGTTCCTATGATCTTTCACCTTCTTAGTTTAGTTTTTTCCTAGATATTTTATTCCTTTAGATACTGTTGTTAATGGGATCGCTTTTTAATTTCCTTTTTGATTGCTTATTGTTGGTGTATAGAAACACAACCAATTTTACTTTGCTGAATTTATTTATTAGCTCTAATAGCTTTCTTGTAGATTCTTTGGGATTTTTCTATACATAGAATCATGTCACCTGTGAATAGATATACTTTCCAACTTGGGTGTCTTTTATCTTTTTCTTGCCTAATTGCTTTGACTAGAACTTCTTTTTTTTTTTTTAATTTTTTTTTGGTTGTAGATGGACACAATATCTTTATTTTATTTATTTGTATGTGGTGCTGAGGATCGAACCCAGTGCCTCATGCATGTGAGGCAAGCGCTCTACCACTGAGCTACAATCTCAGCCCTGACTAGAACTTCTAATACCATGTTGAAAAAAAAAGAAAAGGGAAGGAAAATAAGTTAAATATCTCTTCCATTTCTTGACCATTGGCTCTGTGATGGACAACTCAGCATTTACTTGGCTTGCTCTGAGTCTAGGGATCAGCCCAAGGTGAAAGCTTAGGGTCCCCCTGGAGCTTTTGTGTACATGCATCTTGCCCTGGCCATGTGCATGGCTTTTTAAATTCTCCCAAATACACAAGAACTTTTGAATATCTTAATTTCCCAAAGAATCTCCCCCAGTCTTTTCTCCCAGGCCTTCAGAGTCTATTGTGTGTCACCTGTAATCATTTACTAGAGGAGTCTGCAGCTAATCAATTCTCCTTGTGGTGTTTTTGAGGAATACCCACTGCTTTTTAGTCCAAGTTCTGAGTTACGCAAAATGGGAATGAGGATTTTCTGTTTAGTCCTTCAGGCTGCCCCCAGACAGGTGAGAAAAAACATACTCAATAATTCATAAATAAGGTCTTAGGGCATAGGGCCCCACACTGGGAACATGGGTTTTGTTTATTATTTATCTCTACACTATAACTTAAGTTCCATAAGAGCCAAGTGCGGTGGTATAGGCCTGTAATCCTAGCTACATGGGAGGCAGAGGCAAGAGGATTGAAAGTTCAAGGGCAGCCATGGCAAGTTTAAGGCCAACCTCAGCAATTCAGCAAGATCTTGTCTCAAAAAGAGTCGGGGGCTGAGAATAACTCAGTGATAAAGTGCCCCTGGGTTCAAACTACAGTACCAAAAGAGTTAAGAAATTAAATTCCATGAGAACAACAGTCTTACCTGTCTTACTTACCACTGTATCTTCCACTCTGAACACAGTGCCTGGCTTATAGCAAATACTCAACAAATTTTAGTTGAATCAATGAGTGTCCACTATAAAAATTTATATAATATGGGAAATATATAAGTGACCTCAAAATGTTAATCTAAGTTGGCAAATACCCATGAGAATTAGTGGGATGGTTCTCATACCAGCAATGGAAGGATATGTTCTGCTCAAAAAAACAGAAAAGGTAGAAAGGGAAAAAAAAGAACCATTTTACATATAGCCATGGAAGCTGAGAAGGGTAGCTCAGAGGAACACTGCTTGTGTAAGAAAGCGAAAGAAGAGATACAATTTCATTGTGGAAGGTGTTTTTAGACTACTACCAAGCCCCGTTATTCTCTATCCTAGCACATTACCACAGTCTGTAATTAAATACTTAGCTTGCTTACATGTTTATAAAATGTCTTCCCCACTTCAGTGTGTGCTCCATGAGAGCAGAAATCATGACTGGCATATCCTCGGCTCCTGGCACAGAGTAGGGATAAAATTATGCCCGGGATGCATAAATGATTAATGTGTGCTAAAAATATGGCCTTGCTGGCTTTGGTGGCATATACCTGTAATCCTAGCGATTTGGGAGGCTGAGGCAAGAGGATTTCAAGTTCAATGCCAGCCTTAGCAATTCAGCAAGGCTGTGAGCAAGTTAGTGAAACCCTACCTCTAAGCAAAAAATAAAAAGGGCTAGGGTTGTTGCTTACTGGCTAAGCACCTCTGGGTTCAATTTCTGGTTCTAAAAACCCCATAAAAAGGGGCTGGGATTGTGGCTCAGTGATAGAGCGCTTGCCTCGCATGCGTGAGGCACTGCGTTCGATCCTCAGCACCACATAAAAATAAATAAAATAAAGATATTGTGTCCGTCTACAACTGAAAAAGTATTTAAAAAAAAAAAACCATACAAACATGGCCTTACAAGAATACACAGTGGAGATGAATCCGTTTAACAAATATTGAGTGAGGACCTACTGAGAGCTAGGTACTGTGCTTGGTGCTAGACAGAGATGAATGACCCAGTCCCTGCCTAGAAAGAGCTCGTGATCTACTGGGAGTGATAAACAAGTGAGCACAGGACACAGCTACAGGGGATGCAGAGTGCCCTGGTAGAGAGAAGCACACGGTGCTGTGTGAACCAGACAAGGGTCAAAGGAAAGGATGAGCTGGCACCTGGTCAGGGCAGGGGAGTTTACAGGAGGGAAAGACTCAGGTAGTAGATTGTGGGAGGTCTGTTGAGGAGAGCAGCTCTCAAGAGCAGGGCTAGGTAAGGACGTGCGGAGGAAGGACAGATTCCTCATCTTGATTGGGTGGGGGGAGGGGTGCTTTCAGAGGGAAACCTTGGTTCCTACCCTCTCCAACGCACAATAGGAGACCTAGAACTGAGAAGTGTTCCTCCTGTCCTTTCCTGGTACTCCTCCCTTTCATCTACTCATCTAGTCAATGGTCACTGTTTGAGTTGCTCTGGGCCAAACCCTGTCAGGAAACTGAGTTTATAAGAGTGAAAAAGACACCATCTCTAAACTGCCACAGTCCACAGTGTGTTACAATGAATAGAAGCATGGGGGAAATATAGGATGAAGGAAAGAAAGCTGTCTGGAGAAGGTAATGTCTAACTTGGGATGAGTAATTCAACCAGGCACATCAATCAAAATTCAGATTTTTGTAGATAAAAATGTATAAGGCTGGGTGCAGTGGTCCACACCTCTTATCCCAGCTACTTGGAAGGCTGAGGCAAGAGGATCAAATTCAAGGCTTGCCTGGGCAACTTAGCAAGACTCTGACTTAAAGTAAAAGGGGCTGGTGGCATATGCCTGTAATCTCAGCATCTTGGGAGGCTGAGACAGGAAGATCCTATATTTGAGGCCAGCCTTAGTAACTCAATGAGGCCTTAAGCTAACTTAGACCCTCTATAAAAATAAATTTTAAAAAGGGCTGAGAATGTAACTGAGTGGTAAAGCACCCATGGGTTAAATCCCCAATACCAAAAAAAGCGGAGGGATAGGTATGTAGCTCAGTGGTAGAGAACTTGCTTATCATGTGCCAGATTCAATCCCTAGCACCACAAAAGTAATAATAAATATATAGAAATATTTCTATCCCAACCATATTATTTTAGATAGTAGCACAATTCCAATTTGCTCTCTAACACTGTCTAAAATCCATATTTTCTAAGTGAATAAGGTGGAATTTACAGTTACAGAGTGTATGCCTTCTGTTTCATTGGTTTACTTTACATTTTAAAAATGACATCATTCTGGCTGGGTGCAGTGGAGTATGCCTATAATCCCAGCACTTTGGGAAGCTGAGACAGGAGGATCATGAGTTCAAAGCCAGCCTCAGCAATGGTGAGGCGCTAAGCAACTCAGTGAGACTCTATCTTTAAATAAAATACGAAATGGGGCTGAGGATATGGCTTAGTGGTTGAGTGCCCCTGAGTTTAATCCCTGGTACCCCCCACAATTACATTATTCTAAGGCCTCTCTATCAAGTGAGGGAATGGTTTGCAACTTGGGGTCCTCGCCCCAGGTCCTCAACAGTGATAGGGGCATTGAAGTTCCTGCACTATTGGCCAAGTCCCAATGTTAAGGTTTTCCTTTCCTCAGGCTGCCCAGGGTTCTTAACAGCTCCTTACTCGCTTTCAGCAGGAATTCTAACATACAGTGAGGCACTGCCAGCAGACTCAGGCAGGGTAGAAGCTTGGATTATCTGTTATATAAGATTTAGACTCCATTTTTTAAGAGAAAATGAAGCAATTATTAGATTAAAATATAGGTTTATTTTGCACACAAATCTTCCATAACATTGGGAGGAAAAATAACTGAAAGGGTTTTTAGTAGTAAAAAGGCTGGAAACCCATGAACCTAGGAATTCTGAGTCCAAGGGGCAAAGAACCATCACTTATCCATAGGCTGCCCTATCTGTAGCTCATTTGGTTGTTGAAACAGGAGTAGGCTAGACCCAGGGGACCTCAGAACAGGAGAGGGTGAAAATTCCAAGACCAATCAGCCTTCAAAAGAAGAAAAAGAAAAAAATCCTCCTTGCCTACCTTTGCTTTTTTCTTGCTTTTCTCCTGAAGCAGGGATTTTAAAAGAACATGTATCACCTTGTTGACAGGCACATTATATGCTTTTTTGTTGTTGGTGGTGGTGGTACTGAGAATTGGATCCAAGGCCTCACACATGCTAGGCAAGTGTGCAATCAGTGAGCTACATTGCTAGCTCTTTTTATTTTTTATTTTGAGACACAGTCATGCTAAGTTGCCCAAGCTGGCCCCAAACCTGCAATCCTCCTGCCCCAGTCTCCCCAGTAACTTGGACTGATTATGTGTGTGTGCCAATGCACCAGGCTATATGTATTATTTTAATCAATGGATATTTCACAAATAGGGTTGCACAGTCAGCAAATAAGTGAACCAGAATCACGAATCCAAACAAAGCTGGCACTTGAGGCTGTTCAACACTATGCTGTACTGCCTTTTCTGCAAAGATGAGGCATATTAGAATTAGGGCAAATATCTCTACCTTCTTTGCACCCATTACCAGTGTAATGATATTATGGATTACTTTTTTCCTTCTATTTTTCTATAATATCCTATTTTTCTTAATATGGAGTATTACATCTCTGATGGGAAAATAGAAAACACTTTTATTTTTTTAAAGTGAACCTTCTCTGGATAAATTCATCAGTAGCTAATGCCTGGTGGCTGTCCAGAGGGAGCTTGCACCTTCAACCTGTTGGATTAAGTGGGATGGTTCTAAATTTGGGGGTTAATCAGCATAGAAATGGATTTTGAAAACTGGAGGAGTGGATCCATTCCTCTGGGTGAGTTTGTCAAGTAGAAAATTAGGTTGAAGAAAGAACCCTGAAAGACCAATGATGAAAAAGGAACTGGTGAGAGGGAAGAAACACAGAAAAACCAGGGAAATAACTTTGTTTCCTTCTATATAATGTAGTACAATAATATTGTATCGTGCATTATTTTTGGTGACAATCTTTATAGAGCCAAGAAATATCTTGAAAGTATAGAAATTCTAACAGATGTTAGTCTTAGAATTCTGGGATTTGGTGTTTTTCTCCCAGCAGAATGAATGCTCCCTGATCAAGCCCCTCGAATAAATTTCTGTGTTTTCTGTTTTATAAATGCTTGAATGACTCTGGTCTCTGTTACTGGTGGTGGTATATCTTTTCCAGAGACATGGGAGACTTTCTGTATTTTCTAGCTCTTCAGCCTGTAATAACTGATCCTCGGCAAGTTATCTTGTCAAGTCCCAATATCTTCATTTGCAACATGGGAATCACTGCCTTTTGTAGAGTTGTTGAGAGGAAACAGGAAATGCAAAAACAAAGTGCTTAACAGTGCAGGAATACTGTCAGTGGTTTAAAAATGGTACTTAAAAAGTTTTAAACAGCTACTTGTGTTGGTGTGTGTGGTACTGGAAACTGAACTCTGGGGCCCTCTACCATTGAACTACATTCCCAGCCATTTTAATTTTTTATTTTGAGACAGGGTCTGGTTAAGTTGCCCACGCTGGCTTCCAATTTGCGATCTTCCTGCCTCAGCCTCCAGAGTCCACAGGATTACACAAGTGCGCCACCAAGCCCAGCTGGTCCGGGGCTTTTTGATGCATGCAGGTAAGGACCGCTCTGTCCATCTCCTGACACAGAAGAGCCAAACCCTTAGGCCTAGGGTTCGGGAAGTGCGAGGGTTAGATAAAAAAACCCTCAGCTCAACCACTGTTCCCCGTCCGCCACCGGCCACGTGCCCGTGCACATCCGCAAAGACTACAAGTCCCAGCATGCCGCGCTCCAGCCGTGGGGGCCGCGCCGCTTCCGGTAGGTCAAACGCGGCGCCGCTGCAGGTCCCCCCTCCTCCGGGTGACCCGGCGTGGGCGCGTCATGGAGTCGGGGTGTTGGATCGGCGGCGAGTTTGAGGACTCCGTGTTCGAAGAGGGGCCGCAGCGGCGGCCTGGGCCGCCCGAGCCCTACCGCGCCAAACGCTGCGAGCCGCAGGTGAGAGGGCGGGGCCTCGCCTCGCGGGACCCGTTTTCGGCGCGAGCCTCGCGCGCCAGTCTTCGCTCCACCCAGGATCCCCCGAGCCCGGCCGCGGCCTGGCCATGCCTGTGTCACCCCTGCCCGCAGTCTCCAGGGACGCCGGGTTGCCTTCCCGACCCTGCGGCGGCGCGGTCAGGGCCACCGCCCACTTTGCAAACCTCAGCGCTGTGTGTCCCCCATACGGGGACATCCCGCGCACCTGCCCGCCCCGAACTCCCTGCGCACTAACGCCCTGGTGGTCCACGTCGCGCAGACACAGCCATTTCTCAAGGCCTATCTTAAATGCCGCCTCCTCCAGGAGGTCTTCTGATTCCCTCCTCCAGTGAAATGTTTGGGTGCCCCTACCCGCTTTTAGCTTCTATTTAAAGCGCTTGTCGCAGTTCTCATAAAGTCCTTAGGCCCGCAGCACTGAATGACCACAAGACAGTTGTTTTTAACTTGATGCCTGCTCTGCAGTGTCTAACAGTTTTGTTCAAAATACGAAGTCCGTGCGTATTCTTGAATTACTAGAGTATTACGTTGTAATATTTCATGAGGTAAATCCCATCTCTCCAGGCATAGCTAGTATTTATGTAGACCAGTTCCACGCCCGGTGCTGGGTTCTCTTACATGGATTTTCTTCTTCTTTTTTTTTTTTTTAATATTTTTTAATTGCCAGTGGATCTTTATTTTATTTATTTATATGTGGTGCCGAGAATCGAATCCAGTGCCTCACACATGCAAGGCAAGTAAAGTGGCTCTACCACTGAGCCACAACCCCAGCCCCCTGGATTTTCTTATTTGGACCTCACAACAGCTGTACTTAGAGATGCCAGGGACTCAGTAATTACAGAATTGTTTTTATACTTTTTTTCTTATTACGTGCAGCCTCTCAGAGTTACCTTCAGTACTCAATCGTGTAAACTAAAAACAGGAATGGGCTTGAGCTGTCATGTGGCAGAGCATTAAAAAGCTCTGGTTTTAAGATAGAACTCTTGAATTCCATCAGTGTGTCAGTTCCTTATTTCTCATTTGGGAAACACACTTGCTGGCTTACAGGGTTACTGTGCAAGTGAAGTGAGATATTGTTTATGAAAATACTCGGCCAGGTGGTAAGGTAAAACCCAAAAGTCTCTTTGCTTTAGAATATGTTTGCTGAGGTTGCCCCAGTACCAAAAAAAAAAAGAAAAAAAAGAATATGTTTGCTACATGAGTCTGAAAATATGCTGCTCACAAATAGCTCAAGGAGGCCTTATTGTGGTCATGTTGGTTTGCCTTGGCATAAATGAGAGTCTGGATTAGAAGATTTCTGTTGTCCCAGCCAGCTAGCTTCAGTAGGGACTGGATGTTTACCTTATCCATGCATTTCCACCCTGGTTCACAAGGTTCTTCCTTCCTTCCTCACCAGAGAGGGGTATTCAAAGGCATCATCTTTCTGAATTCTTGCCAGCCTGCAGCTTATGTGGGAGAATACAGATAATCATTAGGAAGCCAACTGTGCCTCGTCATTTCCAGTAGGATAATGGAAATTGGATGGAGGTTGATAGGTTATTGTTCAGAAAGCTGGGACTAGCTAATCTGACACAGTGACTAGAGAGCAGTGGAACATGGAGGGAAAATGTGGGTGCAATGCATAGACTGTTCTGGACTGATGCAGTGCTGAGGGAGAATAGAGAAATGGTTCCTGGCCACCTTCACTGGGATGAATCAGGCCAAGGCAACTGATTTTACTAAGGTAACAGGGAGGCGTTGAGAGAGCAAGAAGTACAGCAAGCAATTATGATGTGAAGGTGGAACCATCACAAATGAAATTACAATTCAAATTAGTAATATTTAGCCAGGGATGGGCTTTCTTCAGCCTCAATGTGCTTCACTTAAATAGGTAGAAAAGCAGGTAAAGCAACCCAGGTGGGCATTTCTGGCTTTTATCTTGTCACCCTTTGGGGTTTGGTTGCGTTGAAGCCTCCTTTCAGCCTTGGTTTTCGTCTCCTTTGCCTAGATTCTTCTTTTGTTCCTTTGTATTTTCCTAACAACACCTCCACCATAGTTATTTTTTCTGTCTTCTGCATAAGGAACTGTCAGTCTCTATTCCATCCTCTCCAAAATTGCTTTAAAAGAAAACATCTCACTTTAAAAACCATTGTGAACGGTGCAGGGTAAAGGTAGGGAATTCCCAGGCATCACAGTGGTTTCAGAAATGATGTAAATAAAACCACATGTCCTGTGCAGCTTTTTTGGGGAGATGCTATTATCAGTAGGCTTATTACTTGTGATAATTTTAATCAAAACTGGGTCATCATTAAAGTTGTTATTCTTTATTAGATATTTCCCCTAGCCTCATCTTGAAGAGGTATGTCTTCTTGAGGTTTAATTGGTTATATTATGGAAAATTACTCCTGAAGATGAGGTGAAAGCATAGCTTTGCTCTCTGTAATGTGCTCTTTTCATAATTTCTAGTGGTTTTGTGAAGAAACAGAGAGCAGTGATGATGTTGAAGTTCTAACTATCAAGAAATTCAAAGGGGACCTGGCCTATAGACGACAGGAGTATCAGGTAGGATCAAACATGTAAGACTGTGGTGCTTGAAGTGGGCTTCAGTTTTATCAGTGACAGCATATGGAAATAACAGTGTACTACGGGATGAGTGTGTGTTTTTAAACATTTTTAGTTGTAGATGGACACAATACCTTTCTTTCTTTTCCTTTCTTTCCTTTGTTTGTTTGTTTGTTTCTTATGCTGGGGATTGATCCCAGTGTCTCACATGTGCTAGGCAAGTGCTCTACCACTGAGCTACAACTCCCAGCCCCCAGGAGTGTGTTTTAGAAGATGGATTTGTGTGTGTGTGTGTGTGTGTGTTTAATAATCTTAGACTCCCAAGTTGCTATACTGTTCTATGTCACTTTATATAATTTGCTTTGTTTCCCATAACTCCAAGAAAAGAATTTTTGGGAGTCTTTATAGGTCTGTTTCCCTAGGTTCAGTAGCCCCCTCATTATTGTTTATCTCCAGCATAGGAGCCTCATAGTGTCACAAGGGCACCCCAAAACGTGTAAGAAAAGAGAAGGAAGAATGAACAACTAGGAACCAGGTTACTTCCCATATTTACAATTTTATGATAATATCAATGGAAGGGTTCTGTGGCAAGGCGCAGAAAAACCAAGATTTGAAGCCTGATCTTTTTGGCTTCAGAATACTGTGCTCTAGGGTGATGCTTTCCATGATAGTGGCCATTATACCTCCAGCCATTCTGTCTGTACCATTGAGCAAAGTAGTACTAAGATACTCAAGTCTCCCTTAGTGCACTGGGGGGTCGATTATAACATTACCTTCTACCTAGGGAAAGAAATCCCCTGATACTGAGCCCTCTTCTGCCTTTCTTTTCCTCCCTTTCTTTTTTTAAACAACTAATTGTCAGAAAGCACTGCAGGAGTACTCCAGTATCTCCGAAAAATTGTCTTCTACCAATTTTGCCATGAAAAGGGATGTCCAAGAAGGCCAGGCTCGGTGTCTGGCTCACCTGGGAAGGCACATGGAAGCTCTAGAGATTGCTGCAAACTTGGTGAGTGGTTTCATTGCTTGTTTTCACACATTATCCTATACCAAGGATGGTTTCATAGTTTATTTTGAAATGACAAAATGAAAAACTTGCTAAAAGCAAAATGAGTGGATTTGCATAAGCAGAAGGGAATCATGAGCAGTATAAGGGCTTTGTTATGAGGAACAGTTGGAGCTGTAGATGTAATCATTTTCTTGTTATGTTTTTCCTGTATTAAGCTTGAACTTTATTGCCTGAAAAATCTCATTTCCAGAGGTTTTATTCTTGGGAGGTGTTAACAGGGGAGGATTATGAGTGATCTATTTTCTTTTTTAGATTTGTTTAGGCTTTA
Organism: Xerus rutilus; assembly: GCA_028644305.1. Classification (NCBI taxonomy): domain Eukaryota; kingdom Metazoa; phylum Chordata; class Mammalia; order Rodentia; family Sciuridae; genus Xerus; species Xerus rutilus. The sequence goes on along the minus strand of CM053400.1, from coordinate 166,884,794 downwards.
TTTTCTAACATTTCTACAATGAACCATATATTACTTTTGTAAGCAGAAGAAGTGATAAAAACATGGCTAAATATTCATACCAAATCAAGCTTAATAGTCCTTTTTATTTTTAAGTAGACTTTGCAGAAGTTTTTTAAGGATAAAGAAAGTTCTTTGTAATTCTAGAATCTGTTTGTTTTTATTTTCAAGTTAGAGCATTTATGGTTTACTTACGTTGATTTTTGTGTAAATATTATGTAGGAGTAAGTCTAAATTGACCGTTCATAGTATGTAATGCCCAGTTTTCCTTCTCAGCGGGGGTTAGTGAGACACTATGGCACAGATCTTGAGCCCCCTGGGTATAGGCCGCCAGAGATCAGCCTGGAGACAGGCACCTGAGCTGGCTTTCTCCCTCTCCTTCACATTTGCTAGCCCAAGGCTTCACTGCCTGGGACCTCAGCCTCTGGCAGTGGAAGGAAACTTTGGTGGAATTATCTTAGGAGCGTGGAATCCAGCTGTGTTTTGTTCTTTCTTTCCTCTTCCCTATTAATTCAAGTTAATTAATCCATTCATTCTTCCTTCCTTTCTTTGTTTTTGATGCTGGAGATGGCACCCAGCACCTTGCATATTGCTAGGCAAGCACTGTACCACTGAGCTACACCCCAGCCTTTTTATTTTATTTTGAGATAGGGTCTCACTGAGTTACCCAGGCAGATCTTAAACTTGGACTTTTCCTGCCTTATCCTCTCAAATTCAGCTTAATCTTCATGCGAGAAAGAAGATAGATTGCCTTGTGCCAGCAGCATGGGCGTGAACATTGAAGCCGGTCTGCAAGTCCAGGAAGCAGCTTGAGCCTTTGTAGACACATCTCTGCTCTGCTTTTCCATCAGCTCATTCCTGCATGGCACGTTTGAGCTTCACCTTCTGCCTCTTTCACTAAAGGCGGCAGCAGCTAGATTAGTGGCAGGGATGGGGCATTTCTGTGGTTCACTCAATGCATCTGTTCCTGTGGCTTAGAGAAGGATTTTTGCCAGTTAACTCAGGTGGTGACCAGGCAGAAGGCTTCAGTGACTTGTCAGCACTTTCAGAACTGGTTGTCAGTCTTCCTGGCACCTGTTGGGCAGGGGACTAGCGAGACTCACCCCTTTTTGAATCTGTTGCATATTACCGTAGTGGATACTGCCCATCCGTAAGGTTTTCTCATTTCCTATTAACCTAGTGTTTTGTTTTTTAATTTCTTCCTTACTCTTATTTTGCTGTTATCTCTGGCCCAGGTCTGATTTTTGTTCCATGGTTATTGTCCTCTCACATTCCGTAGGGGGACAAATCAGTGTGTAATGTTGGACAAAATTGATAGCAAATCTGTATTTGTAGTATACTTGACTATAGTTCTTCTGCTTACCAGCTGTGTGACCTCAGGCAAGATATCTAACCACTCTGTGTTGACATGTTAATTAACATCTATGGTGGCTGAGGAGCTGTGCTCTGCACTAGGAATCCAGCATTGAGTGAAGGTTCTCATGGACCTTAATGGTCTGTTGAGAAGGCTAGACACTAAATAGTAACAATGAAACAAGGTATATTCTGTCTTTGGTGAAGTACAGTATCATCAAAGGTGTATGGGGTTTTATTTCTTATCTTTTCACTTAATTTGGGAATAATCTGAGCCCTGCACAGGCTTCCATTGACTGTATGCCAGTTGCTCTGGGCTGCAGCTGGGTAGTTTGGCTCCTGTTAGATTTTGTGAATAGCTGTGTGCAGAAGCTTGCTCTGGACACTCGCAGGCCAGGCTTTCCTTAGACTTCACAGCAGCTTGAAGCTAATGTTATCTGCCATCTGCTTTCTGCAGACTTTAGAAAAAGCAGGCCTGTTTTTCCTAACCCGAAGGGTATTTGCCAGATGGCAGGTTAGGCAAGAGGTGGTGGCTCTGGTTAAGGACACTTAAAAGGGATTTTCTGATCAGAAGGAAACCAAGCAACCACCTCTGGCCAAAAATGGTTGGCCTTGGTACGAGTTAGCAGGGAAGGCATTTGGATTCGATTATGATGCATCACAAAGCACCAAGAGCTCAGGGCTGTCCTGTTTGAGATGTCTAAGCCCAGTAAGATGTGCAAATGGAGTTTAAGTCCTCAAGGAATTTACCTTTTTTGTTTTGTTTTGTTTTTGTACCAGGAATTGAACCCGGGAGTGCTTAACCACTGAGCTACATCCCCAGCCCTTTTTTTTTTTCTTTTAGGACAGGATCTCACTAAGTTGCTTAGGGCCTTGCTAAGTTGCTGAGGCCGGCCTTGAACTTGCAGTCCTCCTGCCTTAGTCTCCCAAGTGCTGGGATTATAGGCATGCACCATAATGTTCATCTACCTTTTGGGTTTTTAGAAAGCATGAATGTTAAAATGGAACATTAGGGTCTAGGAAAAGGGTTTAGGACAGGGTCTAAGAAAATTGCCTTAGGTCTTTTCACATGTCTGGCTAAAAACAAAGATAATAATAAAAATTGAAAATAAACTGACATTCTTATTTTTTGGTGCTGGACTTTTACCAGGTCACTATCACATGAATTGTTGCTACATTATTATGACATTTGGATGCTTGGGAATGGCTAATGTTTATTTTGCTAGGTAGTATATATTTTTCTAGGTTTATGGTTTCAAGCTTGTGATCATTGAAGTATATTTAATTCACTCAACTTGTATGGGTACTGAAAGATACTTCTCATGTATAACATACAATTTTATGTTGTATATGTTAGACATCTATTTTGGGCATCTTTAATTTTATATGGAAAGCACTTTGCAGTTATAGTTTTTTATCTTTTTTTTTTCTTTTCTCCTCAGGAAAATAAAGCAACCAACACAGACCATTTAAGCACTGTGCTGTACCTCCAGCTTGCTATTTGTTCAAGTTTGCAAAACTTGGAGAAAACAATTTTCTGCCTGCAGAAACTGATTTCTTTGCATCCTTTTAATCCTTGGAGCTGGGGCAGATTGGCAGAGGCTTACTTGAATCTGGGGCCAGCTCTTTCAGCATCATTCACGTCATCTCAGAGACAGAACAGTTTTACCTCAAGTGACAGAACTATCCATTCCTCCCTTCCACACTCAGGAAAGGACTGTCTTTTGTGTTTCTCTAAAACGGTGCCCGAGAGCTCTGTGTTTTCCAAGGAAGCCAGTGGCAGTAATGGCCAGAAAACTGAGAAAGCTTTTAAAAACAGTCAGAATTGTGTGACAGGAAAAGGAGAAGCACTGTTGATAGAGACTCAGATGAAAGCGTGTGCCTCTCTGATTCGAACCAGGTAAGCTGAGGGTGTGACAGGGTAGGGAAGGAGCTCAGGGGAAAGGCTGCATTTATTTTACTTTAAGCTTCAAAAAGTTCTAAGCAAGGCACTAGTGTATGTTTTTGAATTTTTCCTATTTTTTGATCTAGACAGAACCCTTTGAACATGTGTCATTTCATTGTGTAAGCCATCGAAACATTATTTGCTTAAGAATACAGTTGGGGTGAGTGTTCACTGTAGAATGTTAAAATTGAAAAACTAAAACATCAGGATAATGTATGACACATTGGAAAAGGGAGAAGAGCTGTTTTAAAGAAGGAAATTTTATTCATATATTCCATAGAAATCTGAAGAAAATCTGCTCTCGTATTTGAATTTCTGATCATGTGAATAAACAATTCTAAATTCATTCTACAGAGAATTCTTATGGTTTGCTCCTAAGGACTCCAGATATTTTGAATCCTTAAGGTATAAGAATTTGGGAGGAAGACAGGGAAAATACCCTTAACCAGTTCTGTAATTTATGAGAGAAGAAAAAGACACCATCTTGAGGACATAGAGATTATTATTATATTTTTACTCTGGAGAATTCAAGAAATATTAACAATGAGGCTTAACCAAGAAGTGGCATCTGTTTGGCAAATTCTAAAATTTATTTCATAGATACTTAGTTGGCATTGACTATATCACTTTTATTCAGAAGCACATGTGCCAGGCACGTACTTGGTGCTAGAATCATAAAGATTGTTTAAAATAAAGAAACAACAACAAGAAAAAAACCCAGTCCCTTTCCTTACATTACTTGCTGTATTGGGGAAAATGTGTCTAGCCAGTGACTGGCACACAAGTGCTAAATAGCTTATCAGTAGTGTGAGCAGAATTCCATGGGGACCAAGATAAGGGAGCTGTTGGTGTGGCAGGAAGAATGAGGCCTTCAGAGCCTTTCCAGGGGATGGTGTTTCTGCCAAATGTGCCTGGCGGGAATGCTTACCAGCCACTCAATAAGTAATTATATGTGTGATTTCATTTTAATCCTCATGACTGGGGTTACTGTTGGGATCCCATTGGATGGACTAGTAATCTATTAAAATGATTCTCAAAGTGGCAAAGCTGTGAAGTTCAGGGCCAGGATTAGATGCAGTTCTTCCAGGTTATCTTGCTCATTCCGTGTAATATTCTCAAGGCAAGGGAAGGCATACAGGGTAGAGAGAAAGCACACTCCAAAGGGCCAGGGGTGCTGGTATAAAATAGCCACAGTCTGGTGGCAAGAACAGCATTGTGGGAGGAGCTTGAGGTAGTCTATAAATCACGCTGGAAGCAGAGGGAGTAAGAGGTAGGACATTGGAGTCGATCTGATTTTGAAGAACTCTGAATTGTTGATGTTGAGTGCATGAGCCCAGACTGTTCCACTTGCCAGCTGTCTGACCTAGTGCAAATTGCATAAACTCTCTGGGCTGCAGGTTCCTCCTCTCATTCCTCTGATGGAGGAATAGGGGAAATGCCTACTTTGTGGGGTCGTTAAAGTATCTGAAGTACTTATTGTGCTATGCAGTATATAGTAGGCAATTGATAAATGTTAGCTGTTGGTACTTTCACTGCTCTTGGATTTTTTTTTTCCTTTTTATTATCACAAGATGTTAGTTGTCATCCTTGAACTAAAGGCCTGGAGAGTATTTGAAGGTGGTGTGATCAGAGCAGTGATTCAGAGTGAGACCTGGTGGCTGGGATGATGGGCTTAGAAGAAGGTGTTTGGGGTTGGGGACACCAGTGAAGAGGCATGGAATGGTTGGTGAACAGTGATAGAGTCTTATGTAGTATGGTGCAGGGGAAATAAAAGAAGAAAAGGATGTGCATGCAGTGTGGAATCGACAAGACTTGGTGGCCTGCTGAGTTTGGGAAGGGTGGGTGTGAGGAGAAGGGGAGTTTGTTTGGGTGGATAGTGCTGCTTTTTGCTGAGATCGGACACACAGGGCGAGCAGGGCAGAATCGAGGTGGAAGGAATGATTTAGGCTCGATGTGCTGAGATTCAGGTGCCTATGGAGCATTCATCCAGAGTTGTTCATTAGGAAATAAAAGTCACACTTAGAAGAAGGGAACTATAGATTAGAAAGACATCAGCAGTCAGGTGGTGGTGGAGGTCAAGTAGGATTCCTTGAGAAGAGGGCTTGGAAACTAGAAGTTCATCTATGCTATTGAGCAGCCAGTTTCAGTAAAAGGATAGGGAGAGAAGACAGCTGCAGAGAGCTAAAGGTTGAGAACGAATGAACGTGATAGAAAGGACAAACTCTGTTTTCAAGTGATGTACAGAGAAAGGAAGAAAGCAAGTATGGCAAAATGGTCACAGATATGACTGCTGCCAGCCACTGGGCAGGTGATGTGAATGGGTCGCACTGAGGTAGCAGTGCATCTTTGCACATGTGCATCAGGTCCTGCTCCTGTAGAAAACTCCATTGGCTTCCCAGTGTAGTTGCAACAATTCCACATTTGTCTTTGTGTGCTGCTGCTATAACAGAATACCATGGACTGCTTAATTTATCAAGAAAAGAAATATAACTGGGTGCTGTGGCACACACTTGTAATTCTAGTGACTCAGGAGGATCTCATGTTCAAGGCCAGCCTTAGCAACTCAGCAAGACTCTGAGCTACTTAGTGAGACCCTGTCTCAAAATAAAAAATAAAAAGGGTTAGGAATGTAGCTTAGGTTTAATCTCCAATGCCAAAAAAGAAAAAGAAAAAAGATTATTTCTTCCAGTTCTGGGGCCTGAGAAGTCCAAGATCAAGGTGCCAGCCTCTGGTGAAGGCCTTCCTTCTCTGCCGTCATGATGGAGGGCATCAGGTGACAAGAGAGAGCATACATATGTGGACCAGAGAGGAAATCAACTGAACTCATACTTGTATCAGGAACACACTCCCAACACAGGGCTCTAATGCATTCATGTGCTGAACTCGGAAAGGTCTTGCACCTGTACACCAACACAGTGGCAATGAGGCTTCAGTGTGGGTTAGGGGATATTTGCTCCATAGAAGCACTTTTCTCCCCGGCTGTGCTGTGGCTATATTGATGATCTTTCTGATTTTCACACACATCAAACTACTTCTGCCCGGGCCTCCTTCCCCCTGGCCAGGAGGCCCTTTCCCTCAGGCACTCTCCTAGCTGGTGCCTTATCAGTTAGGTTTTGGCTTGGATGATATTTCAGGAAACCTTTCTGTACTGTCCCATCCTAAGGACATACTCTCTTGGATTATTTTTTGTGGCACTTTTAACTACTTGAAATTATGCTTATGTGTCCTCTCCTTCATTCTGTGAGGCCAGCACCTGTCTGTCTTGCTCACCAGTATCTCTCAGTGCCTGGAGCAATGTCTGGCACTCCTCAATACATAAAATGAGTGAGTGGCAAAGTCTGGTCCTTCTGGGCGTGCCATAGGGACCAGTGAGGCTGGAGGGAAATTGGGAAAATATGCACATTCTCAATAAGGAGGAGGAACCACATGAGGACAGGAGGGAGGAACCGTAAGAGAAGGGACCAGGTTAGGATCATGGTGGGGACATCAGTGGTAAGGCAGTTTTTGAGTAGTCATAAGAGAGTCGTCAAAGATTTGGCCCTGCTGTGGATAATTGATGGTACCAGTGAAGCTAATGAGTCCTTGAGGTCCAGTTGCTATGAGGTCCAGGAAGTGGAAGGGTCATAAAACCCTGGCTTCAAAGAAACAAATCTAGAATGGTGTGTGGGAGGAGTCTGACTGGAAGCTTGTTCTTTTCAGTCTAAATTGTTTGTGCTTTCAGCCACTTGCCTTCCACAAGGAGCTCTTGAGGTATTGCTGGCTGAAGCTCGCTCTCTCAGAAGTTTTGGTCTATTGACTTTAGAAAAGATGAATCTCCAGCATAAAAATGGGCAGGTTATTCAGACTAAGAAGCTGTAGGGATTCAAGTGAAATTCTGTCGAGGGTGGGAGCCTTCTCTAGCCTTGGGAGGTTCAATGATTTCCTGTAGTGGAACCATGGGGACTTGTTGGTTTTTCAGACTTTTACTTCAGTTCACCCAATCTCAGCAAACATCATTTGCTTTGGAGAAGAACCTAAGGACTCAACAGGAAATTGAAGATAAAATGAAAGGTTTCAGCTTCAAAGAAGACACTTTGCTGTGGATCACTGAGGTAAGTGTACCCCTTGGGTTTACAGGACACAGGCATCAGATATTTTTCCGGCTCTGATGCCATTCTTATGAGGAACAACCAAATGCCATCTACAGAAGGACTGTGTCTCCCTCCTTTATGTCACCAGAGTGGCCTCTTCACCATCCTTACCCTGCAGTGAGCTAGACTGCAGGGCTGTTCTATGCTTGCCAGTACTTGTTGGCACCTGCCTGCTGGGACACCCTAAATACCCTTTGTTTGTTTTAGTGCTGAAGAAACTAATGGGTGAATACTCACATTTATGCAGCAGTTTTATATGCTTTTCCTCCATCATTCTCATAGCTAGTGATGACAGATTGAGCTGGAATAGAGGTCCAGGGAGGCTGTGACTTCCCTGAGGTTAGACTTTCAGTAGCAGAACTTGTCTAAACCAGGGTGGGTCAGCTGCAAGTCCCTTTACTTTCTGCTCCACTCTGTCACTACTTTGATGGTTGCCGAGAAAAACAAATGTCATTCTTTTGCATCCTATATTAGCTTTCTTTTTTTAAAGCTGGCTTTTTGTAAAGTATACTGTTGAAGTTTTTTTTTAAGATGGCACTTGAGATTATGTTTTAAGCTCTTCATGCTACTTCCTTTCAGTACACAGTTGAAATTTGACAGCTTGGGCACTTCTCCCTGGGAGTGACTTCACCCGTGTATATCCTATCATCATTCTTTCAAAAGTACTTCCCGTGCTAGGCGTAGTGGTGACCCTTTCTCAAAATAAAAAATAAAAAGGGCTGGAGGATATGGCTTTGTGGTAAAACGCTCCTGGGTTAAATCCCTAGTACCAAAAGAACAAATAAATAAAAAATTTTAAATATTTATTGCAAGGATGGGGATGCAATTTAGTGTTAGAGCATCTGCTTTGCATGCGTGAGGTCCTGGGTATCATAACCAGCAAGGGAAAAAAAGGTACTTAACTGCAGATCTACTAATGCCAGGCTGCTTTCTCTTCCCAGCACCAAGTGGGCTCACTGGGAACGTTTCCCTGTGTTCTCTCTGTTCTCCTTTGGCCTTTGTAACTTTCTACCTTTTATAGAGTTTTTCCCTCGAGCCCACAGACACACACAGGCACCTGTCTCTCGTAATCGTACCTCAGCCTTTCCTTAATCTTTGTTTTCCTTTATCTTTCCATAGAATTGCTGTTGGCTACTCACTTTTGAATTCTTCTCTACCTTCCCTTTCTCCCTTTCTCTCCTTGTCTCCTCCCCTTGCCTCCTTTCTCCCCTTCCTCCTCTGCCTCCTTTCTTTATTTTATTCCACTGCCCCCTCGCTTTCATTTTCATTCTTGAGTTGCCCAGACTGGGCTCAAGTCCTGGCTTCAAGTGATCCTCCTGCCTCAACCTCCCAAGTACTCGGGACTACAGGCATGAGCCACCATGCTCTACTCTCCTGATTTGTTTAATGCTCCTCTGCCTCTTGGGATTCTGGTGGTTACTTCTGTGGCATGACGTTCTCTAAGGTTTCACTTCAATTCTCTGTTTCTCCTCCCATCTCTGAAATCATAATGGTGCCCATGGTTTCAGTTGTCGCCTCGGAGTTGATTACTTTCTGTCTGTATCTCTCGGCTCAGCTCTGGAGAACTGTCCCACCTCCCTGGTTAATTACTACTGGGTGGTTAACTGAGATGTTTATTGTTTATGCTACTGTTACTTCCGGTACGGAATGCCTGGAAGGGAAGTACCCATATAAGTACTTAAATCAGTCCTGCAGATCCCCTCAGTGCCCAGTATACTGTTGTGCCTGATATGGCTGTCACTAGATAACTGGTGAGGAAGTGGAGGAGCATTGGATAGAGCCATCTGACTTAATTGTTTTTCCTTGATGCTCTCTGTCACTCTTCTTTCCAGACCTGGAGCCTCACTGGCTCTGGGCCTCTTTCTGTCTAGAGTCAGCACTGCCAATCACCCGCCAACGCCCACACTCCTTTGGGTTCCACCTTTGGTTTCTCTTCCACACTAGCACCTGGTCCTCGCCACCTCAGGTTCAGCTCTCACAGTGGCCTTCTGACTCACCTCATCTTTCTGCCTTGCTTTCCCCTGAATCCATCTTGACTTGCTTTTACCATGTTACCTGTTTGCTTAAGAACTAAAATGAATCCCTGTTACCTCTGAGGTCAGGTCTGTCTAGGATTCTTAATTTGATATCCAAGGCCTTGTAGGGTATAACAACAAACTTATTACCTAAGAATTCCTTACACAATTTTTTGCCACCACTGGACTAGTCTTTCCATGTCTAGCAGACCTATCCCGGGGCTTCCTGTCTCCACCTGCTTAGCTTCTTGTCCTCAGATCTCAGCTGAGGTCCCACAGCTTGGGGCAACTTTCCTGAATACTCTTGCCTGTGGTGATTTTTCCTTCTTTAAATTCAGATAAAGTGGTTGCTTGTAAAGATAGCTTTCTGAGCCCTAAAATGTTACAGGAATGTGTCTTATCTCTTCATCTAGATTCTAAGTTCTTCATAAGCCAGACGATGTCTTAAACACATTGTGTCCTTCCCATGCTGGGGAAATGTCAATTGAGTGGAATGGTAGTTCTCTGCCTGGACAATGCATCTGACATACCTGTAGAACTTTTCAAAAGTAATGAATGTCTGGGCACTCTTTAGGATTATTTGTACTCCCTCATTTTAATTGACTTATGATATGACCTTTACCCTACAGGCTTAAATATTCTTTGATTGCATACTTTATGTGTGTGTGTGTGTGTTGCACTAGGGATTGAACCCAGGGCCTTGTGCATGTGAGACAAGCACTCTACCAACTGAGCTATATCCCCAGCCCTGATTGCATACTTTTTTTTTT
>CM053400.1:166791165-166874463 GCA_028644305.1 Xerus rutilus | reverse complement strand
TATCATTTCTTTCACTGATACTAGAAGCAAAATTATACATTATGCCACCTTCAAGTAAGTTGAGGCAATAGAATGCAGAGGCATCACAATGAGTCTCACTTAATACAAATAACTAGACAAACCAACACTCCTCTACAAATTAAGTTTTCTTTTTCTGATTGCCAGTTAAATACAGTTTTAATTTTATAGCTTAACAATGGAGGGTCATACACTGAAATCAACACCTAGTATTTCAGTCTAAGTTTGTCCACATACACAGCTGAAATCAGTTACAAAGTATGTCCTAAGAGATGCTAGGGGAACTTTTTTAAAAGTAGTTTTTACAGGTACCTGATTGCATACTTTTTATTTTTAGTTGTTTTATTTGAATAAGATCCACATAAAGTCTACGTACTGTACTTGGTCCTTTTGTCTCTTATGTATGTTCTATTTTGAAACAATTCTTCCTTCCCCTTTTTTTTTACTCTGATAATGTATATATAAAGACATAATGTTTGCCATCTTAATCATTTTAAGTATACGATTCAGTGACATTATATTCACAGTGTTGTCCCACCATCACCACTGTATTTCCAAAATTTTTCCATCACCCCAAACTATGAACCCATTAAGCAAAACCTCCCCATGCCCTCCTCCCTCTATCTCTCATATTCTCTAAACTACTTTCTGTGAATTTGCCTGTTTTTGGTATTTCAAATAAGGGGAACCATACAACATTTGTCCTTTCGTATTTGGCTTCGTATATTGTTGTAAAGGATTATCCATGTGATAGCATGTATCCAAACTTCATTCATGGCCAGCCAGTGTGGCGCACGACTGTGATGTAGAAGGCTAGGGCAGAAGAAATGTAAATTTGAGGTGGGTCTGAGCAACTTAGTGAGACCTTGTCTCAAAATGAAAAATAAAAAGGGGTGCGGGTAAAACTCGGTGGTAAAGTGCTTGCCTAGCATGTGTGAGGCCCTGGGTTTGTTCCCCAGTACTAGGAAGAACAAAACAAAACAACTTCATCCCTGTACATGTATGTACCGTGTTCATCCACTCATCTGTTGATGGATAAATGATTTCCACCTTTTGGATATTGTGAATAATATTGCTTTGAACATTAGCATGCATGTATGTTTGTGTCTCTGTTTTTAATTCTTTGGGGGTATATATCTAGGAATAGAATTGCTGGGTCATATAGTGTAACTCTGCTTAACTTTTTTAGTAACTGCCAAACATATATTTCATTTTATATTCTGTGATTTTTACCTAACACTGTGACATGGGTGTAATTTGAGATGCTTAAATATTATTTGAGGGGCTGGGATTGTAGCTCAGCGGTAGAGCGCTTGCCTCGCATGCGTGAGGCCCTGGGTTCGATCCTCAGAACCCAGCACCACATACAAACCAATAAAATAAAGACATTGTGTCCATCAACAACTAAAAATAAAATAAAAAAAATATTTAAAAAAAAAATAATAAATATTATTTGAGTACATAATTTTTAATGGCTAGATCCATCCAGTTTTTGAATGAACTATGATTTATTTACTTACTCCCTTATGTAATAAATATTTGGTCATTATTTAAGTAAGTCCTTGCAGAAATATCAGTATATGTATTTGTACCTTTGAGATTACTAGAAATAGAATCATGGGTTAAAATATAAGAAGAATATTTTAGTTTTAGTATTGGGGATTGAATCCAGGGCCTCATACGTGGTAGAGAAGCTCTCTGCCACTGAGTTACATCCCCAGCTATGAGAATATTTTAAAGACAAACTGTCATTCATTCAGAAAGTTGTCTCAATTTACATATTTTGTAGCAGGATATGAGGGCACTGGCTTTCCTACCCCAATCCTAGATATTATATTAAACCATTTGAAATTGTCTATATTGAGTTGTTTTGGCCTATAAAAATAGCAGTTTTATATAAATCAACTTAATTTCTGCTTGAAATTTGCAGATAGGTAGGTTAAAAAATTATATTTTTAGTATTAATGTGTATTTCTTTAATTGCTATTAAGATGAATGATTTTTTGCATGTTATTGGCCATTTGTATTTTGTGAAATGCTGAATCATGGCTTTTTGTTGTTGTTGTTGTTATTTTTGTGGTGCTGGAAATTGAACCCAGGGCCTTGTGCATGTGAGGCATTGAATCATGTTTTTTTATTTGTTTCTGTTGTTCTTAGTAATGTTAAGACCACTCTACTTTAGATTTAACTTTCCTTTTATATGTTGCAATATTTTCTTGAAGTTCATGATTTTTTTTAACATATAGAAGTTTAATGGTTTTATGTGGCCAAATGCTCTGACAGATTCATTCCTTCCTTCCTTCCTTCCTTCCTTCCTTCCTTCCTTCCTTCCTTCCTTCCTTCCTTCCTTCCTTCCTTTTCTTCCTTTCCTTCCTTTCCCTTCTTTTCCCTTTCCCTCCCTCCTTCCCTTTCTTCCTTCCTTCTTTCCTTCCTTCCTCATCCCCAGCCGCCCCCCTTTTAAAAATTTTATTTAGAGATGGGGTCTCACTGAGTTACTTAGGGCCTCACGGAGTTGCTGAGGCTGGCTTTGAACTTGGGATCCTCCTACCTCAGCCTCCTGAGCCGCTGGGATTATGAGTGTAAGGCATGCACCACCACACCCGGCCTCGGTAGATTTCTTTATGTAGATGGAACCCAGGGCCTTCCACTGCAAGGCAGGTGTTCTGCTGCTGAGCCACAACCCCAACCCTGGCAGGCTGTTCCACATCTGGGAATATTTGTATTTTCCTATCCCTTTTCTTGGAATTTATTTTTCTTTATATATTACAACTATTCAATTCTTTTTTATTTTTTGGTGTTTTCTATTATATGTTAAAATACTGCATTTCACTGAATCCAGAAAGTCGTCAGTTATAAGACATTATTACTTGATGCGCCACTAAAAGAAAAATAAGATGCCATTTGCAGTATGATGCTGGTGGTCATAAACTACATCTTAATTTCAGAGGTGTTGAAATTCAAAAACCAAAAAAAGTATCATAGACCTGATAAAATACCATGCTTTAATAAATACTCCACATCTCATTGGCAGTTTCCTCCAAAATATGTGATCTGTGAAGATTCAAACCCAGTGAGAACCATTCTTTGATTGTTTCTATTAGAGTTTTCATGAACACATTGGATCTCAGGTTTGCAGGAGCCATAGAAATCATCTAGTCCAAAGCCATGCCACTAAATTCCCTCTGCATCCCTGCTTGATTGCTCTATAATCTTTGATGCCAAATGATACTAAATGTTTTGGAACTTAATTTTAGTAAAGTTGATCACTTAGGAGCTTTTAAAGGCCTTCATAAAAAAATAGAAATTAGTTTAGCAGCCATTTCCAACATATCGAAGAGATGTCAGGTAAGGCTTTCTAAACTTAACTTTGAGTCTTACCAAAGAGAAACTAACCCAGAACCTGAGGATTTGACCCTGTGTTCATCTGGGCCTGATTCTGACCAGTAGGGGGCAGTGTTGTGCCTTCATTGGGTAACCCTGCTTGTTAGGTTTCCAAGATTGGGTAGGCTTTAGAGGGATCATGGTTTCTCTGGGTCAGGAAAGGGCAGCCCAGCCCTTGCTACTTTTGATTGTTTGCTGTTTTTGATGGCTTTGGGACACTTGTAGGTGTAGGAACCTGCACCCTACGCACAGCTATAGTCATACTCTGCCCAAGCTCTGCCTGGTCCTTCTCAGCCATTTTCCAGGAGAGAGAATCACTTACACTTGCATTCTCACTGAGGGCATATGTCTTGGTAGAAAAAGGTTAACTCAGTGCTCCCAGGAGGCCAGATAGTACTGCTGCTGCATGAGGACAGTCTTCAGCAATTTTTTTACTCAGGAGGAAGAGTGGAAATATGTGATGGTTTACATACATGGTCCTTGAATGACAACTTCTGAACAGACATCTTCTTAATATATCGGAAGTGTCCTCTGGCTGCTGAAGTGTTTTCCACTTTTGTATGAGGGCCTTCACAGTTGATGAACAACCTGGTCTTCTGTTCCATGTCTGCTTCCTCTTTTACTGGGACAGTATTCTTTTCTTCTGCTGCAGGTTATGGGAGAAGATATCATTCCAGAAAAAATAAAAGACGAAGTTCACTCAGAGGTGAAGAGCATTGGCTCTGCAGCTCTGACTGCCTTGGTGACTGAGTCCTCGAAAGAATTTGAAGACAAGTGGTTCAGAAAGATCAAAGACCATTTCTGTCTCTTTGAAAATCACTTCCATACAGAGATACAGATCTTGGCTTAGAGGTCCATTTAAAAACAAAAACATCTTGCACTGTATTAATTGTCCTTGTTTGCTTCAGACAGATCTGCTGATAATTGGAAAATAGTGAATTAACAGAGATGACTTTTTTCCCAGATTATTTATACTGACAATGCATTTGGTGTTTTTTTGCTCTTTTTAGATTTTTTGCTCTCCCTATATATTGTATCTTAGGCCTACTGCCCATTTGAAGGCATCTGTTGGGAAAGCAAATAAAAGAGGCTTTGATATCTGTGGTCTCTTAAAGACAGTTACTGTATTATAGCCAGCAATGTAAGAATTCACATTTTTTTTTTCAGGTAAATTCATCAGCAGTATTCAAGAATGTTCTAATATGAGAATAAACCATTTCTAAGTAGAGTGTGTTAAGAACTGTAAAGGGTTCCTGTAATCACAGTGGCTTGGGAGGCTGAGGCAAGAGGATTGTGAGTTCATAGCCAGCCTCAGCAAAAGCGAGGTGCTAAGCAACTCAGTGAGACCCTGTCTCTAAATAAAATACAAAATAGGGCTGGGGATGTGGCTCAGTGGTCAAGTGCCCCTGAGTTCAATCCCCAATAGAAACAAACAAACTGCAAAGGGTCTGAGATTTTACCCTAATTTATAAGTTATCAAGTTAGCCTGCCATGGTTTCCTGGGTGCTAGCAGAAGACAGGAGACTTCTGGGTCAGAGATAAAAGATTTCATAACTCAGGGCCCAGCAAGCAGTATGAGCTTCAGCATATTTGCATCAGCTCTTCTTTCCTGCAGGTCCCACAGAGCTGTCACACGTGGGCACACATGGATGCCTCCAGCCACACAGTGAATGTGCATCTCCTGTAATGTGCACGGTATGGCTTGCATTACAGGAGAGAAGCACTGAGTTAGTAAGCTCAAATCTGTTGCAATGAGTAGTAAGCATGCTTGCCCTTTGCTCCAGAAGGAGACACTATCTCCTTTGCTGTACAGACATCTTTGAAAGACAGTCTGGAGATGAGAGTATCAAGTGCATTATTTACAAGACATGCAGAAACAGGAGAGATGGCATGGAGCATTGTCATAGAGTGCTTCTCCTATCCCTTTCAGTCACACAAATGGTATTACAGTCTGTAACATTGTCTTCAAATATAAAGAGCCATCATCTTTTTTTTTTTTTTTAAGTACAGGGGATTGAGCTCAGGAGTACTCAGCCACTGAGCCACATCCCCAGCCTTATTTTGTATTTTATTTTGATACAGGGTCTCATTGAGTTGCTTAGTGCCTCACATTTGCTGACGCTGGCTTTGAATTCACGATCCTCCTGCCTCAGCCTCCCGAGTAGCTGGGATTACAAGCATGCGCCACCATGCCTGGCAAAGAGGCATTATCTTACTCAATATCTGTGATGGAAGAGCTCCCTTACAAATGGATTTCAATAATAAATGCAGACCTTATCAAATATTGTCCTGCACAACTTTTATTTAATCTTCCTCAGCAGCAGGCAAAGATTCCAGCCCTAGGCATAAGGCGGAGTCATCAGGATTTCCCTCCACAGTGTTTTCCAGCTTGCTTCACCTTGCCCACTACCCTCCCTCCCCGAAATGGGCTGGTTTAGTGTGCCCATCAATTGCAAGTTTAATCTTTCATCTCTAAGATGAAGCGAAAGACTGTACAATTAATAGATATTTCAATTTTGGGAACCATTAAAAATTAGGAAAAATCCCTCAACAGCCTCCAGTGCCCTCCCTCCATTCATTCAGCTGTTAGCCACCATGTTAGCTCCTGTTATGTGTTGAGTATTGTGTGGTAGCAGTGGAAACACGGCTGCAGTGGAAACACGGCTGCCGTGGAGTTTGTGGTCTGGCTGTGGATTGCCTTGTCCTGAGGGCACCTTTAGCTCTCAGGCTTTCCTCCCAGACCCACCATCTATACCATCCTGATGGCCCTAGTGATCCTTATGGATCCCACACGTCACTCCCGCCCCACCTTGCCTTCCTGGCAGTGGCATGTAGATGCAGGTGGGAACCAGGCTTGCTGACCTCTAATGCTTGGCTGTCAGGAAGAGTGGGGAAAGGGCAAGGAAGACAGGGCACTTCTGGGTTTCATCACACAAAGTCATCATGGTCATTTCCAGCACAGATGGTAGAGGCATGTAGGTGTGCAGTGACTGCTAAGGAAAGGCCTTCAGGCCTGCCTGTTCAGACACCTGCCCTGTCAGTGAGTGAATCACTCAAGATGAACAAATGGCTGCCACAGATGTGACTAGGTACTCTGGGTGGGTAAGTGAGCCCAGACCGATTCCTTACTTGCATGCTTACAAGGCTTATCTTTGGTATCTTCTCCCAGGAGAATGCTGCTTGGTGCCTTAGTTGGTGAGAGGTTTGGTTTTTTTCCCTTTACATTCTTATACCCCTATGACTTTCATGCTGGAGCAGAGGGTCTTACAGAGACCATTCTCCAAGTCCTTGAAAAGGCCCACAAGGCCCTCTGTGAGCTGGCCCTGGCCCCTGAGGCCTCACTCATTCTGTCCACTTGGTACCATTCTGGTTCTGGCTCCCTCTCACATCCTTGGGCTCCTCAGGCTTCCTTCATTTAAGCCCTTTGCCCACCCAGTTACCTCTACTAGGAACATTCTCCCTGTTTCCCCCACTCAGCCCAGCCTACACTTCCCCTTCCTACGGATCTCAGCTCAGGAGTCACTGTTGGGATATCCCTGACCCCTGTCCAAATGTAATAGTGCCCTGTGCTTTTTTCCAAGTGATTGTGAGTATTAAATAATTCATTGTGTGGTCCTCCTCGCCAGGTCCTTGGCTCTAGGATGCTCTCTGGTTCATCCTTTAGTGATGGAGCTCGGCTCCCCAGGCTCGCCATGGCTCTGCCACTGCTGCCTCCCTGTGCCCTTACAGAGGCAGCCTGAGCATGGAGCCAGAAACTCCTGTGCCCATCCCTGCAGAGCCTGACCGCCAGCACCAAAGGTGTCCTGTGCTCACCTGTGCAGTACAGCATTTCATGACAGATGTGCTTCAATTCAGGAAAACAGGTCAAAATCTACAAATGAATCCAAGGCCACAGTAGACAAAAAGATCATTTTAAACATCATTTAGTGCCTTTGAAATTCAGTCTATGAAAGTAGTTTCCACTCTGCTCTTCAGTGCCTTCATTAAAGGAAGAAAAAAACAAAAACGAGCGGCTCTGCTGGTGTAGCTGCACGTCAGATGCAGTCAGATGCAGTGGAGCTCACACGCTTCCTTCTCCGTGCCTGGCCCTGTCCCCTGGCTAAACCAGGCCTTCAGTTGGTATTGTGGACCTAGTGAAGCTGAAGGAATGCCCTGAGCCAGCAAAACAACAGTCCAAGGAGTGGCAGCTCCAATTCTGTCTTCCCCAAGTGCAGCCACTGGCAGACTTCCCAAAGGGAGGGGGAGAAACAGCACAGGCAGTTGTCTTCCTTAGCCTTTTCTCCTTCTCGGCACAGGTTTCGTCGCCTAAAATGTTGGTGCTGTGTGCTTCTGAGCTAGTGACTACCTTCCCGCTTCATGGGAACCACTCTGGCCCACAGTGGTAGGTACCTCGCCACCATATTGGTACTCAGTCACCCTAACTACTGGGGAGTGGCGGCAGTTACCTGACCCAAGCTGAACTAATCAGATTTTCTCCAAAGGGTTCAGAAGTAGATTCTTCTTGTGTGTGTGAACCTAACAGGCTCAAAAGCTGGGAGAGGCGTCCCCTGCCACGCTGACAAGGGCAGGGAGAGCAATCTGCAGAGACAGAAAATTCAGGTGATGCCAAAAGAGGCAGAGGGACAGTTGTGTGCTTTGTTGCTTCCTGATTTCAGTTCCTTCTTAGCCTCTAGGGCCTGCTTGAGGTCTCCATGAGTGTGGCAGGCAGGATAATGCCCCCCCAATGATGTTTACCCCTAATCCCCAGAACCTGTGACTACATTATGGCAGAGGGGAATTAAGGTTGTTAATTGGCTGACTTTAGGGAGATTATCCTGGATGATCCAGGTGGGACTAAGGTAATCACCAGGGTTTTTTTAAAAATGGAAGATAGCAGCAAATGGAATAAGTCAGAGAGAAATACTATGTTGGTAGCTTCAAAGATGATGAAGGAACAAGCCAAGAAATTCTGGGTAGTCTGTAAAAGCTAGAAGAGGCAAGGAAGTGGTTCTCTCCTACAGTGTCCAGGAACATAGCCCTGCTGACACCTTGATTCTAGCCCAGAGAGATCTCTGTCAGAGTTCTGAACTACAGAACTGTAAGGTGATACATTTGTGTTGTTAAAAGCCACTAGATTGTGGTCATGTGTTAACAACAGCAATAGAACAAAAATATACAACGTAATAACGTAAACTAAGATTGCTTGAGCTGATTTCTGTTACCTCCAACTCAAGAATCCTACTCTGAATGGCTTGGATCTTTTACTCTTGGTTTTGGAGTAATTATTTTGTGTCTCAGAGGCAATTTTTTTTTCTGAATAAGATTCTTTCACTTATTTATTTAGTGGTAAAAACTCAACTCAGGATTGTTGTAGGAGGGACCAAAGAGAAGAAACAGCATGTGCCTTCATGGAGTGCACATCCACAGCGGTCACAGACCTTCACAAAAGCAGAAAAGAAGGGCCCCGGGAGGGAGGTCTGGATAGTGCAGAAGTGCAGAGGAGGGCTGGGGCTTTCCAAGAAGTTTCTGGAAGGAAGAAATCTGATTTGGACCTTAGAAGAGGGAAGGATTTGCTGAAGGCTCAGTGGAGAATCAAAAGCAGCCACATCAGGGACCTGGAGGAAGCTTTAGCAGGTATGAAGGGCAGTGGTAGATGACAAGGTGGGGCAGATGAGCCACTGCCAAATTGTGAAGCATCATTAATGCCAAGATAAGAAATCTGCCTTTTCTCAGAGGGCAACTGTGAGCTATAGAAGGCTTTTGAACAGGGGAATGGCTGGTTTGGGGTTGTGCTTTGGAAGGGTAAATCTGGTTTTACTTTCCAAATGTTAAATAATCTTTGAGCCTCAAGCAGTGTGTTTCCTGGGCCTTTAAGAGCCCCAGATATGAACACTAACATGGAGGAGGTGGGAGGCGGACTCCAGGTGCCTTAGGGAACTGGCACTATTGTAGAGTTTGTCGCCTTCTAGCAGCTCCCACTACACCTACGAGGCAGCAAAACTCGCCCAGGGCTGTGCTGCTGTCTGACGTGCTGGCCATTGCTCTGTGGTCAACTCCTCACTTCCAGGTCTCAGCTCCTAGGTCTCCCCTCATACAGACTGTCCCTGACCCCAGTTACTCCTCCTTGTCCAACGCACCACAGGTCAGGGGAATGCACACACTCTTGATTCTGTCATAGGTACTCTGAGTCAGGACCATGTCCCTGCCCCTGGCATATTGTAGGACAATTTGGGGTTAAGTACAAGCAGACCTTTGGTTCAGAAGCCAAGGCTGGCCTCCCTAAGCTTCAGACCTGCAGGGCTCCACATCTCTCTTCTCATGCAAATCCAGGATGTAGACTAGAATATTCAGGAAGGGATTCATTGATGTGCCCTCCTGCTGTGCTCACAGTGAGGGCTCCCAGAACAATAGGGCTGGTCCTGCCAGCACTCAGCTGCCCTGGCCTTGCACCAAGGGCCACTGCATGCTCAAAGACCAGCCACCAGAAGTCACTCCCACTCTGCTAGTGGTGAAACACATGAATCAGGGCCTGCCACCAAGAAGGCCTGGCCATGAGGACTCCACAGTCAGCTATTCCCCCATGGAGCTGGAGAGGGAGGGGTCTGCATCTGCTCAGGTGTTGTGGAGAAGAAGGGCAAGCGGGGTAGGAGGAGCAGTCTGGGATAGACATCCAGGGCCCCTCTAGCATCTGAGCCTCCATGGGAGGACTCCTGGCAGGGCTGACTTGTGTGCCTGCCAAATTCATGTGGTGAAATCCTAACCCCAACACCTCAAAAGGTGACTTTAGCAGGAGATAGGGACTTTAATCCCCAGTACCAAATTCTATATTAGAGCTCTCCAGAGTAAAAGAGCCAATGAGATAGCTGAAATGACAGAGAGTTGATAGGTGATAAGGAATTGGCTCATGTGATTATGGAGGCTGTCTTAAGATCTGCAAGCTGGAGACCAGGAAGTTCCTGGCATAGTCCCTGTCTGAAGGCCACAGGCTTAAGACTGGAATTGCTGATGTTTCAAGTCAAGTCTGAAGGCAAGAGAAAAAAGCAGTGTTTTAGGATGATGGCCATCAGGGAGGAGGAATTCCCTCTTCCCCACAGGAAAGTTGATCTTTTTATTCTATTCAGTCTTTCAGCTGACTGGATGAGGCCCACCTCCACTGGGGAGGGCAATCTGCTTTCCCCAGTCTAGGAGTCAAGTGTTAATGTCATCCAGACACACCCTGAGTAATGTCTGACCAGATATCTGGACACAGTCAAATCGACATATACAATGAGTCATCTAAGTCCACCCTTTGTCAGCTTGACACCTGTACAGTGCACCTTGTACTCCTGATCCAATTTGACCAGTGTTCTTGTATAAGAAGAGGAGAGGGGACATTCATGGACACCCATGTGAAGGGCAGCAGGAGCAGGGCCTGCAAGCCGAGGAGAGGCATCTGAGGGACCTGCCCTGCCAGTACCTTGATCTTAGACTTCAGCCTCCAGAACTAAGAGAAAAAACAAATCCTGTTGTTCAAGCTGCCCTGTCTGTGGTGTCTAGGTTCCAGCAGCTCCAGGAGCACCCTGCCCCCTGAGGAGACTTGGGGTTCCTTCACTTCCCTGGCTGCCCTCTTTCCTTGGTCGGGAGCACCTCCCTCACCTCCAGGGCTTGCCTTGCCTTTCCTCTTTAGTCCTCTTTCCTCTTTAGTCCTGGAAAGTCGAGGGGGAGGCTTTGCTTGTGTTTTTCAGGTGGGACCAGGAGGTTGGAGTTCCAAGAGCTTGGGTCTTCTTCACTAACTCGCCTTTCAGGGGAAAGGTCTAGAAATCTGTTCTCAAGCCAGGGCCCCCAGCCTAGGAGGTGTCTCTGCAGAGGCCTGCCTTGGGAGCAGCATGGAGGGAGGCAGTCTTGGCACGCATCCTTGCCAGTGCCTGGCCCTGTGTGCACTGCGTGCTGTGGCTGTCGCCTCTGGGCACAGTGCCTCCTCAGCACATCCTCCTTCAGCACCCCCTGCTGAGGAAGGGAGGATGGGCACTCTGAGAAACAACACGCCTGTCTCGGAATCCACTGAGCAACCACAAAAAGGAGGTTGTATAGTGTGCGTCCATGTGTGTCTGCAATATTTATATTCATGATAGCAGTTTTCTTGACACACAGACACTCTTCAGGAGGAAGCTGAGAAAGTGAGTGGCAGTTTCTCCGTGTCCAACAGATTTTTTTTTTAATATTTTTTTAGCTGTAGATGGACATAATGTCTTTATTTTTTTATTGCTTTGTATGTGGTGCTGAGGATCGAACCCAGGGCCTCACGCATGCGAGGCAAGCGCTCAACCGCTGAGCTACAATCCCAGCCCCGTCCAACAGATTTTTTAAAATTTTTAGTTGTAGGTAGACACAACTTTATTTTTATTTATTTATTTTTATGTGGTGCTGAGGATCAAACCCAGGGCCTCATGTGTGCTAGGCAAGTGCTCAACCACTGAGCTCAATCCAAGCCCCTCCAACAGTTTTTTGAATCGAGTCCAGAAAAGGAAGCATTCAAAGAAGCTTCTCTGGCACTTTCATGACTGGTAAACAGGAGACTCAAGTGAAGGTGGGGGCTCAATCCTGTCCTGTCAAGGTGGTCCCAGGCTGTCCAAGCAAAGCTCCTCACCACTGCTCCATGTGGAAGCCTCAATTGCACACATGGGCCCGCCATGCACCGTGTCTGGCCTGCTGGGGCTCACAGGCAGACTGTTGGCCCCTGGGATCTCACAGTGGGGATGGAGAGAGACACAACTATTATCTTAGGAGGACCAACAAGTGCCACAGTGCCCTGGAGAGAGGCTGTGTCTGGGAGCAGCCAATGCTTCCAGTTGGTGCTGGCCCATTATCCTGGAAGAAGGTTCTGTGATCCCCAGCCCTGGTATAGGGAACACATTTGCCATGATTGAAGCACCCTTTCCCCAGGTCACAACCACCATACCATTTCTTCTATTCTCTCATATTCTCTCTGGTGGTATTCATGTGTAGGTCCCTCCCAGCTGACTTAATGTGCTTAGGACAGGGAGATGTATGGCCCAGAGTTGATAATGCCTGGCGCATTGCTGGTGCACAGGTGCCATTGTTGAATTTCACACCATAGAAGATATGTTTAAGGATGGCCTCCAGCAAGGGTCCCATCAAGGAGGTCCAGAGGCAGTTATAACCCTGAGTAGAATTAGAGATGGAAAGAGACCAGGTTTGGTAGGATTTGAAGTTTGATTTAGGTCTTGTTCTGGTTTCCTGCCACTCCACTGCAGACGTGGAAAACCACTCCTGGTCCTCTAGTAGAAATGAGTCTTAGAAAGTGAGCCCAAGGCACCCCAAAGAATGTGTCTGCCTCAGGACAGTAGCCCTTAGAGTCAGCAAAGCCGGTACATGGTGCAAAAAGAAACACCTCACTTCTCAATGGCTTAAATGACACAGGCTTATTTCTTGTTCCTACTATATATCTGTTGTGGGTGGTTGGGTGGCTATGGTGAGGCCTGTGGATTGTGGCCTATTAGGTGCCTAGGCTGGTGGGAGAGGGCTTCTGCTTGAAGGTTCCCTCTGCGCGGCTCACTGCACTCAGACTCCCCAAGTCTCAGCCTGGAGGTGACCCTAGCACTTCCACTCATGTGCCACTAGCCAGAGCAAAGCACACTCGCCTTCCCAGCCAGCAGGCTGTTGTAATGGTCCAGGGACGCAGGAGAGGTGGAACAGTGTGTTTGTGAACAGCCCTTGGATGGCAGATTGGCCATAGAGGGGAAACTGCTGGTGGCAAGAGGTCAGGAGCAAGCTGGGTCTTCCCTACCCTAGGACTGAGCCCAAGCAGGCACCAGCAAGGCAGGCCTTGGAGAGCTGGGCTCAGGAACTTCTGTCACCCCAGAAAGCTTCCCCTTGCTTCGGCTTTCTCAGCAGACAGTGAAGTCCAGTTGAGGGCTCAGCCAGGCCTGGTAATTTTACCCCATCTCAGCCTTGTTTGGGAAACAGCAGCCGCAAGGCTGGGGCTGGAACACCATCAGAAACCAAATGGTTCTCAGTCTCTTTTTATTTTTTTAACTTTCAGGGGTCAAAAAAGGAAAATGAGATAGGAATAAAATTTAAAAGAAATAAGACAGAAGCCACGATGCCTTGTCCTTGCCAGGACTATTGGTCAAAAAGGAGCAGAGGATGGATGGGCTGATGGAAATCATCACTGCAGAGTAAGACTGGGTTGTCACATGCTGTCAGAAATCAGGCCACCCAGAGAGGAAGGGCTCTCAACAGCAAAGGCCAGGCTTCTGAGCCGAAAATGAGGCAAAGAAGACACTCGCTGAGAGGGGTTGTGGGTGCAGGAGAGGGCATGGAGACGGGAAGCCTGTGGGAACCTGGCACCTGTTTCCCTATGGCTGAACCAATGTGGACACATCCCACTGCCACTGCCCTTCCCCCAGCATCGCACTCCAGCTGTGACTTTTAAGTGTCACTTTGGGAGTCAATGAATGCAGGTCTGTGAGGGTTTGGCATTCATTCCTCAGGAGATCCCCAGGCCAGGTAGAGGCACCTGGACCCACACAACTTATCTGGGGCCTCATCCCTAATTCACTGGGCCCAAGGGTACCCCAGTATTTCTAGGGAAGAGGAGTTTCTCTGACTCTCCCAGAAACATCCAGAATATTCACACATCCTCTCTTGAATCTTTCTCATCCAAATCTCTGGGGAGTGGGACATTTTTCCTGGGAAACAGAAGTACCTACCAGTCATCTACATGTTGGTACCTCAGTTTACCCACTATTAAAACTTAAGCCACATCCGAGATAATAAGGACAAAGGGCAAATGCGCCTCTGGATCTTGGCTCACAAGCCTCAGTTACTCTGTCACACAGTGGGCATCACTGGAGCCAGGGTATTTTCACTTAGATCATCAGGGCTACATTCCTGGACCTCACCCTGCAAACAGCCAGTAAAAATAGGCATTTTTTTTGTTCCAGCAAGTCAGCCTGACATTCTTGTTGGAGCTGTGTCTCCCTTCCCAACCGGAGGCCCCAGTAAAGGTTTTGCTGAATTTTTGTACTTATAAGACTCGATTTCATTTCTGATGGAGTCTAAGTTCTCACAACCCATCTGCCACTTTTTACATGATGGAGACTTGGGGACCATAAACACTGAAGCTCTGGGTGATTTTTGGAAGACCAAGGCTTGGTTGTCGTGATCTTGTCTTCTAGTTTCCTGCTGCCCCCGCCTTCCTGAAACCTTCTGGAAAGGGCTGCATAGGCCATACCAGTGAGGGACAACCCAGTGACTTAGGGCTGGGAACATTCTGACATAGGCAATGATTTTGTCCAAGTGCCTTTGAAGGAATCAGGCTTAACACTCTTGTTTGTTGAGGTGGAGTCTTTGAGCCAGCAAACGCAGAAGTGCCCCAACCTGGCCCTGAGAGCACAGGGGAGCACTTCAGAAATGAGGTGAGGCCTGTAGAAAGGGTCTCCAGATGTGGCTCACCCTGGGCACCAGGCCAAGCTGCTCAAGCTGCAGCCGCGTGGGCCTGTAGGCATTGAGGTTGTTGTAGGGGGCGGGCGGGCTATCGTGGGGCCTGGGGGAGAAGAGGGCCTGTGGAGATGGGGCTCCCCAAGGCCCATGATAGGGCTGAAACTTGGAGGGTGGAGGAGGGTTTGGGGCCAGGGGACTGCCAGGCCCCGAGGACATGGACACACTCTGGTTGTGGGGGTTGCTGCTTGTCGACGCGCTGCTGAAGAGGTTGGAGGATGTGCGGTCACTGGGAGAGCAGCTGCTGCCACTGAGGCGGCCGTTGGGAATGCTGAGACTCTCTCTGGGCTGGAGGAGCGTGGCCAGTCTGGGGGACTTCAGGCCCATCAGGGGCTTCGAGGAGGCATAGAGGTGGCGGAACTCCTCGTCAAACAGCTCTACTGCCTGGCCCGTGAACTTGGAAATGATGTTCCGATGGACATGTCCGCAGAGCCAGGAGAAGCTGGAGGCAAGAGGAGAGAGGGGTGAGGACGTGGACGCTAGAGGCAGGACTGGTCTGTGAACCCTGGGATCGCTCGGGGCAGGAAGGGAGGGGTGCACCCAAGCCCCCAGCTCCCAAGCAGACTCTTCATCCTGGCAGAAACCCTGTTATATGAGCCCTGGGTGAGGCTCAGAGACCAGACATGTTTGCATGTGAGCAATTACGAGGGCAGGTGAGTCCCCAGCTGCAGGGTTTCCTCCGAGTGCTCAGATCAGGGCCCCTTACGTGCTCCCTGGGAGGCAGAAAGGAGCCGAGTGCCAGTCAAGTCCCAGCTACCCCCACTCTGTGCTCAGAGGAGTCACCCAGCAGCTGGGGCCCACGAGTCTCTCCACATGCAAGGTGAGACACTTGCCTCCTGCCACCACTCTGGAATCTGCAAAGAATGACTGCTAAAAGGTGGCTACTCCTGGGAAGGCCTGCCGTGTTTTCATGATCATCTAAAGTGCCTGTGAAGAGGATCCAGCCCCCGTTTTCAAGTGCATGCTCTTTGAGAGACCGTACAGGGAGCTCAGGGAACACCCAGAGGGAGCAAATGCTAATAGCTCGGGTTTATGCAAGGAAGTCACCCAAACACCACGGAAGACACCCTCAAAGACTCGCCCTGAGCCGGGCGCAGTGGTGCAAGCCTGTAATCCCAGCACTTAGGGAGGCTGAGACAGGAGAATCGTGAGTTCAAAGCCAGCCTCAGCAATGGCGAGGTGCTAAGCAACTTAGTGAGACCCTGTCTCTACACAAAACACAAAATAGGGCTGGGGATGTGGCTCAGTGGTCGAGTGCCCCTGAGTTCAATCCTCAGTTCCAAAAAAAAAAAAAAAAAAGACTCGCTCTGGCCCTCCATTTAGAGGACTTAGGTATATGTTTTATGATTCCCTGTTTTAAGCAAATTCTTTCCTATCTCTGATGAAAAACTCCTCCCAGCTCACCCCCACCCAAATCCTTGAAAATCCTGACAGCACAGATATCTCTACCCAGAGGATCAAACGGTGTTACTGGGTCCTTACTCACAGAGACCACCCCCCAGGTCGGGAACACCAGGGGAAGGACAGAGAGGACTTGGGCTGCCAATGAGGACAGTGCCAGAGCTGAACAGAAATGGGCCACTAAGGATGGGGTCCTCAGCTTCTAGTCTGAAGGTCGCAGCCCCTAGTCTGCCTGTTTTGCACCCAAAGGCCCAGCCCTAGAGTACCTGCTCTGTCAGGTAGGGTGGGCCCCAATGTGGCCAGGATAATCCTGGGAACAAGAATGATGTTTTGATTAAACCTTTCTCCCCTGCCCAGGAGCCACCCACAGCCCCAGAGAGCCAGCTGCTGATGTTGAGCCAGGAACCAGCCAGGTGGCAGGGAAGGGGGCAGACACAGGGACAGTGGGGCTGGGCTGCACAAGAAACGAATTGCCCTGTGCTGTTTGCACCCAGGTCCAGTCAGGCTGCATGCTGGTGCTCTGCTCAAAAAACAATCCCAAAACACCCTGGCAACTTCTTAGGCCCCTGTCTCTGCATGCATGTGTCCTCACATCCCCTGTGCTTACTTGTGACACCTCAGCTAACTCTGTGTGTCCCCTTCATTCCCTGCATGCCTGCATTTGCTCAGCATGTCTGTACATCCCATGCTTTAGCTATTACCTCCTTCCTTCCTTCCTTCCTTCCTTCCTCCCTTCCTTCCTTCCTTCTCCCTCTCCCTCCCTCTCTCTCTCTCTCTCTCTCTCTCTCATTTTCTCTCTTTGCCCCACCCATCGGGAGACATTTTTGCTTCATTTTTGCTGCTTCCTGGCTCTTTGGTGCATAGCATTCACTGAGTCATAATCTCTGGCTCATAACCCACCCTCTCCATTGGCCTATTCATGGCCCATGTTTTATTCATTTATCAATTTAATTAGGTTTTTTAAAAAATGTCATCAGTGCCTATGAACCCCCACCTAAATAAAAGCTAGCCTCTTGACCATGACCAGCACCCAGGCACATGGCCATCCCTGTGATCCAGTCTCAGGATCCTGAATTTTAAAAAAATCAGCTTTGGGCAGGGGGGTGTAGCTCAGTGGGAGAGCACTTGCCTAGCATGTGTGAGGTCTTGGGTTTAATCCTCAGCTCTGCAAAAGGAAATAAAGTAAAATAAAATGAAATGGCACTATGACCCCTCTGATCATAACTCCTGGCTTTTCTTTTTCCATAATTAAAAACAATGTATAAGATATACTTTTTTAAAAACTGGAGATTGAAACCAGGGTGCTTAACCACTGAACCCTGCCCCCAGTCCTTTTTAGTTTTTATTATACCCGGTCTCATTAAGTTGCTTAGGGCCTCACTAAGTTGCTGAGGCTGCCTTTGAACTTGAGATCGTCTTATCTCAGCCTTTGGAGCCACTGGGATTTCAGACATGCTCTATCACACAATCCTGGCTATAATATACTCTTGAAAGTGAGTATTTTTACTTTAGTTCTTTTTAACATGTATCTAATCTTTGGAGATTTTTTCCACTTAATAGTACATTGCTAAGGTGTATCCATATTGTGGCTTGTTGATGTACACAGAACTTGGGTTATTTCTGTCATGGGCACTTCCACGGTGGCCCTTCTCACATGTGCCTTCCACCACACATGTGGACGAGTTTTCCTGAGATGTTTATCTAGGAGTGGAATTGCCAGATTATGAAGGGTGAAGATTCAGCTTTGGGAGAAAATGCCAAACTCTCCAAAGTCATTCTCCACACTTGCCATCCTATGAGCAATGTATGTAAGATCCTGTAAATCCAACGTTTGGTATTGTTGGTCTTTTTAGTTTTGTGTTGGTTGGGAAAAGTATAAAATGTGATAAGAGTCAGAGAGAAAAAAAAAAACAACACAAACCTCTGAGAGAATGGAGGAGAAGAGAGATGGGGAAGGCTAATCAGTCAGCAGCCATGGCAGAGAACCACAGCCTTGTGCCACCATGTCCTGCTCACACTCCAAGCCACCTAGAAGCAACAGGCACGTCTGTGGACTGCCTCACCCCAGAGCCACTGCAGGTCCAGCGTGACCGTGACCGCTGTGCCTTCCCTCCCCGGCTTCCGCTGGGAAGTGCTCCAGGTCCAGCCATGAGCTTCAGCTTTCCTCCATGTGCCATTTATTCTACTTATTTCGTTTTCACAAAATTCTGGACGTCATCCACTAAATTGATTTCACAGAGCACTAATAGATGGTGACACCGTTTGGAAGACTTCATTCCTTAAGCCACACAGAATGGCGGGAACCCAACCTGCTTTTATTCACTCATTCATTGGACAAAGCTTTATGGCCGCCTGCAACGCTCAGGCACTGTATCTGCTGTACTTGTGCCAGAAATGCAATGGAGGAGGAAACAGAGCAGCCCCTCTCTGAGCTCAGTGTTTACAATTTTGGCCAAACAAGCCTGCACACAAATAATTACAAATTGCTACAAGGGTGAAGCCTTTGAGAGCAACAGGATTCTGGATGGGGTGATCAGAGAAGGTCTCTCTGTCCTGACCACTGCCAGGTCAGTGTCCTAAAGATGAGGGGTTAGCAGGACGGAGGTGGCAAAAATGAGCCCTAGCAGAGGCCCTGAGCAGCAAGAACAAAAACCTGGAGACACGAAGGCACGTGAGAGGAGGCCAGTGTGGCTCTGACACAGAGGCACAGGAGACAGGCTCCCCAGAGGGAGGCCTGGTAAGGATGGGGATTTATTTATTTTGTTCTAAGAACAATGGCAAGCGTTGAAAGATTCTAAAGATGGGAACGATTTGATGTGGATCTTTCTGTCCCTGGGAGAGAAATCCCGTGGGTGGCATTGGGGTCAGGGCAGGAGGGCCAGTTGGAAGGCCACACTAGTGTCATGCTGTTCCTCATGCTGTTCCTGATGCCTGATTTTGCCTACCAGGCCCTCTCCCCATGAGAAATTTCTTATCTTTCAAGGCCCAACTCCAAGTAATAGTGGTGGCCTGCCAGGCAGAAGCTGCAGCCCACCCCAGAGCACTTGCTGACTCATGCTGACCTCACAGCACACATGCCCTCCTTCATGACCACTTCTCCATGTCTCTTTGGATTTTTATATTTTATTTTGAGACAGGGTCTTGCTAAATTGCTAAGGCTGACCTTGAACTTGGGACCCTCCATCTCAGCTTCCTGAGTAGTTGGGATTATAGGCATGTGCCACTGCGCTGGCTTACATAAGCATTTTTGGAGTGTGTCTCATGTGTCCCGTAGCTAATTTGCACTTGCTGTTTTAGTTAATTCTCATAACAATCTTATATAGTGTTACTGTTTCCCATTTTGTTCTGATGAGGAAAACAGCCCAGAGAGAGAAAAGCAGAGAGAGCCATTATAAACTAACAAATTCAAATTGTTATTCTCCTGGGGGAAAACATAATATATGATACTATGTTTTGCTTTGTTCAGAAGTAAAAACAGTTAACAGCTTTGGGATAGAGGGTGAAAAGATTCCCATCTGACAAACTGAAGATGAACAGAGCTTTTGTTTTCCCATGGTGCCCAAGGCAAGTTTATCAGGAGGAAGCCACCTCCCAGAAAGGCCCAGATCTGATCTCCCTGAAATGCTCTTTGAGCTCAAAATCTCTTGGTCCCTTGAGCTCCCTCATCAGTTTTCATTGTGCACACAGATAAACAGGCACTTGCGGCTCTTCATTTTCTTTTCCACCCATTGCCTTAGTAGTTTCTTGGCAGCAGTGTTCCCAGGCCCTTTCCTGTCTGTGGAGATAATCAGCCGTTGGTAATGCAGAATGCAGCGGTAGGTTCTGGAGGTGCAAAGTTGCTCAAAAGTAACAGTCTCATCTTTAACTTTGGGGTGTGGTCTTATAAATAAGAGTTTGGGGGGGTGGTTTTCTTTTAAATGTATCCAAACTTTGATCTATTGAAATTCAGATCATTTTAAAGTGAACTGTTTGGGGGCTGCTGCAGGGATGGAGCGCAGATGGCACCCGCTTTGATTTCTTTCCCAAGCTCCAGTCACTTTCAGCTCTTCCAGGCATTGGCTCCATCTCCTCCTTTCCCTCTGCTGAGGCCAAACCTGAGTTCCAGAGGAGAAAGTGACTAAGAGTGGGTCTTGAGACTCCACAGAATTTCTTAGTCACTATTCACAATCACCAGAGGGTGGAAATGGCCCTAATGTCTGTAAATGGATGAATGGATGAACAAATTGTGGTTCATTCATATAATGGAAGACTGTTCCATAATAAAAAGGAATTAAGTACTGACATGCTCAACTTGGATGAACTTTGAAAACACCATGTTAAGTGGAAGAAGCCAGCCACAAAAAGCCACGTACTGTCTGATACCATTCATATGAAACACCTAGAAAGGTACATACCTGGAAAATGCAGATTGGTGTTTGGTAGGAATTGGGGAGAGGAGGGTTAGGAAATGACTGTTTAATGGGCAAGGGGTTTCTTTTTGGGGTGATGAAAATATTTCAGAACTAGGTGATGGTTGTACCATGTTGTGAGGGTACTAAATGCCATTGAATTGTGTTCTTTTAAGTGGTTACATTTATGTTGTATGAATTTCACTGTAGTAATAATAAAGTGAGAGATAATTTCTCAGCAGACTCCTCACTCCAGTTTGGCTTCTTGGATCAGGAACAATTGCTAAAATCTAACAGAAAGTGTGAAAATAATAATGCCATGATTTGAATATTGGTGTGTCCCCTCAAAGGTCTGTATTGTTAAGGGCTTGGTCCCCAGGGTGGTGCTCTTGGGAGCTGGGGCCTAGTAAGAGATCCTCAGTCCTTAGGTATATCCTCAAAAGGGACATAGAGACCCTGCTGTCCCCACTCTGCTCTGATTTGAGATGTGACCACTTGCCCTACATACTCTTGCCATGGTGTGCTGCCCTCACAGGAAGTCAAACCAATGAAGTTGCCTGATCTTAGAATAAGCCTCCCAAATTGTAAGCTAAATAAAACTTTTCTCTTTATAAAGTTAGTTGCCTCAGGTATTTTGTTGTAGTAACACAAAGCTAACTAATGAAAATGATCTGGAAAAAATATATTTTGTGCTAAGGACTCAGTATTTATGTCATTCATAAGTTGAAAACCCTAATCCCCAATGAGGTGGTATTAGGAGGTGGGCATTTGGAAGGTGATTAGGTTATGAGGGTGGAGGCCTCATGAATGAGATTAGTGCCCTTACAAAGGAGACCCCAGGGAGCTCCCTTATCCCTTTTGCCATGGAGGGGCAAAGACATGCTTTCATCATAAAGACAGTGGGAAAGCATGGGCTTATGAACCAGATCATAGCCCCCTGCCAGACACCAAATCTGCCAGCCTTCAGAACTGTGTGAAATCAATATATGTTGTTAATAAGCCATCCAGTTTATGGTATTTTGTTATAGCTGCCCAAATGGATGAAGACACTGCACAAATCCAAGTCAGCAGAAAACCAAAAGTGGAAATATTAATGTCACAGAATTGACATTAGTCGAGGATTTAAGCTCAAAGGCATTAATAAATAGCCTGAAGAAAGATGGCAAACTTCAGATGTAGGCATTTGTTTCCTTTTTCTCCCTCCCTTTATGCTCCTCCTTCCCTGCCTAGGGATTCTGCAGTTGCCTCCCTGTGGCTGTATGATGGTATCTCCGGCTCTGCCCCGGGGTAAGGGCTCCCAATCCCTATCCACTGGCCCACTGTGCTGCAAGCCTGCTCTGCTCCCGTTCATTCCCAGTGTTGTCTTTCTGCTCTTACTTTAGCAGTCGCTGCTGTGTTCACAGTGGAATAAGGGCTATCCCTCTGTGCTCTCTGCCCCATTCCTTTCCTTCTCAAACTCAGCGTTCACAAACGGCCTCAGCGGTTCCTCCCTTCCATGACTGCACCCTCGCTGCCTCCCTCCCCGAAACCCACTATCAAATCCACTTCCCCACTGCCATCATCAAGGACATTTAGCAGAATATCCTTTAGGATCTGAAGGCAAGTCTCCAAAAGAGATGCAAGCAAGGAAACATGTTGGAATAAGTGGATGTTCAGACATTGGGACGTGAGATGCACAACACTGTGCATGTTAAGAACTGAACTGCACATTTAAGTAGGTGAATTGTCGGTGTGTGAATTAATAAATCTTAATGAATTTGTTGTATTAAGATGATAAAAATGTAAAGATGAAACAGAGCATGCACATGCACAATAAAAGTAAATTATGTCACTTTGTAGACATAGTGAAGAGATCTGAGAAGAGAAAAAGAGGAATCTATATCCCGTTGGAATATCAGGGGAAACTGAGGCACCTGCCAAAGCCTTTCTACCCTGAATGGGTACAGATTTTGTGCCTCTCATCTATGTGATAAGTTCCAGCAGTGCGCACAGCAGGAACACCCTGGTTGCTGCCAGGGTGTGTGTGAGCAGCTGGATGCTGGTCTGCACCTCCCCTGGCCCTTGGCACCACAAAGTCTCAAAGCCTTACCAGGAGAGAACCCAGTGCTCACCTGTAAGATCCAGACAGGACGAATCTCCAATCTGAGATGATGAACTTCTCCTGGATTTGGCCGGCAAATTTCCTGCCTGATTTGGCACAGTACACCTCTCCTTCCACACTCCGGATGGAAATGTTCTGTTGGAAAAATCAATGTGCCACTTATGAATTACACATTTACACATATAGACTGGCCTGTAGATTGAATGTGTCCCCCCAAATTCTATGTGGAAACCTAATGCCCAGTATCAGGAGGCAGGGTCTTTGGGAAGTGATTAGGTCATGAGGGTGAAGCCCTCAGCAAGGAGATTAGTGCCCTTACAAAAGAGATCCCAGAGAGCTCCTTTCTCTTTCTGCCAGGTCAAGGACAGTGAGAAGACAGCCCTTTTTGAACAAGGCAGTTGACCCTCACCAAACACTGAATCTGCTGGCACCTTCATGTTGGACTTCTCTGTTTCCAGAACTGTGAGAAATAAACTTCCACTGTTATTAAGCCATCTACTCTATGATATTCTGTTATAGCAGCATGAACAGACTAAGACAACCCACAAAGGGAAAAGTCTGGAAAGATGGTCACCAAGATGTAAATATGTGCTCTCGCTGGTGGGATTAGGGGCATTTTCATTTTTTCCTTGGCTGAATTTTCTAGGTTTTCTTCTTCATCCTGGCCTTAGCTGGTAATGAAAAAAAGGGGCGAGAGGACAAAGTTCAGACAAGACAGCAGATAAAAACAGACAAGGGCTTGACGCCTGTGGAGCCCTCTGCTAACTCTCCAGAGACCACAAGAGGTCTGTCACTTCCTTGGGGCCAAGCCCAGTCCTATCTGCTAACTGGTTTGGTGACATGTGTCCTTGACTGCAAGCTGGGCAGAGGGACACCCCAGAGCAGCCTGAGGGGGTGGTTTTGTGAAGTTCCCAGTAGACCCTGGATGGTCCAGAGAAAAGATGTGACCATTACCCAAATCCTGGCTCTACTTTTCCTTGGCCTCCTCAGCAGCCCCTGCTGCCCAGGCCTCGGCTGGACCCCTCAGAAGGCTGGAAGAAATGAAAGGGCAGGTGAAGTGTAGGGCTCTGTCTCAGGGTTAGGGCTGGGGAGGTGGAACACTGCCAGATCCCACCAGTGTCTGCTGGTTGCCAGGCAGGCTCTAGGAGGGGCACACCCAAGCTCTCTGTGAGATGGTGGGAGGGGAACACATCCCACTGTCCTGTGGTGAGCAGATGACTGTTGGGTGTGGCCAGTGTGCACCATAGAAACCATGCCAGGCGGTATGACCAGGTAATGTTGGGCAGATCCAGCAGTCAGTGGTGATGAGGTCTGTGACACCAGTCAGTGTGGATGGGAGGGAAGAAGGGAGGGGGCTTCATCCTTGTCTGGGAGGCTCTCCAACCTGCCTGAGCTGAAGGGAGTCATCAAAGGAGCCCCAAGGACCGCACATCCGCTGTTCAGCTGAGCCTACTCAGGAAAGCTACGAGTGGTTTTCCATGTGATCTTGAATTAGCTGCCCTCAAGTTTGTGTGGCAAATTAACTCTTATCTCTGGGTTTCTTTTCTCCCTGACAGAGAGGGAAATGGGAAGCTCGGTGAAGTCCAAGAGCATTAATTTCCTGTTGGGCCCAGGAGTTCTGCACACATATCCTGCAGCTCCTGCAGGTTGCCCTGCCCTGTGAGGCACATCCACTGGGTTTCCCCAGCTGAGAGGAGGAAAGAAATACATGGGGAGGTATTGCTCACCAGGCGTCAGATGCTAAGAACATCCTGCAGAATCCTCCCGCCATTTCTTTTCCTCTGTCACTGCTTTTTTGGAGACCATGTATTCCTTATGGTGTGGTCACTAGATAGAGGGAAGCCATCTGACCTACACAGGACTTGAGCAAGAAGTAAACCTTTATTGTGCCGAGTCATTGAAATGGGGAGAGGGGGCTGTTACCATGGCAAAACCCATTAGATCCTGACTGATATGAAGTTCCCTTAAGACTCTCATGAGGAAGGGGAATGGGTGTAGCAAAGATGGTTGAATGAGATGGTCATCACTACCCTAGGTGCATGTATGAAGACACAAATGGTGTGACCCTATCTGGTTTGCAACCAGAGAAATGGAAAAATTGAGCTCTATATATGTACTATGACTTGAAATGCATTTAAATAAATTAATTTTTTTAAAAAAGACTCTCATGAGGACCCCTACCTTGAGGTGACTGTCAGAGATCTGGACTTTGTCACACATCTCCTGGAAGAGCTTCACACCTCCCTGGTCCAAGAGCAC
This sequence comes from Xerus rutilus, assembly GCA_028644305.1. Taxonomy (NCBI): domain Eukaryota; kingdom Metazoa; phylum Chordata; class Mammalia; order Rodentia; family Sciuridae; genus Xerus; species Xerus rutilus. The sequence goes on along the minus strand of CM053400.1, from coordinate 166,849,434 downwards.
ACAGACGAACACCCCACGCTTGTTGGCTGCCTCTAGAATATCACAGAAGATCTCCACATCTGTGAACACATCCATCAGGATGGCCAGGACCTGGGCCAGGGCAGAAGGCTCAGTTACCGGGGAAGTCAGGGCCAGGTGCTAACTAGTCTTAGCCAAATTTACTGAGGCCCAAAGGTCTGAGAGGGCCAGGGGAGAGTGGATCAGAGGAGAGGAGGGTCTGAGTGATCAGGGTTCAAGGAGGGGAAAGAAAGAGCTGGAGTGGAGGTCTCTGCCCCTGTCCTGAACCCATCTCCCAGCCCCACTGCATTGTCCAGGTCCCTATGCTCATGTTGGACAGGATGCAAAGGAGGATGGGAGGAAGGCTGGAAAGGGAGAGCAGAGGGGCTGGGCATCTGGTGGAGCTGACTTTCTGTTCAGTTGGCAGGGGGTCTGGATTGCTCATCCTGGGCTGGATGTCAGAAGAGGAGTTCTAATAAGACCCAGGACTCATTGGAACCATGGTCCTGTTATCATAGGATTTAATTTGCCTACATTTAAGCTTATGACACCAAAGCTGGCCCTCTTTCTTTGCTGAAAGATAAATGCCCTCTCTTCAGAGATGCTGACAAAAGAGATGACCTCCTCACCCTGATAGCTCAGTTAATGCTGCCAGTTCGGTGCCAGGGAGCCCTTGTTCCTTTGAGACAGCACTGGTGTGGAGATGACTGAACAGAGAGGGCACGTTTGGAAATAACCTTTGCCACCTTGGAGGGTATAGCAGGTTGAATTGTGCTCTGCCCAAGTATAAGTCTACAGCCTAACCACCAGAATCTGTGGGTGAGGATGAGACCTCGTTTGGGAAAAGGTCTTTGCAGATATAGTTACATAAAGTATCTCAAGGTGAGGTGACCCTGGATTACTTGGGGGTACCTAAGTCTAGTGACAAGTATCCTTATAAGAGGTACCAGAAGACTGAGTGAAGACAGGAAGAGATTGTGGTTAGGCAGCCACAAGCCAAGAAATGTCCGGATCCACCAGAAACCAGGAGACTCAAGGACTCTTTGAGCCTTTGAGAGGAACACAGCCCAAATTACATCTTGACTGTAGGTTTCTGGCTTTTATTTTATTTTTATTTTTATTTTTGTGGTGCTGGGGATTGAACCCAGGGCCTTGTACATGTGAGGCAATCACTCTACCAACTGAGCAATATCCCCAGTCCCCTGGCTTTTATTCTTTTTTTTTTTTTTAGTTGTAGATGGACACAATATCTTTATTTTATTTATTTTTATGTGGTGCTGAGGATCGAACCCAGTGCCTCACGCATGCGAGGCAGGCGCTCTACCACTGAGCCACAATCCTAGCCCGGCTTTTATTCTTTTAGAGAACAAATTTCTATTGTTTTAAGACAACAAACATGTGCCAGTTTGCTCTGGTAGCCCCAGGAAACTAACACAGATGGGTACTAGAGAGGAACAGTGATCTAGTAGGGGTTAGGAAACTTCGACTCCAGTCTTGGAGCTTTGGGAAACCAGCTGAATGACTATATAAGTCACTTGATCTCTGGATCTCAGTTTCTTTGCCTAAAAAACACTGTTCAGTAATGGAGCTTTAAGTATCATGCAATGTGGGTCTAACCATAAGCCTAATAATGTAGATAAAAGCTCCACACTCAGGTAAACATGGTTTTTTTAAAAAATATATTTTTTAGTTGTAGATGGACACAATACCTTTATTTTATTTATTTTTATGTGGTGCTGAGGATCAAACCCAAGGCTTCACACATGCTAAGGCACGCGCTCTACCTCTGAGCCACAACCCCAGCCCCAACATGATTATTTTTACATACTGTTAATATGACTACCATTTTTTACATACATTGTTCATAAGAAAGTGTAGGCAAGGTTAGAATAGCATTGTGCAAGTTCATGGTCTTAACCCCAGTTATAGGAGAGGGTTAAAATGACTCTCATTCCTCTGTGGGCATAAACAAAAGGAGCAGGAGCCGGGCGCGGTGGCTCAAGCCTGTAATCCCAGCACTTAGGGAGGCTGAGACAGGAGAATCACGAGTTGAAAGCTAGCCTCAGCAATGGCAAGGCGCTAAGCAACTCAGTGAGACCCTGTCTCTACATAAAACACAAAATAGGGCTGGGGATGTGGCTCAGTGGTCGAGTGCCCCTGGGTTCAATCTCCAGTACCAAAAAACAAAAACAAAAAAAACAAACAAACAAAAGGAACAGGGTAGGCAGGGCTGGATCTGGATAGGGCCAGTCAGAGGGTAGGTGGGACTGGATCTGGATAGGACTAATTAGAGGGTAGGCGGGGCTGGATCTGGATAGGGCCAATCTGCACAGCCAGGTGAGGCTGACTGAGAAGGAGAAACAGGAAGCACTTGGTATAACACCTTCCTGAAAGGGAAGAAGGTTTGGAAGCAGAGCTGGGTAGGCCAGCTCCAGGAATCCACAGTTTCTGAGAGATGGGCTCAGGCAGGGGGATGCCGGTCTGCTGGGACAGACCCTGCATATGGAGCCATCCTGTCAAGTGGGAGCCAGTCCTGGCACCTGGGAGCTCCTCAGGGGCTGGAGATCCTGCTGCTTCTGGAAGGGCAGGGATGGGAGAGGAAATGGGATTTAGGTCCTGGTGTGGCCACTACCAGTGTTGGGGACAGGCACTGGGGGCACTTAGCACCCCGACCCCCACTCTGTGCTCCTGCTTCTCCTTTTTCTCTTCTGTATTCTAATGTTCATCTTTTTTTTTTTGTCTTTATTTTGAAGGATGACATCACAACAGCAAGGTTTTGTTATAGAGTTATAGGTCCATCTCATGAAATTTCCACAGCTAGTCCCCTGGCCTCCCAGGTGAGGAGCCAGGGAACCTTCCCCAGCCACATCGCTGGACGGTGGCAGACAAGCCCCAGACCTCAGCCCTGAATTTGTGACCCATCATTCTGCTCCAGGTCTATAAGAAGAGTTCTGATGTCCATCTGTCCATCTATCTACCTACATTGGATACAGCCTGAGGGAGGGAGTGTGAAGGAGGTATATTCCAGAAAAAGAAAAATAACTCCAGTTCTCAGTTTCTCTGCCAGGAAATAGGATTCTAACTTGTCTCCACTCCAAATTCTCCAATGGCCTTAGGCTTGCCTGATAAACTTCCCAGGTTTTTTGCTCTCAGGATCGCTTCCTTCTCCTCTTAAAAATTATTCACAATCTCAAAGAACTTTTGCTTATGTGGATTAAAGCTATCAATACTTAGCATATTAGAAACTAAAACTGAGGAATTTTTGAATAGTTTTATTAATTATTTTAAGATATCAATAGTTGCTCCATTACATATTAACATAAAATAACAGGTTTAATGAAAAGAACTAGCTCTAAGCTGGGCACAGTGGCACACGCCTGTAATCCCAGCTGCTTGGGAGGCTGAGGCAGGAGGATTGCAAGTTCAAAGCCAGCCTCAGCAACTTAGCGAGGCCCTAAGCAACTCAGTGAGACCCTGTCTGTAAATAAAATATAAAAAAGGGCTAGGGATGTGGCTCAGTTGTTAAGCATCCCTGGGTTCAATCCCTGATACCAAAAAAAAAGAAAAAAGAAAAGAACTAGCTCTAAAAATATGGTGAAGCCGGGTGCGGTGGCGCAAGCCTGTAATTCTAGCACTTTGGGAGGCTGAGACAGTAGAATCGGAAGTTGAAAGCCAGCCTCAGCAACAGTGAGGTGCTAAGCAACTCAGTGAGACCCTGTCTCTACATAAAACACAAAATAGGGCTGGGGATGTGGCTCGGTGGTCGAGTACCCCTGAGTTCAATCCCCGGTACAAAAATGTGTGTGTGTATACACACACACACACACACACACACACACACACACACACCCATATATATATAGTGAGCAGAGTGGCCTTATTGTACATTTTCATGTGCATATGGTGGAGCTGGGGATGGAGACCAGGGCCTCATGCATGTTGAACAGGTGCTGTACCATGGATCCGCTCTGGGTTTACATTTTGCTAATCTCTGTGACATCTGAATTCACCGGGGGAAGTGGCTTCTCCTGTCTCCTGCGTCAGTCTGCTAAATACCTGGTCTGGGTGGAAGTCGAGAAGACAACCCAGACTCACCTGGATAAGTGGTGAGAAGGGAGCGGCTGGTCCTCACGGAACCTGTGGGAGGCCTCAGCCTCCTGCAGGCACTTGTGACCCACCTGGGAGCTGTTGTTCCCACCCTTTGGCTCAACACAGAAGGTGCAGCACCACTGCCCCACCTTCCTTGTCCTCACTGCTCACCACTCCTCGAGGTCCCACAGCCCCAAGCTCTAGTCCCACCAGGGAATGACGGCGTCTGCCCACCTCCAGGACATAAGCCTTTTCATACCTCCTGACGTTTGCCTTGGACACTCCCCAGGCCTAGAATTCCTTTCCTGTCCTCCTCTGCCTGGCAAACTCTTACTCAGCTTTTGAGACTCAGCTCTGAGGCCACCTCTTTGGGAAGCCTGCCTTAGTCACCTTCCACCTGCTCCAAGGCACGGAGGGCTTCCCAGGCCTGGGGCTGCTGCACGCAATGTCCTCCTGTCCTCTCAAGGGACAAGCAGCCAACAGAAGTTCCCCAAGGACAAGTGACCTCTCTTGTTCCACTCTGCCATTCTGTGCTTTGTGGAATGAAGGGATTGGAAGGAAGGTGGCTCCTGCTTCTTGGGGAGTGGAAACTGCTCCAGAAAATACCAAAGGGATTGGAAGGAAGGTGGCTCCTGCTTCTTGGGGAGTGGAAACTGCTCCAGAAAACACAGCAGGCTGGCTCCTCAACTTGTCCGCTCTCTCCCCGTTTCAGGGGGCTGAGGCCATAGGAGAGGGAGAGTTCAAACCCACCTTTCCTCCCCCTCTCTGGCTTCTACTTCTGTAGACAGCCTGTGACTAGCATCCAACCTAACTGCTGCCACATCTCTGAGAACAGGCCATCCCTGAGCCCTCGCACGTGTGAGTGCATGAGTGTGTGTGTGTGTGTATGTGTGTGTTTGAATGAGAGGGATATCACAAACAGCCCACAGGAGCCTGGCTAGTGATAAAATAAATGGCTGAAAGCCTTAGGAGCCCAGGACAACAGGGAGTAGTGGAGACTGTGTAGCAAAGGGGACCCATTCAAAGAGGTGACCACAACTCTGCACCCACACAGTTGGATCTATCTGCCAGGAGGAGCTAGAAATTCTTACTTTTAGGTGAATTCTGTAAGGTTAGTGTTGTCACAAGTTCATAACATGCTATATTGTTGAAAGGGACATGAACAGACTCCAGGGCCACAGAAGTGGAGGAGGATGGCTTGCCAGCAGAGGCTCTGGCAGGGGGTTGCGTCTCTCAAGCCCTGACTGGCCTCTTTCCAGAACTCTCTTGCTCTGCAGCTGCCTCTGTGATTGAGGGCCTCTTGGCAACTCTGGTCCCTAAAAGAGCCCTAAAAGAGCTCTGGACATCATACAGGAAGACCAGGGCTCACACACTTGGGAACAGGCCTTTGGAGCAAGAGGGGACCTCTGTCTAGCATGTAGGCTGAGTCCCAGGAGGTCAGGGGACTTGAAAGAGGTGGTGGGTGGCCCCAGGCAGCTCCAGCTCCTGGCTGCCTGCCCAGACCCGTCTGTCAATCTGATGCAACCCTGTCACAGAAACATGCTTCCAAGCAGCCCAGTCACGTGAAGTCACTCCCTCCGTTGCTACCTTCCGTTTGAGTTTCCAGAATCTCCCCTTCTACAAGTAGCCTCCCACCCTTGGTGGCTTTCTTCAGAACCTCGACATTTCACACAGTATTGACCCTGGGAGGGGATTCAGTCATAAGACTAGGATCCTAGCAAAAAATATGCTAAAATATCAGCATGTATTTTTAAGAGTTTTTTTTTTTTTTTTTTTGCCTATAACAAAATAAATAGTTTTAATGACAAAAAGAAAAATCAAACTTTTTTTTTTAATAATAGGACTTGAACCTCCAGGGCTCTGCCACTGAACTACATCCCCAAACCTCTTCATTTTTGGTTTTAAGACAGAGTCTCCCTATATTGCCCAGGCTCACACTGGCAATCCTCTTGCCTCAGCCTCCCAAGTAGCTGGGATTCCAAATGCATCAACACGCCTGGCAAAAACCAACCTCTACAGATGACGAATCTGTCAATCTTTACAGATGAGAGAGTTCTTTCCTTAAAGTCCATTCTCACCCCTGCCCCTCTGCAGCTTCCGGAGGGAGGGGAGATCCATAACCCTGTGCTGAATGATCATTTTATGTACCTGGGTAGGGCGAGGCCTCAGATAGCAAGTCCTTCCACTTATTCTCCAGCTGACAGAGGCAGCCACCTGAGGCCTAAGAATACAGGGGCCCTGGAGAACTCTTGGCCTGGCCTGACTCAGCTGATGTCATGCTCTGTCTTAAGTACTTAAGGTCCTCTTCTAAAGTCTCTGATTAAAATATCACTATTTGGAGAAGGGAGAAACTTTCTCTGCTGTGGGCCCCATCTTCTGCCTGGCCACTGGCTTGGTTCAGGGGTCACAGCATCACCTGTGGGCAGAAAGGTCTAAGCAGAGTCTGAAAGGACAAGGGGCAAGTGTGTGTCTCAATGGAGTGGTCTCTCTCATTTGGAAGCAAAGAGGTGGGCTCCTCACCCAGCCTGGGGAATTCAGAAAAGTGTTCCCCAAGAAAGAGTAACATTAGGGAAGGTGAAGGGCACCCAGGCAGAGGAATGGCATGCAGAGACCCGAAGCCACAGCTTGACGGGTGGAGAATCCACAGGGCACATGATTTTGAGTGGAAGGAGGTGAGACAGGGGCTGTGAACCATCAGAAGGAGTTTGCACCTCCCACCATTGCAGACAGAGCTGCAGATGGCACCAGACAGGGAAAGGACCCAGTTAGACTTGCAGTGCACGGGAAGGCTCTGCTGCAGTGTGGAGGCTGGGTGGTTTGGGGTCCAGATGGAAGAGGAGGGCCAGGGAGGAAGTGATTGCAGAGTTCCAGTGATGGATCTTGGTGGCCTGTGCCCAGGCTGTGACAGGTGACATTGGGAGGTCAGTGATCCACAGCAAGGCAGAGCGCAATGCCCCCAACTCCATCCTAGACCCCAATCACCTGGATTCTGTCCCTGAGAGCAGGACGCACCCCCTCTCCCTGCTCTGTCTCTTCCTCCCGCCACCACCAAGGAGACACAGGCTCCACTGTTACTACCTGGTTGGTCCGGGTGATGCAGCGGCGTACAAGGTCTCTGATGTTGTTGTGCTTGTCCATCTGGAAGTACACCGTGGCGCTGGACTTTTCCTTCAAGTAGGGCTTCTCAGCTGAGGGCCAGGTGTGCAACAGGGCTGACTCGCTGCCCTCTGAGGCCACGGGGAAGTAGGTTCCTGACTGCAGGGAACAGGAGTCCAATCCCTTGGGGCCTGCTTCAGCCCCTCCTGCAGGATCCGGGGCACAGGGGGGCTCCTTGGCCTGGGTCTGGATGTACTGGGTTTCCACCGAGGACAGGAAATCCACCTCACCTTCCTGGCTGAGCACCCGCCAATAGGCCTCAGGACCCCCATCCAGGAGGGCATCTGTGGCCAGCCTCACACTCTCATTGTCACTGAAGTCAGCCCTGGCCGGTCTGACCCACTGGCTCTTGACATCTTCCAGACGTTTCCGGATCTTGCCCACATGCCTTGACCGGCTCATGCTCCCAGTCCCTCAGTCGTGGAGAGAGAGGCAGACGCTGAAGCTCTTCCAGATGTGGGGAGCACGCAGAACACACCACGGAGGAGTGGGGCTCCGGGTACTCCTGGGAGACCACCTGCTTCCTGGGCTGGGCGCAGGGTGCCTGCCACCTCTCCTCTCATTCAGAGAAGTGACCTACCTCTGTCCCTGAACAATGCTTCTCAGGGATCCTCACCTGCAGCTGAGGGATTGGCTTATCTCTGAGGGCCACCGCCCAGCCCGCAGGCCGGAGGGCTGGCTCAGTCTCCACCTTGGCACAGTCAGCCATGGGACATTTCCTCTCCTCCAGCCGCAGCTGAGCCGGCTTTCCCGCGCAGTTGCACAACTCACCCGGCTGGAGCCCCAGGCCTTTGTTACAAAGCTGGGAACCTTCCCCAGCCCACGAACAGGTGGGCCTGAAGGAGGAGGGGCCCTGGCAGCCCTGGTATCCTCCTGGGCTCCTCGGTTGAAACGCTGATGGGTTCAGGGGCAAGAATTTCCCTGGGAGAAAGTACTGCGGCCGTGGTGAGCCTTGTGAGGAGGAGAGCGGGAGGCAGGCCAGAGACAGGGTGCCTCCAGGTGCCCTCCTTCCCTCAGAGCACCCCCTATGCTCACCCTCTCTGTGGTCCTGTGAACCAGCCCTCCTATCTCTGCTTTGAGTTCGTCATTGTCCTGTTTGCAGAGTCCAGAAGGAGGTTAAACCAAAACTGACCCCTGGGAAGTGGCTGCTTGGAATACACTCTGGAGAAGAATCAGAATTGGAATGTGTCCTGGCTCAGGAACAGACATCTGTCTTGAGGCTGGAGGAGGAGGGGGCAGTACATATGAATGAATCATATGAACTCAATTCTTTTTTTTTGGTACCAGGGGTTGAACTCAGGGGTACTCGACCACTGAGCCACATCCCCAGCCCTATTTTGTGTTTTATGTAGAGACAGGGTCTCACTGAGTTGCTTAGCACCTTGCAGTTGCTGAGGCTGGCTTTGAACTTGCGATTCTCCTGCCTCAGCCTCCCAAAGTGCTGGATTACAGGCATGCGCTACTGCGCCCGGCTTCATATGAACTCAATTCTGAAGGGAATAGCCACATTTTCTCCCCAGATCAGATCATGGCCTGACAGTGGAAGAGGATATCTGGAATCCTGACTGCCTTGGGTTCCTCTGGAAACAGCTCTGAGACTTGGATTTGAGTACAGGGACATCGGAAGGTGATTCTAAGAAGCAGGGGGTGGGGTGGGTGGTGAGACAGAAGGGAGGAAGCCAGTCCAGGGCAAGCTCATGCATAGGTTGTATTGCGGCCATCTGGGGTTCACAGACATCCCTCGGGGCATCCATCCAGTTCTAGGCAGGGCCAGAACAAGCCGGAGGCAGGGAGGATGAATTAGGTGAAGCAGTGCATCCAGAAGAGAAGAGAGAGACAGTGGTAGGACAGAAGGGGTAAGATCAAGGTCCTGACAACACCCGCTAAGGAACTGTGCCAGAAAACTAGGTTGCGTGGACTTCAAGAGCCAGCGTGCAGCTAGAGCCGGGGTCTCTCTGGGGTAGGTCCACTCCACAGAGGAAACAGCTCTGGGCCCCTGAAGCCCTAAGAAGTGGTGGCCCACCTGGCTCAGTCTGATAGTGTAGCAATGTTGCTTGAAGTGCAATCTAAAGAGGAGAAAAGGAGTTTAAAAGGAATTTCTTTTTCCCTTTTGAAAAATGTGGAAGGAATCCAGCTCACAATATCAAGCAAGCTCCTTTTGTTCCATGTGTCCCCTCCCTACAGTCCCTGGATCCTCAAGGAGGACAACCCCAATAATCCTTCTCTTTCTACTCCCTCTTTGGCCTTCTGCTTCTCCCGTCTGTCTTCTACCAGTCCTTGTTCATGGAGGTTGGCCTGATTTCTTCTCCCACAGCCTCCTGCCACTTCCCATCTCTGGTCTAGACTGTGTCCTCTTCAACCCAGTCTCTGATTCTGCATCACCAGAGTCTAGTCCCTAGTCTAGTGAGACAGACCTGGGCAAGGGATAATAATCTATGGGATTTGTTTCAGTTTATGCCATGATTCAAGAGCTGTCTATGGTTCCCCATTGCCTGCCAACTTAAGTACCAAGTCCTAAGCCCAGCTCTTGAGACCTGCACAAAAGGACCCCCATGAACACTGAAGTCTGCCCTTCCCCACCCTTGGCTGTCATGGGGGACTCACTGCATGCTGGCAGTGAGATGGGTTATTTGGCTGTGTCACAGAAAAGGAAACCAAGGCTCATAGAGGCTGAGTAACTTGTCTCAATCATACAACTAATAAATGGCACGGCTCGGGCCCTGGAATTCCAATGCCACATGCTTTCCCTTGCCAGGCTTCCCTCTATCCATCCCTCTCCTGCTTCCCTTTCTACTTCCAGAGCATTCCAAGTTCTCTTATTGGCTTTAGAATGTGTGGAGGGAAGGGAAAAGAGGTAGATGTTTATTATGGGATATTCCTCTCACCCATTGTTAGTTTTCTTGTTGGATGAATAAATGATGACTGCCTCCTGAGACAGAGGTGGGTCTTTGTCACCTAAAGGGAACATTTGCTCCCTGTCCTTTCACAGAACAGCTCTGAAAAAAAAAAAAAAACAACAAAACTGTGTGTGGAACTTTCCCCTTGGGAAACTATCTTCTTCTCTCCCCAGCTCCTGACCCTCACACAGACCCCACCAGAGATTTCTAGAGTGCTTTATAAGATTCAGCAAATACACTATTCAGTGCTGGTACCACTCACCGCTCCCATATCTGCACTTGTGGAAGACATTACTAGTTGATCATAAAACCCTTTCCCAATGAGCTGAAAACTATGGCTTCACTGCACTTTCTAGGGATCAAAGAGAAGTCCTCACCTGGAATCTTGAGGGTACTATACAAGTCTTTAGTTTACTGAGGAGGAAACTGTAGCCCAGAAAAGAGTGACAGTTCTCAGAGTCCCCTGCTGGCCAATGCTTGTCACCAGCCTGGCTTCTCATCTCCACTCTAAAGCCCAGCCCTGGGAAACATCATCATTCTTGCTGGATCCACTGCTGTAGGGTAACAACTGAGCAACGAGGAGTCCATGTTGGCCCCTGCAGCCATCTCAGACTTTCTGTGCCTTTTTCTATTTCTGAGAACTGGTGTTCAGCACCAGCTCTCGGAGATGAAGAAGAACACGAAAAGCCCCTTTCAGGCCCGACCAGGCTAGAAGGAAACAGGATATGGGCTGCCTAGGCTGAGCCCTGCGAACCGCAAGATCTTTTGCTTCTGTACCACGACCTGCTTGCATTGGCTGAAATATTACAACTGAATGAAACTGAAGACCTCACCTGCATCCCACCTATTTGTGGTTTTACTCTTTAAGTACTCATGGAAAGCTTTTTCGGCACATCATTCTTAGCAGACCACTTTGAGTGGCTGGAATGGCGTCCGCTGGCCGGAGCAATAAAGGCTTCTTTGGCTACCCGTGAGTGGTCTGGACGAGTTTTTCGAGACCTCCTGTGGGGGACAGGTATAACAGTATAAACTTCTTCACCTGGGACTGCACTGCAGAACCCGGAAGCCCAGCCAGCCGTGGGCTGAACACTCATGCACCCAGGAGGCCTCACCAAAGCCCTCGGCTGCAGGCACTGTGAGATGGGGGGGTCTTTGCGTCCCTGCCTTCTTCTTGAGGTCTGAGGTGTGGCTCTCTCCTGCTCATGGGGACATCCAACAGTGAGGGAAAGAATGTGAAGCCTGCTCCTGTGAGCAAGGATGGGGTTGGGGCTTCCTGAGGATTCCAGGTGTCTAAGGCAATGGTTCTCAACAAAGGGGAGAGCTTGGCCCAGGGGATATTTTATCCCCAGGGTGTAGATGTTTCTGGTTGTCATGCAGGGGGTTGTTGCTACCTGGCTTTAGAGGGGATGAGCCAGGGGTGCCGCTGTGTCCTACAGTGCAGGACAGCCCCCACTGGCCCCAACAGCGGACTATCTGACCAGAATTCTGAGAGTGCCAAGGCTAAGGAGCACAGGTCTAGGGCCAGGCCTTGTGGGTGACTGACCCTCACCCTGTGATGACTGGCATGTGGGTGCTCCAGTCCACTGCCATTCTTCAGTCTGTTCCCTCTGCTGGCTCCACTATCACACTCTATTCCAGTCTCTCTCAGAATCCAAGGTCTGTCCCCAACCCCACCTCTGCTAGGTAGCTTTTCTCAACAAGTTCCACCAACTGGACTTACTGCTCCTCTGAGACTGCCTGGTGCTGGGAGAACTTGCCTTGGTCAGCCAGGACTAGCCATGGGGGTCCTCCCTCATCTCCCCCTGCTTTTAGCTCTCCAGTAGAGTAATGGAAAAGCACCTGAGCTTTGGAGTTGGGCACAGGTGGGCTCAGACTGTGCCTATGCGGCCGTGTGGCCTTGGTAGGTAACTTGGACGACCTCCCTGAGCTTCTCTTTCCTCATCCACCTGGATCAGCTAACATTTCTAGAATATGTCCTGTGTGCTAGGCACCACTTGAAGGGCTTCGCATGTGCTAGCTCATTAAACCCTCTCCACGCTTCCTCTGAGTAAGTGTTCTCACCATGGATGTTTCACCATGGATGATGGGCATTGGGGCACAGAGTAACTGTGAGGGGCAGGGGGTCTGAAGGTGAGGTGTGCAGACCAGTGATGGAAATTTGCTGTTTCCTAGCTCTTCTGCCTGAGAGAGCGCCAGTGTTTCTTCTGAGCATTTTTTTTTTTTTTTTTTTTTTGCAAGGGGCGAGTACTGGGGATTGAACTCAGGTCATTCAGCCACTGAGCCGCATCCCCAGCCCTATTTTGTGTTTTATTTAGAGACAGGGTCTCACTGAGTTGCTTAGTACCTCGCCGTTGCTGAGGCTAGCTTTGAACTTGCGATCCTCCTGTCTCAGCCTCCTGAGCCACTGGGATTACCCGCATGTACCACGCCAGGTTCTTCTGAGCTTTTACATCCTTGATATTGGAATACATGTGTAATTTTATTTATTTGTTTATTTATGTATTTACTCACTGAAGTTCTGTGGTTGGTACCCAGGGCTTTGTGCATGCTAGGTGAGCACTCTATTGCTGAGCCACACTCCCAGCCCAGAATTTTATTTCTTGCCTTCTTTTTTGCCTCACATTATTCAGAAGTATATTTTTCACATCATTAAAAATGTGTATATGTCAGGTGTTCTGGCACATGTCCGTAATCCCAGCCACTTGGGAGGCTAGGAAGAAGGATTGCAAGCTCAAGGCAACTTGCAAGTCTCTGCAATTTAGCGAGACCTTGTCTAAAAATAAAACAAACAAACAGAAAAAGGCTGAGGGTGTAACTCAGTGGTAAAGTGGCCCTGTGTTCAATTCCTGGTACCAAAACACACACGCACAAAAGTGCACACTTTCCCCCCTCCACATCCCTTTTCTTCCTGAATAATTCAGTCCTAGAGCCATTGTCAGAGCAAAGTGGGCATCAGTGATGGGGAAGGGACTTGGCGGCCTAGAGCAGATGTTGGAGCCCAAGCTAAGTGAGGAGATACAGGGGAGTAACGAAACAAGGGGGTGTCTTTAAAGAGAACAGCTAGAATTCAAGCAGGGCAAGGAGGGCGTCCATGCAGGGAGAGGAGAGCCTGCAGTGGGATGGTAGAGCTTGGGCTGGAAGAGGTGGTGGGCACCATAGACTGGTACCTACAGGGCATTCACAAATAAATGTGCTGGGTGGTGGTGCATGACTGTAATCCCAGAGGCTTGGGAGGCTGAAGCAGGAGGATCCCAAGTTCCAGGCCAGCCTCAGCAATTTAGCGAGGCCCTGAGCAACTTAGTGAGACCCTGTCCTATATACACCCCCCCACACACACACACATACACATATACATATACATATACAAAGAGGCTGGGATGTGGCTCAGTGGTTAAGCACACCTGGGGTCAATCCCCAGTACCAAAAAAAATATTAAAATAAATTCTAATATAATATAGAAATTATCAGTAAATACATTTGTAAATATATCAAATTATATAATTTTTAAAAATATTTTTTAGTTGTAGATGGACACACTAGCTTTATTTATTTATTTTTATGTGGTGCTGAGGATCGAACCCAGTGCCTCACACTTGCGAGGCAAGTGCTCTACCACTGAGCCCCAGCCCCAGCCCATCAAATTCTATAAATCTTTATACAACTTTATACATTGTATAAAAATATGAAGGCATGCTGTAGATATGTAGGTTCCCTAGCTCTGCCCGCTGACAGCCACTCCCCAAGCACAAGGTGCACACGAGGGCCCAGGGCCTCCTGGAACAATAGCGGCTCTCATGTTTGGGTCCTGGAGAGAATAAAACAATCCTGGAACATCTGTGCCAGAAAGTAAGAAAGAGCCCAAAGAAGGGAGGAGGACATGTCAGAGAGACTCAGAAGCCAACTTGAAAGGCTCTCACCCACCAAACCTGGGGGAATTTTCTCATCAAAATATTACAGGATTAGAATGCATTAAATAAAGAAACCCTGATGTCATACTGATATAAATAAATAAATAAATATCTTAAGAGTTCTAGGAGGAAGGGGACATTAAAATAGTTTCAGATAAGCTCCCCACAAAATACTTACTGATTACAAAGACGGAATAAAATACTTCACCATGGAGAAGCTTCTCAGACACTCCCCTGATCAAGTGATCAAAGGGACTCCCATCTCTGATGGGACAAATTGAAATCTTGAGCCACCTGTTAAGGTGCCATGAGAAGATGACATACTCTTCCATGATATTCCAGGCAAAGATGCGTGACCTGAGTCCAATTATAAGAAAATATCAGACAAAGCCAAATGGAGAGACATTCTACAAAGTAACTGCCTCTCATCTCAAAAGTGTCAGTCATGAAAATCCAGGGAAGCCGGGCACAGTGGCTCACTCCTGTAATCCCAGCACTTAGGGAGGCTGAGACAGGAGAATTGCGAGTTCAAAGCCACCCTCAGCAACTGTGAGGCGCTAAGCAACTCAGTGAGACCCTGTCTCTACATAAAACACAAAATAGGGCTGGGGATGTGGCTCAGTGGTTGAGTACTTCTGAGTTCAATCCTCAGTACAAAAAAAAAAAAAAAAAATCCAGGGAAGTCTGGGACAGTTCCAGCCTGGAAACCAAGGAGTACTGCTAAGTAAATGCATCCGTGATTCTGAACTGGATTCTTTTGCTTATAAGATATGATTTACTGATACGTGACTGTTGGCAAAACCCCCATAGGACCTGTGGATTAAACAGCAATGTATCGCTATTGATTGCCTGATTTTTCTTTTCTTGTTAACAGTACTGGGAAGAGAACCCAGGGGTACTTTACCCCTGAGCTATATTCCCAACCGCCACCTCCCTTTTTTTCTGGAGATAGTCTTGCTCTATTGCCGAGGCTGGACTCAAATTTGTAATCCTCCTGCCTTAGTCTCTTGAGTTCTTGGGATTCCATGTGTGTGCCACCATGCCGGTCTGGCTTGATTTCCAGATTTTGATGGCTGATTTGTGGTTTGCAAGAAAGAGTTCTAGCTTGTAGTAAACAGGGGGAAAAATTCAGGGGTAATGTGCATTCCGTGCACAGCTCATTCTCAATTGTTCAGAAAGAAGGAAATTCTTTGTATTGTGTTTCAATAATCTTCTGATTTAAAAAAAATATATTGTATTCAATTCCATGAATAGGAAACCATCAGACAAATCCAGAACGTGGGACCATCTACAAGACAAAGGGGCAACAAGATAACGGCGGGGTGAGCAGGAAGTGTCTAGTCTGGATACATCTCCTCTGCATCTTGCCACAGCCTTGTCATGCTTTTGTAGATGAGGAAACTGAGGCCTAATCCCTCAAGGGACCAATGGCAGATCCTGGACTGGGTTTGTCCCTGAAACCCTTGCTCCTACCCACAACCAGATTCTGTCATTGCTAGTCTAAGCCAGCGTCCTCCGCTTCAGACTGAGCAATCTGGGCTGGGAGTCAGTGGCAGGCAAAGCATGCCTTGGCTTCCTGGCATCCCCAAGCCCTATCCTAGTTAGTGGCTGGCACAAAGGTGGCATTGAATCAATGCTTGTTAGGAGAATGAATGGCCAGGAGCTCTTGAGTGGGAGGCCACCTCTTGAGTGGGAGGCCAGCTCCCATGGATAGAATAGACACACATAGGAGGCCTGAGCTTGTGTATGGGGCAGCTGGGGGCTGAGGGCTGTGGCCAGGACCTGGAGGAACAGGGTGACCTCAGGAAAAACTACCACCTTCGCCCCTCCACTTCCCCATCAGCCTGCAGCAGCAAGAAGATTGTACAGTCTCATTACCCAGTGACCTGAGAAGTGCAATTAAGTTGAAAATTAGTTGGCATAATTAATCAGACAGGTAAATAGCTCCCTGTCAACACCAATCAATCCTTTCTGCATAAAATCAGCTCAGCGTAGGCAGGGCAGGGCGAGGAGCTTGGGTAGCTGCTGCATTGCTGGTGGACAAGGGCACGAGCGGGGGCAGGAACAGGCCAGGGTGCGGCCGGGTGCCCACCCAGGGCCTTCCACAGTGGCTTTTCAGGGGAGCGGCTTCTCCGGGCTCATCCCATGATTCCATTCATAGCACTCTGTGAAATCACAGCTTAGTTCCCAGGGGTCCGCAGCTTGCCCTCTTGAGTTTTCTGCTTTGGATTCCAAGGTCCATTGCTGAAGATTTCTGATGTGCATACAAATCATGAGAGGTCCTATTTTTGGTTAGCAAATTTAGAGAAACTTAAAAATTAAGGTACAACTTATCCCTGTCAATGTACAGCTCTGAGTGTGGAGACACGTAGTCACATGACCACCACCATCAAGGTACAGGACATCCATCACTGCAAACCTGCCCAGGCCCTTGGGCAGATACTGCTGCTTCCCTCTCTCCCTGTTGCTAGCAACCACTGCCCAGTTATCTGTCCCTTAAGTTTTGCCTGTCCCCAGATGTCACATAAATGGAATCACATAGGCCAAACCTTCTGACTTCCTTTGCTCAGCACAGTACCCTGGGGAACACCAGCCTGTGGTGTATGTCTGCAGCCGGCACTGCTGAGTGGTATTTCATCACACAGAGGTACCACAGTTTATCTACTTCCCAGTCAAAGGACATTGGGCTGTTTCTGATTTTGGGTGTTTATGGATAAAAACCCCTATAAATATTCATATACATGTTTTTGCATGAACATAAGTTTACATATATCTTAGGTAAATACCTAGGAGTGAAACTGCTGAATCTTATGGTAGGTATATAGATAACTTTGTAAAAAGCTACCAAACTGTTTTCTAAAGTGCCTGTACCATTTTGTACCCACATCAGCAATGAACGAGACTTCGAGTTACTCTGAATCTTTACTAGTGCACAAACTTTAAGAAACAAGGTCAAGCATGATGGCACATACCTGTAATCCCAGCAACTTGGGAGGCTGAGGCAGGAAGATTGTAAATTCAAAGCCAGCAATTAGCGAGACCCTGTCTCAAAAGAAAAAGGGTGGAGATATGGCTCAGTGGTTAAGCGCCTTTGGGTTCAATCCCTGGTACCAAAGAAACAAAGAAAAAAAAAAATGATAGCATGCATTACTGGTGACCACAAGACTGTTTACATAATCTGTGGGGCCCAACACAAAATGAAAACATGAGGTCCTTCTTCAAAATGAAAGGAAAGAAATGCCACTAAACCAAAAGGCTCTTTTCTTTCTTCTGTATTTTTTCTCCACTTCTCATGGTGTTTTTATTTGCTCTTTCATGTTTTAAGCAAAGGAAAATTAAAACTTGGAATCATTAGCATAAATTTTGCCATTCATTTTTAGATTGTGCCATGTTATTCATTTTTTTGTACTGAGGATTGAACCCAGGGCACTTTACCACTGAGCTACATCCTCAGTCCTTTCCATTTTATTCTAAAAAGAATTAAGACAAGATCTCATTAAGTTGCTGAGGCTGGCCTTGAACTTGTGGTCCTCCTGCCTCCCCTCCCCCCAGTAGCTGGGATTGTAGGTGTGTGTCATCACACCTAGCCTGTGCAATGTCATTTTAAATGCAAATAGAAGAGCATTTAATTTGTATGGAGAATCACTGAAATTGGTATTCCAATTGTACATGCAGTGGTGCTTCATTCTTATCAGAAGGTGGAAATGCTGTATGGAACAACTCAGCAGCTCTATTTTTCTTCTTCTTCTCTTCCCACTAACACTCTGCCTCTGGCTTACCTATGAATAATAAGGAAAGGTTGAAGGGAAAAAGAACTAGAGGCAATCTTTGCTCCTTCTGTGTTGTCATTTCAAGCCTAATGTGACCAGTTGGGCAAGGGAGAAGCATAGGGTAGAACTTCTCAGTCATTTCTGTTTTTTTAGAATGCCATTATTCTTTTTTCTACATTTGAAACCAGTTTTGGTGTGAAGATAAAGTATGGCTTCTCAGTCCACTGGGGCTCCCTGTAATCACAGAGGTCAGACAGTTATACACATTGAGTCTCGCTGACCTTCATGTCATGGGTCCCAGAAGTCAGTGCTCCAGGGATGAATGCTAATGGGCTGGGGCGGGAGGGTTCTCTACTGTTCACACCACACTGGGCTCACAAAACCCACCTTCAACCATCAACTTGACAAGAATTTCAAGACACTGACAACAGGGCACTAAAATAGTTTTCTGGCTGGGTACAGTGGCACACGCCTGTAAACCCAGTGGCTCAGGAGGCTGAGGCAGGAGGATCACAAGTTCAAAGCCAGCCTCAGCAAAAGCAAGGTGCTATGCAACTCAGTGAGATTCTGTCTCTAAATAAAACACAAAATAGGGCTGGGGATGTGGCTCAGTGGTCGAGTGCCTGAGTTCAATCCCTGGTACCATTAAAAAAAAAAAATCCTATAATATAAAAACATTCAGTCCCTAAAATTCTATGTAATACATTCTTTGGGAAGAGCTTTCTGCTGATCTAACCTGTGCTTTCTTTGGTGAAACTTTCTAGATCAATACTAACTTCTGTTCTTCCATGTCCTGCACAGCCCACAGCCCAGGGCAAGGTCCCATGGGAGCTTGGATGATACTGACTGGCTTTCAGAGAGGCCACTAAAAGGAGACTGTTTCTCTACCCACAGAATGCCTCTGACACCAAATGTGTGGGCTTCCTCATGCCAAGCAATTCTCTAATTCTCTGTGGACACCAACTGGGTGTCCTACAATTTCATTCAATTCCGACAATACTTTCCTGGTGAGGGGCTCAGACCCACAAGTCTGTGCCACTTAAGACTCTAGCTGCAAGCAGTGGGTCCCCAGTTTACCCAGACTTCTGCTCAACTTGGCTTTCAGTCACAACTCCCTGTTCAGATTCCATAATTGGCTTTGATGCTCATACAGCTTGGGGAAACACTTTACTGACATTTACCAGCGTGTCATGAAGGATTCAAGTGAAGAGCCAGATGAGAAGGTAGCTAGGGTGAGGTCCAGAGGGACCCCCAGCACAGGAGCTTCTGCTCCCGTGGCCTTGGGGTGCACCACCCTCCTGGCATGTGGATGTGCTCAGCAACCTGCAACCTCTTCAGATTCCTTTGGGGTTTTTATGAACCCTGATGAGAGCCGAAAATTCCAACCACCAACATATGGTCCAACCAACAAGAAGATACTCATCACTCTGGAGATTCCAGGGGACTTAGAAGCTCTATGTCAGGAACCAGGAGCCCAGGACCAAGACCAAACATGACAACAGAAGATATTCCTCTCGCTGTATCACTCAGAAATTGCAAGGATTTTAAGAGCTCTGTGTGGGGAACTGGAGACAAAGACCAAATATGTCTTTTTTATTATATCACAATATTACACCCTCCTGGAACAATCTCTTTGTGACATCCCAGCTTTGTATGGGTACTGAAGTGGGGAATAAGAGCACTGAAGTTTACCCGATCCCTCTCTTATTCTCTCCTCCCCCCCTTCCCCCTCTCTCTCTCACACACACATACACACAGCTGGGGTCAGAAGGTTAAGCAATGCATAAGTAGCTCATCCCAGAATCATCTCTTAGAGATGATTCTCACCAATGTTGCAATATTCTAGAAGATTCTGGCTTGCACCCCTCTTTGGCTCTAGTGACTTAAAGGTTGCAAGGATGAATCAGCTCACTGAGGCCCCTGCTTCTATTCAATGCGCAAAGGCTTGCTTTGTGATATGTGTGTGTGTATTGAGTGGGGACAGATTTCTGAATAGAAGGAGGCGCAGGCTCAGGATAGCAAGCATTTGGTCACTCCACAAACCCTCAAGGAGTGCCTACTATGTGTATATGTGGGGGTGCTGGAGTGACATGGTTCTGCGACCCCAGCACAAATCCTGAGGGGATTAAACACCACTTTGTAATAGGACCTTCTCCCTTTGGCCTTCAGGCTATTGCCTAAACTAATGGAAACCTCTAAGCCTTAAATCATGAGCCAGATGATGGAACTCTGCCATGGTGCAGTTGTGCAATTTCAAGCACAAACACTATGTTTGAACTATGGATGTAGGAGTAGATTTTAGTGATATGATTTGAAAGGATTGGTGCTTAGGGCCCAGCCCCTGTGTGCCTCGCTCCTACCTGTAAAAACCACACACCCATGAGCTCTGCAAAGGTGAGGGCCTTATGGCTCTGTGCCCCAACATAGCCTTAGGTGACAGGACACACATGGTGACCCCTGCAGTTGCTGTCATACCTTATACAACTGTGGGCAAAGCCACTGCCCTGCTCTGAGTCTGAACTTGGAAAGGGCAGGCCTGGATCCGCCTCCAGCTCCTGCTGAGACCACACCCACCACTCACCTGGGATTAAGGGTGGAGTGGGAGGGCCTGTCAGCTGGGTGCTGTAACCCTTTCCTCTCCTCTGGCTAGGGGACTTTGCTGTCCAACTCACCCAGTACATGAAGAAAGGACAAAGGCCTATAGTCCATTTCTGGCTGGTTCCTGGAAGCCCAACCTGGTTAGGGAAGTCAGAGCCTGCATAGCTTTGGAACTGGGAAATAAGTCTTGGTTTACACTGAAAGCTGGGCATACCTGGGTGAATCTACAGCCCTTCCCTCCAGGGAAGACCAGCCTCCACAGCAAAGCATAGAAATGTCCCTCACCATTCTCGAAAGTTCCAGGCCCACCAGTGGCTTTGCACAGGGGACACAGCATGGCCCTGCTGAGGAGATCCTGCCACCCTGTGGAAAATAAAACAATTGAGAAACCACATACTGAGCTGTAATAAGCATTAAGGCCAGGGGCTATGAGATGAGAGTACAGAGCAGAGGGCTTGGCCTGGTTCAGGGTCAGGAGGCTTCTCTGAGGTCATGGTGGAGGCCAGGAGGACAGTAGTGACTGGCTGGGTGTAGCAGAAGGAAGGGATGTTGGTGGGGGAGGGAAGAGGGTTGGCAAGGGGAGCTCAGGAGGGCAGACCTGGGGGCACATGAGGACTGGCCTTCATCTTGTGGACAGTAGAACCTGCTGAGGCTGCTCATGGAGACACAGGCAGGGTCAGCTTGTGGAGTAACAGCTCCTTCTGGCCATGTGGAGCTTCTCAGTGCACATCTGGAGAGCAGCAGGGAAAGCCTGCCGCCTTCTCTCAGCTCTGTCAACAGGCTCAGAGAGATGACTCTTGGAAGCTTCCAACAACAACAAGCTGACTCACACCTCCATGTCCACTCATGGAGTCAAGCATGGAGCTGAGAGGATGGTGGCCTTCCGCCTCCTTGGACAGATGACAAAAGAACAGGCTGGCTGCTTCCTTTGGGGCAGTCTGAGGAAAGCCCTCCTCTCCACCCACTCCTGAGCTCCGTGGGCCTCCCTCCACTTTCCCAACTGGCTGCTCCCTCCCCTCTGGCTTGTCACAGCCAGAATAATGAAATGAGGCACCTGGGCACAGGACCAAGTCCTGCCAGGTTACCAAGCCCCGGCTGGGAAGGGGGCCAGGCCTGGGAACCTTGGCCACTTTCCAGAGTTCCAGAGCAGAATGGAAGCCCCACAGGGCCTTTCCTCACCCCCTGCCCAGTTCTCAACTCCCTCTCTATCCAATTTTAGTTTTTGTATAAGCAGGGAGGGCTGGAAAGGGGATGGAAGTCACAGTGTGCACAGATTGGGAAAGGACACTCCCTGAGGTCCCTCCAGTTGGAGTGGTCACAGCAGGGAGAAAAGATGGATGTGCCTTGACCAGGCCAGATGTGGCCCTTAAGCCAGCTGTGATCCTTGCCAAGCAGATGGATGCTGTGACCTGTGGGTGGGAAGGAGGTTCAGGGAGAGGTCTGCGGTGGCCAGTCTTGACTTGCATGAGCTGGGCTCCTGGTCTGTGCCTTCAGGCAAATGGAGACTTCCTTAAGTGAGAATTCTCCTCAGGGCGCCACAGCAAACTTGCCAGACACCAGAGTTTTTTTTTTTTGGTTGCCCACAAGCTTGTTAGACTTACGCTGTCCAAGCACATATAAGGATGTTCCCTGCAGTATTTGCTACTCATTGGGAAGAATTAGAAGTTCTAGAACTAAAAGACCCAGAGCAAAGACTGCTGTAACCAAGAACCATAGACTGAGGGCTCAAGCAACAGACATTGATTGCCCAGACAGCACCGGAGTTGGGACTTTCAAGTTCAAGGTGAAGATAGGGCTGGTTTCTTCACAGACCTCTCATTGGTATGCATCCTCATGTGGTCTTCCTTCTACATGGGTCAGAGTCCCATTTCCCTCTTCTCAGACAACATGTGATTGCAAAGAACGAGGAAGACCGATGATCACGGGCAAGGAAAGAGTTCCAGCTTATTGTTAAATGGAAAAAGTAAGTCACAGAACTAAAATAAGCACAGCGTGATCTTACTTATGCACTTGAAAACCGAGTGTTTATTTTCATATTTGTCCATAAGAAGGATACTCACAGTGGATCCCTCTGGAGAGGGAACAGAATTAGGGGTGAGGGTAGGGGAAGGAATTATTTCCTTGTATATGTGAGTATGTGTGGCACCTTGGATTGCGGTTCTAAACTCTTCCCCTCCCACTGTGGACACTGTATGTCTCTGCCCCACTGATGTTGAACTTGGACCCTGTGACTTGCTTGGGAATTGGAATCTTTTTTTTTTTTTGGTATCAGGGATTGAATCCAGGGGTGCTTAACCACTGAGCTGCATTCCAGCCCTTTTTTATATTTTATTTTGAGACAAGGTCTCACTTAGTTGCTTAGGGCTTCATTAAATTGCTGAGGCTGGCTTCGAACTTGTGATCCTCCTGTCTCAGCCTGCCTAGAGGCGGGGATTACAGGTGGGCACCATCTTGCCTGGTCGGCTATTGGAATTTGGATGGACAGGCCCAGATCATGTATTCAGTGTGCTTGCATGGCCTGGCTTGGTCTCTTGGCCTCTGTAACTCTTTGTGAAAAGAATATGCCTCACAGAATGTGGAGACATTAAGATCAGACTGGACTCACCCTCAACCTGGAGCTGAGTCTAGGTCACCCACAGACCAGGAGCCAGAAAAAGATGCTAAATGAAGTAAATCAGATACAAAAGGACAAGCATTGCATGATTCAACTTAGGAGAAATATCTAGAATAGGTAAATTCATATATTCAAAGTAATTTAGAGGTTACCAGTGGTCCATTTTCAGAATATATTATTTAGCCTTAGATGTAAAATTGGGATGTCAGAAAGGCAAGCTGTGACCTATCTATCTAAATTTCTGGATCCAATCTTAAGAGGATGGCTGAATGTATCCGATTGTAGTCATTCTGAGCTTCCCAACCGGTTTCAATCATAAGCACTTTAACTACAGCCTTTCCCTTTGCCCTCCCCAATTTTCAAAGTAGCCATTCATAGATTGTAAGCCCCAGCTCCTCCTGTGAGAGCAAGTGCTGTGTTAGGGATAAAAACAGGCGGACTGCCCGCCCACATGTGCTTGCTTGCCACACTTAGTTCATAGCACACCCTTCAGCAGAGGCCAAGTTTACCTTTCCAAGTTACTTCCAAACAAATGTTTGATTCCTTGTGGCACTGGGTATCTCTAACACCAAGAGCTGGGGAAGGGGGCATGAGGAGCTATTACTTAATGCGTATAGATAGAGTTTCTGTTCGGAATGACAAAAAGGTTTTGGAAATAAATAATGGTTTCATAATATTGTGATGTGCTTAATACTACTGAATAGAGAATCACAAGTTCAAAGCCAGCCTCAGCAAAGGTGAGATGCTAAGCAACTCAGTGAGACCCTGTCTCTACATAAAACACAAAATAGGGCTGGGGATGTAGCTCAGTGGTGGGGTACCCCTGAGTTCAATCTTCAGTACCAAAAAAAAAAGTTAAAATAGTAAATTTTTTGTTACATATATTTATAACAATTGAAAAATAATATAACATTCCCAAGCTCATTTAATGGCACACTTAAAATGGGCTAATTATACAGTCTGTGAATTATATCTCAGTAAAATCCTTTTTAAGAAAAGAAAAAAAAGCATATTTGTTATTTAAGCCATTAAATTTTGGGTTGTTTGTTATGCAGCACTAGGGCATCATTAGCTGACTAATACAGTTTGTATGTGTGTACATATTTTATAATGAAAACATATTATTTGTGTAATAGAAAGTATGCAAACCAGAATTTATCAGGTTTGGCCTCTTTCCTATTGTCCTCTCTGATGGTGGCACCAGGATGTTTCTGGACATTGCTCATCCCAGTCTGGAACAACCTCAGACTCTGCTGTCAGTCAGCAAGACCCCCAGTCCTGGCTGACCTCACGGAATGTGTCCCCACTTGGTGCCTCCTCTTTGTCTGCAACCACTTCCCAGGACATGTTTTCATTGCTTGGTGCCAGTGCCAGGATTGTGGTCAGCATTTCCCAGGTAGTCTCCTTGCCTGCGCCCATCCAACACAAAGAAGAATTTCTCAACATGTTTCCATTCAGTTACCCTGCCCAGCCAGCCCTGAGCCAGCCTACACACACACACACACACACACACACACACACACACACACACACACACCACTCTGTGACATGGTCTTACAGCAGCCTCTACTGCCTATCAGATCAAACCCAAACTCCATCAAATGCCACCTGGACATGTATCCTGTGGGGTACATGAAAATATCTCAGGGAGAATGCTCCTGAAATTGGTGAACTGGAGAGAGTTGCTGGGGCCAGCCTACTGCTCTTTCCCCATCTATCCTTTTATACCTGACATCTTCCACCCTGCAAGATCTCGCTATGTGATTATGAAAACCTCCACCACTACAAATAAAAGCAATACGCAGAATGCTGGTTTGGAAGCTGAGAAAGTGAATGACTCGAGTGACTATTGTGACTTCCAATTCAAAGCTGAAAGAGGACCCAACAAGCTGCTAGACTGATGAAAATAATTTTTGATTAGTGATTCTTAGGATATAACTTGAAAAGTATTTAAGGGATAGAGCTTCAGTGTTGTAACAGCTATAACAATTCTCTTCATCTTTTTTTACTTCTTCACAGGAACAACTTTCTTAGCATGTACAGTCTATAAGTATGTAAAACAGGAATAGAATTAATGCTGAAACCCCTCACCCAAAGTAATAACTGGACACACATACCTGAACTAAGTGGGATAAAAATTTATATGGGTCTCATGGATATATAGATATAGATATATAGATAGTATCAGGGATTGAACCAGGGGGCTTAACTACTGAGCCACATCCCCGACCCCTTTTATTTTCAGACAGGGTCTGTGTTAAGTTCCTTAGGGCCTCCTACCTTGCCAAGGCTGGCTTTGAACTTGCCACTCCTCTTGCCTCTGTCTCCGCCTCACCCCCAAGCCTCTCCAGCCATTGGGATTACAGGCTGGTGCCATTTTGCCTGGCTTCATGGATATTCATTTTTGGGGAGTGGGTACTGGGAATTGAACTCAGGGGTACTCTACCACTGAGCCACATCCCCAGCTCTATTTTGTGTTTTATTTAGGGAGAGGGTCTCACTGAGTTGCTTAGCACCTCCTCTTTGCTGAAGCTGGCTTTGAACCCATGATTCTCCTGTCTCAGCCTCCCAAAGTGCTGGGATTACAGGCGTTGGCCACCACGCATGGCTGTGGATATTCATTTTTAATCAATTTATATTTTTCCATGTAATACTTAATTAAAAAAATCTATACGTATATTTATTATATGATTGAGTATTTGTAAAAGTAATGATGTTAATTTAGAAAAAAATTTGACACTCAGAGCCTTATGGTCCCAAGAAAAAAATGTCAGTTTATGAACATATTTGTGTTCTTGAGGGGCACACTAAGTGATCAATAAATGCATTCATCTGGGCGCGGTGGCGTATGCCTGTAATCCCAGCACTTTGGGAGCCTGAGACAGAAGAATCAGGAGTTCAAAGCCAGCCTCAGCAAAGGTGAGGTCTAAGCAACTCAGTGAGACCCTGTCTCTACATAAAACACAAAATAGGGCTGGGGATGTGGCTCAGTGGCCAAGTACTCCTGAGTTCAATCCCCAGTACCAAATAAATAAATAAATAAATGCATTCAAACATAAAATAGGTATTATGAGGAAAAATTCTGGAGGGGATAATAGTAGGGAAATGAGTTCAAGAAAGAAATTAAATGTAAACTTTCCAAACGTTAAAGAAGAACCTATTTGTGTATATTCAACATAGATTCTGGTTTATGTGCATCCATGGGAGTATTTAGATTTCCTTCAGTGCACTTTAGAACGCTTTATATTCAGTTATTCTTTAAGTCAGCATTTACGAAATAGACTGAAATTACATTTTTTGCAGCTGCTTGACCTCACAATGAGAAAGTTTAGATAACTTTAGGAGAGAAGGCGCATAGGTATTGTTCAAATTATTTTAAGAAATGCACGTGAGGAAAAACTGCTGGGGGTGGTGCTGTGGTTTTAAATTGGGCGCTTGGCCCAACCTCTTGGAATTACTTTGCACATCTGTAAGAGAAGGATCCAGGGCATGGTAGCCTGACCCCTTAGGGCTTATTGGAGAAAGGGTTGAGTGGCCAGCCCCAGAGATGGCCTGATCAGGAGGAAGAGGCGGGAGGAGGCAGATAGGGGAAGAAATGTGGATCTGGTTTCACAGGGGAGCCGACCTTTGACGTGGTGAACCTGGCGCAAGGGGTCACAGCACAGCGGCCCGAGGGTGGAAAGGGCACTTCAGGCCCAGGCCGGGAGAGCCACCATTGCAAAGGCCCGGAGGCAGGAAGGGCTGGGGGTGTGGGAAGGGCCTGTTCAGGGAGCTCCCGGCGGGCACAGCTTGGAACCCTTTGTCGGTCCTAGGCCATCAGTTACTACTAGTCAGATCTGGGGTCGCCGCCTGCAGAAACCTCTGTGCTGTCCCACCCCGGCGCCTTCGACCCCGCTGGGGATGTGCACAGCCCACCCTTTATTCCGACTCTGGACTCAAGCAGCCCGCGGATTGCTCTAGAGCATCCGCGAGGTGCCAAGCGCACCCGTCGGGGTCCTGCAGGAGCGTGGGTTTCCTCAAGGCAGTGTGTTCATTATATTTAAAGGTTCAAAAAAGTCTTTGATAATTAGAGGCATTTATATTTAAAAAGTTATTCTGCTTTTTAGCAGAATATTTGCTCGCCCCGTCACTCCGTTCTGCCTGCCATCCACAAACCAGGTCTAACTGGTGCTGGCTACCCCTGCTTTGGGCTGGGTCTGGTACCTCGCACGTGCTCTTGCCCTGTGTCGGGAGTCCGATCTGAGGGGCCAGGTCAAAAACGCAAGCCCGCAGGCTTTCTCAACTTCTGAACCAGCATTCTGCGTATTGCTTTTATTTGCAGTGCTGGAGGTTTTTACAGTCACGTAGTGAGATCCTGCAGCGGGGAAGGCGCTGAGGGCGAAAGGGTGGATGGAGCAAGAGCAGTTAAGTAGCCCTGGCTAGAGTTCATTTCAAATTACATTTTATCTTTACCCCTCGACACAGCGCCCCCTGACGGCCTTTGGCCTCGACCAGATTTCCGAGCCGCTGAATGAGAGCCCAGGGCAGGGCCAGCCCAGCCCACTTTCCTGGTTCTTCTCTTCATCCTCCTCTTCCCATCATTTTTTTTTTTACCTCCCTTTCTCCTCTTCTTCCCTCCTTCCTTTCGCACCCTCTCCTTTTTCTTTTTCCTAGTTTCTGCAGATTGTCCTTTAATGAATTTAAACAGGTAACAGCTTAACATAGTTAAGATATTAAAAAAAAAAACTATTCAAAGGCATACAGTAAAAAGTAGGCATTCTAGCAAAACGGTTAGGCAGGTTCCAGCGTTGGGGAACATTCTGCAAAATCCTAACCAGTGCTCTTCAAAACTAGAGAGAGTTTGAGAAACACACAGCCAAGAGGAGCCTGAGACGTGATCATGAAATGTGCTGCGGTCTCTTTGATGCGATCCTGGAATAGAAACGATACTCAGTGAAAACAGGAGATCTGAACCGAGATGTATCAACACTGGTTCGTTAATTGTAATGAGCATATCCCAATGGAGGATGTTAATAATAGGGGAAACTGGGTGTGGACTTCATGGAAAGTCTTTTTTTTTTTTTTTTTGTACTAGGGATTGAACTCAGGGGTACTTGACCACTGAGCCACATCCTCAGCCCTATTTTGTGTTTTATGTAGAGACAGGGTCTCACTGAGTTGCTGAGGCTAGCTTTGAACTCGCGATTCTCCTGTCTCAGCCTCCCTAAGTGCTGGGATTACAGGCTTGAGCCACCGCGCCCGGCTTTCACTGATCTTTTTGTGTGTGTGCCTTTCAGAGATTTAGTGTGCAAATAGCACATTTAAATATCCCTGCTCCCTTTACAGGAATGATAGCTCACCAATACTCAGTTCTGCTATTGCTTTCTTCACTTGTTTCCTGTGACAACAGTGTTTCTTGTTCTTGTTCACGGCCTGGTACTCATTCCTGTGGCCTATGATGTCTTGCCCTTGATGTTGGAACTTGGGCTGTTTCCTTTTTTTTTTTTTTTGTCATTGGAACACAACTTTAGGGAATCCCCGTGGACGAGTGTTGATTTATTGGATAACTTCACAGATGCAGGACCACCAAACCCTGGAGTGGGTCTGTTTGTAACTGCGGTAGCCAGGGCACTGAGATTTAATCCACACGTCAATGGGCTCCTCCTCAGGCCTGGCGATCTGGCAAGATGTGTCTAACACCCGGTAACACCCCAAGTCTGCCTTTCTCAGGGCCGCTCCAGCGACCTTATCCCCAGCATCGCTGGAGAAGCGGGTAGGTGGGAGCTTCCCGAGGTTGGGGGTAGGTCCGAGCTTTCCCAGCACTGGGTGTCCTGCTGCCCACCCAACTCCTCCCTCCTCCACTCGCGGGGCTACAGGGCTGCACCCTCCCTGGACTGGAACTCCCGGTCCATCCCCCTCTGAGGTCTGGCAAGCCCCTGACCATCCACTCCAGGGCCTCACCCTAAAAACTGCGAAATCCCCTTCCCCAGCAATTCTAGTCCCTGCTGTCAAGATATTTCCCCAATCCATCGTACTAATTCATGGTGCCATGTGCCCCTTTAACAACGCACTTTCTCTCTCCAATCCTGGGCTATTTAAAAAATTTCGTTCTAAGTATTTTCTTAAAAAATTAATTTTTATTTGTTTTTATTAGTTATACATGATAGCAGAATGCATTTCAATTCATTGTAGACAAATGGAGCAAAACTTTTGATTTCTCTGGTTGTAGACGATGTAGAGTCGCATCATACGTGCAGTCATACAGGCACCTAGGGTAGTGACGTCCATCTAATTCCACCATCTTTCCTGTCCTTCCCTCTCCTCTCCTTTCCCTCCCCTTTGCCCAAAGTTCCGCCATTCCCCCCACGCCCCTCCCCCCATTATGGATCCACCTCCACTTCATCAGAGAACGTTCAGCCTTTGGTTTTTTGGGATTGGCTTACTTCCCTTAGCATGATATTCTCCAACTCCATCCATTTACCTGCAAATGCCATAATTTTATTCTCTTTTAATGCTGAGTAATTTTCCATTGTGTATATACAGTTTCTTTATCCATTCATCTATTGAAGGGCATCTAGGTTGGTTCCACAGTTTAACTACTGTGAATTGAGATGCTATGTCGTTCTAAGCATTTTCTAAGGGAAAATTCCAGATAAACAGGAAAATTGACAACTGCACAGTGAATATCCATATCCTCCCTACTTAGGACTTCGTTAAGATCCTACTATCCTCTGTGGCCCGAGCCACCTCCCTGTTCTTACGCCCCTCAAACTGTCTCACCTTTGTACACATTTCAAGCCTGCAGATTTCAGGACCCTTCCCGGACAGCTTCTGCACGCCTGTCCTCGGCTAGAGTCCATTTCCATTTACGTTTCAAAGATAAAATTTACATAGGGCGAAATATACAGATCTCTGGTGTGCCTTAGTCTGGTTGATTTTAGATGGTACGCGAAAATGTTTTTTTTTTTTTTTTAAACAGCTGAGTATTTGTAACGCGACTTAGAGAAGACCTCCACCTGTTTCCCATTTATAGTAACGACATGAAGTTTCAATATAGAGAACTGGAGGAAGAGGGGAGAAGGCGGGGCGGGGAGGCACCCCTGATGCCGAGGCTGTGGAGATGCGACACCTCGAAGACTGGTCTCGGCGGGGGCCTCTGGGCGGCGGTGGAAGCCTGGGGACCGAGCGGGCCGGACTTGGGGTCCGCATGTGTGCGTTTGCAGACCGTTACCATTCCGTTCCCGCAGCCCTGTGCGTCGAGGCTGCGTGTCCCTGTGAACGCAGCTCCCAGTACAGGGCCAGGAACACAGTAGGTGCTTAGTGTTTCAAAAGATTACGAGCGTGCCAACCTTTGTTAGCACGGTGCAAAAATAAAGAGCTCACAGCAGCGGGAAGAATCCCCGCCTCCCTTGTTCTAACCAGGGCAGCTGTAGCAAGCAAGCTGCAGTATTTGTTGATTGGCAAACAGCAGGACAGACGGAGAAGGACGCTAGTTAGCCAGGTGGGTAGATTTTACGGGACGCGGAGGCTGCAAGCCATCAACAATTTCAAGCTGGAGATAGATCTCAGAGAAAAAACAAACCCAAAGCGTATCTTCTGAGCATGCGCATTGCGCACGCCACGCTAGCCTCATTAGCCTGTAGCCAGAAGTGGTGCTTAGGTGCCTCGTTAGCGCAGTAGGTAGCGCGTCAGTCTCATAATCTGAAGGTCGTGAGTTCGAGCCTCACACGGGGCACAATACTTTTGTTCTGTTTGTCTTTATCCTTGCGGGGTAAACCCGGGTTTTATTTGCTTATCTAAGTCTGGAACTGACGGTAAGAAGGTACTTAGCGGGAGAACTTACTTGCCCACGCCAGGTGGCCCGGGACGAGAGGAACGCGGTGGAAAGCTGCGGCACGTGGGGCCTGGAGCCGCCCCCTCGCCCCTCTACTCCGCCACGTTCCCTACCCGGGCAGTTGAGCATTGACGGTCGCGGGACACAGGGACAGCTCTGGTCGTGGCCGGGACCACCCTGTGCTGGGAGCTTAGCAGAGACGAGATCCTGGGACCGAGGCCGGGAGTATTGACCGGGCGCACCGTGCGGCTGGGAGCGAGAGCCACGCGTGAACAGAGGCGGGAGGATCGGACACCGTGGCGGGGAGTGACCGGCTGGGACGGGACCAGGAGCGGGGTCGCCAGGAATCAGTCGAGGCAGCTGGAGGGCGCTACCGGCCGGGGGCTGTGTGGAGGCTGCGTGGAGAGCTGCTGCCGTGACTGTCCTCACCTCTTGAGGACAGTGTTTGCAGTACACCATTCATTCTCAGAGATCACCTCCCTTCACCACGGGTCAAATCGCAAGTTCACTGAGACGCGGCCGCTGTTCACTAGCGCTTCAGCTTCCAGCCTCGGGGATAATCGCGGTAGGTAACTCTTCCGGTTTACCATGCTGGTGTGGAGGGTCGGCCAGGAGCTTTCACTCGGCTCTTTGGGATGATAGCCCTTACCCAGTGGATTATATGCCAAGGTGGAGATTCTGCCACTTACCGGTCGGTGCATGTTTATTCCAGTTATTCAGGTACTCGGGAAATTGGCACAGGTTAGTTCTGTGGCCCTATTCACCTGTGGGTAATACAAATTTTGCCCACAACTCCTTGATTACCTGACCCCCATTACCCCTGAATTTCCCTGGTTGGCCACAGCAATGAGCAGCAATTCAGAGTCTAGTCTTTTTTTTTTTCATTCTTTTTTTGGTACCTGGGAGTGTACTCTGAGCCACATCCCCAGCCCTATTTTGTGTTTTATTTAGAGACAGGGTCTCAGTTGCTTAGCGCCTCGCTGTGCTGAGGCTGGCTTTGAACTCGCTATCCTCCTGTCTCAGCCTCCCAAAGTGTCGGCACTACCAGCTGGGAGTTTTGTTTAGTACATAGTCATTCAAGTAAAGGGCCACAGGTCCCCTCAGGAAGGCTTAAGGAACACTTAGCAGCATGAAGTAAGGTCTTTTCTCAGGGGGACCTGAACTCCTTTTCAATCAACAGGCTTTTGATGTAGGTCTGGAAATTGGATGGCAGACATGACTCCACTGCAGTAACTCATTAGGCTTTTGGCCATCAGGTCTGGTGTTTTTTGTTTCACAATATGGAGTAATATTTTAGTAGGCTTTTTATCTATTTCATTCTTTGTGACACTAATCAATTACCAACAAAGACCCCTTAATGCTACTACTTCCATGCTGCCCTTGGCTGTAGATTGTTGTCTTTGGCAATTAAATGTCACCAGTTCGGTTTCTGCTAGCATGGAATCCCGTTATCAGAGGTGGCTTCTCTCACCGTCACATATTGTCTGCAAAGGAGAGCCACCATGGAGCTTTCTGGTTTGCAGATGCTTCCTTCACTCACTGCTTTAAGGAAGGGTCTTTTAGGAAGGTGTAGAGGTCCATGTGCGATAAATTCTAAGGTTTGGATATGTTCATTGACATCATACCAGTGAAATTCTATCATCTTATTCTTATCAAATAGAGGCCAATATGGAGTCCACATTTGTCAACCAAGTAAACTGTAGAGCCACTTGCAATTGTGCAAAGGTGCTGGTTATCCACTGACTGCCTCTCAGTTCCTGCTGAGTAATGGCCTGGACTCTGCTGCATTTCTTTTCGGTGTGCATGCTGTTAAATTGCCAATAGAGGGTGCTGGAGGGACACTGCAGGAATGGGGCTTCTCTTCCTAACTCCACTGTGCTGCTCAGCTGACATGCTCCTGCTTCATGGCCTGAGTTAGCATGGATGGGAGATTCAGAGATGCTCTGCTGCAGTCATGTGCTCTGGGCAAGTGCAGGCTGCTCCTTCATTTCACTGCTATTGACTGCTCCAGCTCAGTGACCACTTCACTACAGTCCTTTGATGACACTGGCATGTTCCAGGTCTCGGGTGAGCACCTGCCCACCAGCCCTGGACTGCCTGTGGCTGAAGACTGTTTCCTGTGGTCCTCCTAATGTGCACAGTGCACACAATAGGCCACACTCCACCCTGAGGAGGGGTCTTGATACCCTATGCACTTTCACCCACCAGCTTTGGATGATGTGCCTCCTGGAGACCTGCTTCCTGCCGTCTGTGGATGTGGACTAGCTCTGGCATGGACAACCCCGAGAGCTGCTCCACTATCCACCCTTCCAGGACACATGTGACCCTGGAAAGGGGGCTCCCTTTCCAAGGCTGTCCTTCCTTGAGTGCTCTCCCTGGGTCTGTGGCACCCTTCAGAGTTCTCTCTATATTTTCTTAGTTGCGTCCCATCAGTTTAACAAGTCTTTATATTATACCTCCCTTACTGTGTGGTTTGCCTCCTGTTTGGACCTAGACTGAAATGATGAGATTAAACATTAAATTCAGAATCTCTGATGAGTTCAGCTTCTACACAGTTCTGTTGTGGCTGATGTGTACCACTGTGGAACACTCAAATCTTGCTCAACATCAGAATATTCATACTGGAGAAAAACTCTGAATGTAAATAAGTAGGAAAAGGCCTCAACTCAAGTTAATATCCTGTTCAATACCATTTAATTCACTGAAAAAACTCCTCAAGTGTAGACAGATGTGGAGAGAGATTTAGCTGAAGCCCAACGCGTCATTGCTCTTTCTTCACAAATTCAAGGGAGTACCGGAGAGAAACTTTTTGAATGTAGCCAACATGTCAGGCTCAACCCTTATTCAGTCCCAGAGAATTTGCATTTTAAAGAAGCTGGGGTAAGATGAGGCTATGATGTCAAGGACAGATAATCAGAAACATTTTATGTACTTCAGCAAATATGATAGTCTTAGAAATGCCAACCAAGCATATGTGACTAAAGAGACTCTGTCAAGTATCTGAAATCTGCAAAGGCAGTGACTATCAAAATCATCTTTGGGAGAAATGTAGGCTCAGAGAAAACTGGAAGAATGTGATTAAAAAGAACATTTGGTTGAGTAATCAGAACTCTAAAATCAACTTTTTAAGATAAACTATTGTAATACATTATAAAGGAGGGGCATGTGTGTGTACAGTTGCAAAACCAATCTGAGTCATAAATTTTAGAAAAAGAGGACCTGGGAGAGAGATAAAAGTTGGCAATATACAGCTGATTCCTGCAGGCAGAATCACAACATTTTTAGACTCTGCATGCGTTTAGGTGAGCAAGCAATTTCTAGTTCACCAAAGTTCCCATCACACCCTATATACTTAATACCCTGTGACTCCCGTTGTGAAACACACACCAGCCTGACCCACGAAGGCGTGTAGCATAACCACTGAAATGTACAGAAAATTAGGTTGAGGAAACTGCTCTTGGGAAACCAATGCCTTGCACAGTGACAGGACATTATTTTAGTTCTCTGATGACAGAACTTTGCTGACTAAGAGGATTTGGTTCACTGTGAAATTATGCTTTGTGACCCTAGAAAAAAAATGACTACTGTGTTACACACATACTGTATGCTGCTCACATGCCTCATCTATATAATCCTCACACAAAGGCTGGGAGCTATTTTTATTTTCCCTTTAAAAACAAGGAAGTAAGGTTCGTGAAATCATGGGCAGCCCTGCTGGGGAGCTATGAGGGATGGGGAGGAAGAGCAGACAGCACTGCTGAGAGCAGCAGGCAGAAGGCCAGAGAAGCAGAGCCTGAGACGTCTGTGGCTGTGGTGGGGTCACTAGCAGAGATTTTGCTGTGGAGACACAGGGGCAGGAGGGCTGTCATTCAGGCCAAGTCCACGCTGATGGAGCCTCCAGCTGCTGCTGAGTTGTCTCTGTCCTGCTTGTATGTTGCTGAAATGGTTTCTTTGGCTTTATTTACCCATTTATCTTTTATATATAGATATATGTGTATATGTATATATATATTTTTAGATGTTGATGGATCTTTACTTTATGCATTTATTTATACGCGGTGCTGAGAATCAAACCCAATGCCTCACACATGCTGGGCAAGCACTCTACCACTGAGCCACTACCCTCTCCATTTATCTTTAAAGTAAACCTTTAGAGTTGCTGAAGCTGATCTTTGCAACCTGGGAGCCTAACACAGCTTTAAGAGTTTCCAAAAACCTTTTATTATGAAAGGTTCAAGAAGCCATTTGTAAGCTAAAAAGTATTAGAATTAAATAGAAAACATAATTTTTATGCATACATTTTTTCGATACAGAAGGATGGTCTCCACAGGAATTTAAACAATATAAAAATCAGTGTCATTGATTGCAAATAGGTAACTCCCTCTGACTATCTTGAGGTGACACGCTTTTACGTAGCTAAAAGGTGAGGGGTCCGACATCTGTCACGAGCTTGCTCGGTGAGCCTCTGGCGGAGATTTCTTACTTTCTTGATAAGATTCTGCTCCATGTTGTCCCATTCTCTTGTTTTTCTATTTAAAGAGACTTGAAAACAAAATTTAATATTACTAGCAGCTGTGTTTTCTGAGGTTAGCAATGATACAGCATTTAGTTTGGAGGTCAGTGTGTTGCAAAAATCAATAATAAAATCATTATTCTAAAAACCGTTTCTTGAACAAAAAGCTCAATGAATTACCTGGCCCTATGCAGTTCCATTTACAAGTCAAATATTTACTTATAGAACTGAGGAGATGCTATCAGCTTGTATATTTTAAGTGATTTGGCATTTCTAAAATTTATAAATTAGAAACCAAGCTTGGGTAAGAATTTGTGTTCTTCAAAACAGTGAGCTTCCCCATCATGAGATGCTTAATGGCAATGAGAAAAGTCGTCCCCAATCATTGTGAAATGTGCTCCATAACTGCTTTCCCAATCACAAAATAAATAAATCTTTTTAATAGCAACTAACCAGAAGAGTCCAGAATCAAGATTAAAATACAATAATCTGTCCAAGTATAATGGCCACTTCATATGGACTGAGGGGCTAATAAATAATGGAATTTGGGAGAAAATCCACAACTTAAAAATAAACTTCCTGAAATTTAGTTTCATTATCAGTCAGCTTCAATTCCTGAAAAACTATTTTCTTCTCCCAAAGAACTTCCATGTTTTTTTTTGTTTTGCTTCCAAATGACCAAGACTGAACCAATTTTTTCACTTCATTTTGAAATTTAGAACTGTCTGGTTAATTTAAGTTCTAGTTGGGTGAGACAACACGGGCCTCTACTCCCAGCTGCTCTGCAGGCTGAAGCAGGATAGTGCCAGCCCAGAGGTGTGAAGCCAGCCTGTGAAACGTGGTGAGGAAGAAAAAGAGTTAAGTTCTGAGGTGTCAGAATAGTGAACAATTGACACTCTGTTTTTCATTTGATTCACAAACGATTTTTCAGTCTAATTTATATCCTGGCATAGAATCTGTAGGTGCATATATAACTATGAGTTACAAAAAATATTGTATATAATACTGGAATCTTATGACTTGTTATTAGAAATATTTCTTGTAAGTCACTAGGAAGCCAAGAACTGAGGCAAGATGGTTTATAGCTCGAATGGACAAGTGCTGGACAGCTGGAGCAGTCCTCAGGGACACTATCTTTGATAACAGATTTCTTTTGGGGAATAGCTGAATTTGTGGTTTTGTTCTTCAAAACTGCTTCAGCAAGATGTGAAAAAGGAAGAGGCTATAGAAACTCATCTGATTTCAGGTATGATGATGGAAGAGGGCCAACAGGAAACCCTCCCTGAAGAACGGGTCAAATCAATCATCTTCTTGGTCCCAGCCCTCTTCCAATGGGTGGTGGATGAGGAAGGTAAATGTCTGCTCTAAAAGGGAGACAACTAGGTGTACACATTCACAGCAGAAGGAAACCCTTCTGCGAGGATCTGGCCTCACCAACATGCAAGTCCTAAATGCACGTTTGTCTCATCTTTTTCGTATAGTTTATTAAAATATTATTATACTACTTAAAAATAAGAGAAATATTTTTTATAAAGCTCATCTTTTTGGGACCTTGCATAAAAGTTTATCCTTTTAAAAGAACTCAAAGACCTCCTTAAACTCTGCCTTATCTATTGAAAAAGTCAGTTGAAAGAATGTCTAACATTACACTTTCTTGTTCCTCTCTCCCCTTTTCATAGTTAAGTAATATAGTTATTAGCTCCTTTATGGGTTAGTGTGACTATATTTCTGTAAGATGCCACTTTATGCCTTCCAAAAATAAACATAATCCCCCAGGGCATCAAGCTGAGGATCTAGTCACCCGCTAGCCAGCATAAAGCCTTTCATTGGCAGCAGCCCACGTGAGTACCTGCAGCCAGCATGGGCTCCTTCCCAGTGCTTTCCAGAGGAAGAGTCAAGAAAATTCACTGTGATAGTGCTAAAAATAGCCCTGAAGTTTTCTTTTTGCAAGGATGTGAAAGCAGTTACACATCTCATATTATTAAGGCCTTCTGTTAGGGCCTCTGCCTGTTTTGGGGCAGCAATGCTGATGTAAAGAAATGGAGTGATGTGAATGCATTCGGCAGACTGACTTTATCTGGAGTTGGTCTGTATCCATTTTTTCCTGCAGCTGGAAACCTATGGGATTCTTGCTGACTCCATTTTAGGTTTCCTACTATCGGAGTCCTGAGAAAATGGCACTGACATTCTATAAACCATTTCAACCGCAATTTTGTTTAAATATTGTTAAATAAAAAATGATAAAAGACATTTTTCTTGCTTTTTAACTTACTCTGTCTTGAGGAATCCATATTAGAAATGTCATTTACTTGTGAGGTTCTAGGCAAACAGCTTGAGGCAACCCGTTCATTTTGCAGCTGGAGCACTTCTGCTGAAAAAATGAGGTAGAGAGGACGTTCAGGAGGGAACAGAAGCCTTTACTAATGCCAGTGGTCCCTAGTAAATTAAAACTGTCAGGATGGTTAAACTCTTTCTTTTCTATTTAGAAAAAAATGCTACCACCATTCAGTGTTGGCATAGGATCTGACTTCCTTAACAAGACTCCTAAAATGCAAGAAGTAAAATTAAGAATCAATAAATGGGGGCTGAAGCTGTGGCTCAGTGGTAGAGCGCTTGCTTAGAATGTGTGGGGCCCTGGGTTTGATCCTCAGCACTGCATACAAAGAGAGAAATAAAAAAGATCCATTAACAACTAAAAAATATAAAAAAAGAATCAATAAATGGGATGGTATCAAAGTAAAAAGTTTCTTCTCAGCAAAGGAAACAATAACATGAAGAGAGCCTACGGAATGGGAGAAAATCTTTACCACATGAACCTCAGATAGAGCATTAACCTCCAGGATATATAAAGAACTCAAAAAAACACTAAAAATCCCCCAAATAATCCAATCAATAAATGGGCTAAGGAACCAAACAAGACACTTCACAGAAGAAATACAATCAATCAACAAGTATACGAAGAAATGTTCAACATCTTTAACAATAGACAAATGCCAATCAAAGGTATTCTAAGATTTCATCTCATGCAAGTCAGAATGGCAACAATAAATGTTGGCGAGGATGTGGGGAAAAAGGTACACTCATACATTGCTGGTGGGAGTGCAAATTGGTGCAACCATTATGGAAAGCAGTATGGAGACTGCTCAGAAAACTTGGAATGGAACCACCATTTGACCCAGCTATCCCACTCCTTGGTTTCTACCCAGAGGATTTAAAATCAGCATATCACAGCATATCACAATGCAGCCACATCATTGTTTATAGCAGCTCAACTCACAATAGCTAAACTACGGAACCAACCTAGATGCCCTTTAACAGATGTATGTATACACACATACACATATATATACACACATACACAACAGAATATTACTCAGCCTTAAAGAAGAATAAAATTATGGCATTTGCCAGTAAATGGATGGATCTGGAGAACATCAAGCTAAGTGAAATAAGCCAATCTCAAATACTCAAAGGCTGAATGTTTTCTTTGGTATGTGGATAATAATTTACAATTAGGGCACGGGTTTGGGAAGAACAGAGTTACTTTAGATTTGGTAGAGGGCAGTGAAGGGAGGGGAGGGGGAAACGGGGGTAGGAAGGATAGTAGAATGAATCAGACAGTATTACCCTATGTACATATATAACTATATGATCAGTGGGTTTCCACATGTGATCAGCAAGTCCTTGCCAAGAACTGCTGAGGGCTGCTCACTATCCTTCAGCCAGGCAGGGCCTAATCACAACCATGCACAGCAAGTCTGAACCAGTGTGAGCCCTTCTGAGAGGAGCAGGCACAGCAGTGCTCTGGTGCCCACGGGTGCCTCCCCACTTTTATCAAGTGCTTTCTTCACGCAAAACATACTCATTTCAGCTCATGTTTTACTGCCTCCTAACTGCTAAAGCTTCGCATCCAATGACATGAAAGTCTTCTTTTAAAAGGTTCCGTCCTGCTACCCCTTATCTGTCTCTTCCGTGCTACTCCACTACAGGGCCCAGGCCTCCACACAGTGCCACACCCCACATCAGAGTCTCACTGACTCATTACAATACCTGCTGCAAACTACCTGCTCTTGAAAGCTTTAGCTAATGGTTTTAACTCAGAGTTTTTGCTCATGAGTCATTAAGATAAATCTGACTAATTATCAAATGACTAATTTGAATTTGAGCGTGGGAGAACGGAACAGGAGTGTGTGAAGAAGCGCTGCGTGGCGGAGGTCGCACACATCGTCTGCACAGCTCCCAGAGCAGTTTCTAATGAGAGAACTTACCCAGGGAAAACAAAGATTCAGCTACTTTAT
The DNA here is from genome assembly GCA_028644305.1 of Xerus rutilus. Taxonomy (NCBI): domain Eukaryota; kingdom Metazoa; phylum Chordata; class Mammalia; order Rodentia; family Sciuridae; genus Xerus; species Xerus rutilus. The sequence goes on along the minus strand of CM053400.1, from coordinate 166,809,781 downwards.
GTGTGAAAGGAATAACTGTTAAGTAAAATGCCTGCGGAAAATGGAGTATGATGACAAGCTCGCCAGCCTCCAAGCGTCCCAGTACAGGTGACACAGCACAAGTCAACCACACGTTGGACGCTGGCTCTTCCAGAGTCCAGATCGCCAGTTCCTTGCTTCTCATCTGTCCTCTAAAACACTGGCCACTGCTGTTTGATTCATCTTCCCCAAGGACTGTCTGGTAAACATCATCTCTGTTCTTCCCTTTTTCCTGCAGCCATGTTTCAAACACCATCAAATTAAATCGCATTTCTGAGGTTCTGATGTGTGAACTAAAAAAACCAATCTTTAATTTATAAAAAGTAATAAATGCTAATTGCAACAAATATGAACATATAAGGAATAAAGGTGAAAGTGAAAACTCCTATACTTTTTGTATTGCAACTTTGTTTTCTTAATTTAATGTACATATCCTATGGCTGCAAAGGCAATTCTTTATTACTTTATTTTTTTAAAGTATTTTTTTTAGTTGTAGATGGACACAATACCTTTATTTTTATTTATTTTTATGTGGTGCTGAAGATCGAACCCAGTGCCTCACACATGTGAGACGAGCACTCTACCACTGAGCCACAACCCTAGGCCCTTTATTGCTTTATTTATTATTATTGTTTTGTGGTGTTGGGGATTGAACCTAGGGCCTTGCACATGCAAATCTTTTTTTTTTCTTTCTGGAGTCAGCATCTAAATTGCCAAGGTTGTCTTGAACTTGATAATCTTCCTGCCTCAGCTTCCTAAGTGGATGGGACTACAGGCGTGCACTATTGTGCTAGCCTCTTTATTACTTTGAATTAGTGTTTATTTAATGAATTGGTATTATATATACTGAAAAATTCAAAAGGAATAAAAAGGTACAACAAAATTCCTTCCTGGTCCAACGCGGGCTCCGAGTTCCTCGCTTAGGAGGCAGGCTTATAGCAACAGAAGGACCAACCCCTCAGGCTGGCACTGAAGTCCTTATTATCCATCTTTTCCAAGATAGCTAGGGCTGCCCTGTACACAAGTTCTCTGCTCCAGGTGGCCTAACTTAAATCACTAAGACAGGCAACTTTCCTAAGTAAATCACTTAGGCACCGTTTAATCACAATTAACAAGTTCCATTCTGAACAACTGGAGTTTGTGGAGGTCTTTGGTTGACCAATCTACGTAAACATAAGGAAAAATTTTGTTTGCGTATGTCTATGTGCATGTTTTTGGAGATGTTTCCCAAAGAGGTCCAGAAACCTTAAGTGGTCAGAAAACAGTGTAACATGTTAGAACTGTAACAAAATTAGAGATCACCAAGTCTGTAATCTTCTCATTTTGCAAAGAGAAAACTGAAGACCAGTAAATGTTTCTGAGTAAATCCAAATGCTTAAATAAACTAATGAGAGGCACATAGCTCAGTGACAGCAGCTGAGTGTATGGAAACTCTTGTGTCCACTTCCCAGAGTGGGCCTGTCCTGCAGTGAAGCACTCCTGCAGCAGGCCAGCACTTCTCTTGTCTCAAGTGTCATCCTGCTTCTCTAAACCTTCCCCTTTCTTCAAGGCCCAGTGATTCTGACCTGATCCAATGGCCTTACCCAGCAACATTTATTGATGTCTTCTTTTTTTTTTTTGGTATTGAAGATTGAACTCAGGGGCACTTGACCACTGAGCCACATCTCCAGCCCTATTTTGTGTTTTATGTAGAGACAAGGTCTCACCGAGTTGCTTAGCGCCTCGCCATTGCTGAGGCTGGCTTTGAACTCGCGATTCTCCTGTCTCAGCCTCCCAAAGTGCTGGGATTACAGGAGTGAGCCATAGTGCCCAGCTTGATTTCTTCTTTTTTTAAGTAACAGTTTCATTGATATATAATTCATATACCACAAATTATATACTTTCACAGTGTATAATTCAATGTTATTAATATATTCAGAGTTATATAACTGTCACCACTAATTTTAGAACATTTTCAAAAGAAACCCATACCCCTGCCACTTCCAGACAACCACTGACTACTCTGATCTCCACAGATTTGTCAATTCTGGACATATTTATATGAACAGGATCACATAGTATGCAGCCTTTTATGTCTGGTTTCTTTAATTTGGCATAGGGTTTTAGGTTTATCTTTTTTTTTTTTTGGTGATACTGGGAACTGAACCCAGAGCCTCACTCATGGTAGGCAAGCACTTCCCCCATGAGCTACTTCCACAGTCCTGAGGTTCATCCATTTTGTAGCATGGATCAGCATTTATTCTTCTTTATAAATGAGTACAATTCTGTTCTATGGATGTATCACATTGTTTATTCATTCCTCATCTGAAGGATATCCAGGTTGTTTCCATTTTGACTGTTATAAATAATGATGCCATGAATATTCATTTATAAGTTTTTTACATAAACACGTGCCTTTGATTCTCAGGGGAACATACCTAGGGGGTGGACTACAGGGTTAACCTTCTGAGAAACTATCAAACTAACTTCCAAAGTGACGGCACCATTTTACCCCCCACCAGCACTGTCTCTCTGATCCTCACCAATCCTTTACTGTTTGTGTTTTTGATTACAGCCAACCTAGTGAGTGTGAAGTGGTGTCTCATGATGGTTTTTATTTCATTTCCCTTTCCCTAATGATTAATGAAGGTAAACACTTTTTCATGTCCATGTTGGCCATTTTTGTATCTTCTCTGGAGAAATGTCTATTCAAATGCTTTGCCATCTTTTTTTTTTTAGTTGTTGATGGATCTTTATTTTATTCATTTATTATTTGTATGTGGTGCTGAGGATCGAACCCAGTGCCTCACGCATGCTAGGCAAGCGCTCTACCACTGAGCTACAGCCCCAGCCCTGCTTTGCCATCTTAAAATTTGGGCTAGTCTTAAGTTTCTAGACCTGGGACTTTAGGGATGGCCAGGAAAGAACTAGAAAGTTCTGTCTTCTGAAAGATAGTAAGAACTTCCTGACATTGCTAGTAGTTTCAAAGCTAGGCAAAAATGTTAAGTAAATCTGTCACTGGCACATTCTGACCCCTCTGCTACTTCCTCGTACCTGTTTTCTGGATACAGAGTGGAAAACCAATGCTGAACACCTCCAATCAAAATGCCTTCCTAATTGTTGTAATGATCTTCTGGTTTTAGGGTCACATGTTATGACTAAATTACACCCTGCTTAAAGAAATGACTGACAGTTCGATGTTAGATGTTTACCTTTTAAAAACTGGATGCAAATTCTCTCATTGGTAAAATTCAGGAGCGTTACACTTTAGGTAGCATAGAAGGGAGCTATTATGGAGGCAGAGGGGAAATGTGTTGGAAGACTAATGATGCTGGAAGCTTTCTGCAATTTCTCACATTTTTCTCTTTCTAAATATGTAGGTTCTTTTTTTTTTTAATTTTATTTATTTTTTTAGTTCTAGGTGGACAGAATATCTTTATTTTATTTTTATGTGGTGCTGAGGACCGAACCCAGTGCCTCACGCGTGCTAGGCGAGCATGCTACCACTGCACCACAATCCCAGCCCCAATATGTAGGTTCTTTAAAAGATTAAAAAAAAATTTTTTTCCTTTCTAAAACAGGGGTAAGTATTAAAGGGTTAGGGAGAAAAGATAGCTCCAGAAGATAGTATCTTTTGCAAGTTTTAGATATTTAATTTGTGCAGAGTTACATTCTACTCCCCACTTCTCCCAACAACTATTTTTTATGCGACTGAGACCACTAAATCTCAAGTATGAGAGGTAATGAGAGGTTGCAAAAGTAGGAAAGATTAAGTGATGACAGCATCTAACCTAGATTTTTACTTTTCAGATTTGTGGTTGAGCTCAAAACATTATGCCAAGTAAAAAAAGCCAGACACAAAAGACCATGTATTGTAGCACTCCATTTTCATGAAATCTCCTGAAGAGAAAAATCTAGAGACAGCAAGTAGATTAATAGTTGCCAGTGGCTGGTGGGGAGTGAGGGGAAAAGGAGAGTAACTGCTAATTGGTACAGAGTTTATTTTGAGGTGTCAAAAAAAGTTCTAAAATTGCCTGTGGTGATAGTTGTACAACTCTGAATAGCTTTGTTAACATACAGTAATACAACAACATTGTACATTATAAAATAGATACACTGTATGGTACGTGAATTATATATTAGTGAAGCTGTGATTTTAAAAATAATGCATATACATTATAAAAGACTAAAATAATACAAAGTAAAAGTTTCCCATATCTGTACTCTATTTTAGAATTTTAAATTATAATATATATATAAATTATAATTTTGATTTTTTCAGTTGATTTTGTAAACTTTGTACCAAAGCCTAATGTTTGATTATATCCTATAAGAATTTTCCTATGATATACATTATTATACTATTATTTTTAGGACCAGCTATTATTGGCAAAGCACGTATTTTTACTAAAATAAATTAGAAATAGCATTTTGGGAACAAATCACATTCTAGAAGATTAAGAGGATGTCAAGGGACCATGGATCTATGGAATGAAATAGTGCAACAGGCGCAACACTGTTCTTGATTGGAGCTTTGTTTTTTAACATAGCCACCATCTCTGCCCATCCTTTCCTGCTCTCCCCACTCCCCAAAAAGAAAAAGTAACCAGTGATTACTTTTTAGCAGTGCATAATTTGAATGAAAGTGCCAACATACACCTCTAGAACTTATTCATGAGAACGGACCATATTAAAAGAGGAATGTGTCACAGTATAAAGAGACATTCAAGGACACTCACCTTTATTAAATGGATTTTCAGCATGTTCTAAAGCAGCATTCATTTCCCGCTTTAAAAACCACTTTCTGGATTCATCTGAAAGGGCAGAAGCTTTCTTTTCTGATCTCAAATGGAACTCTTTTTCTTCAGCTTCCTTCCACTACATAAAAGTGGGGAAAAAAAGATCATGTAAAAATTATGGTAACGCAAGCTCTTACCTGCTTTTTTCCTCTACTCTTCCTCCTTCACAGTCTCAGTGAACATACTATCTGCTTGGTATTATGGGATCTGGGGTGTGTGTGGTGGCCCACAGCTATGGAAGAACCCTGGGAACAGAGGCACGTTCTATGTAGTACTCAGCACCTCTGAGGGTCACAAAGCCCACAGCCAGGTCCTAACTACTACAGAAACAACCATTCATTTCCATGTAGGAAACTAACAGAGACTAACTTAGGAGACTAAGCTAGTTTCATATTAATGGTAATTAATTTTATTTAATTTTAATTCTATGTCTTAGTAAAAAAAAAAAAGTCTACAAAATTCAGAGAATTTTTGGCCTGGCTCTGGCACATACCTTGACCACAGGGAAGTCAAGCAACTTCTATTAGTATCCTGCTTTTTTCTCCAGAAAATGAGAAAATGATCATCACCTTAAAGTCAGTTCACAGAGTAACTAAAATAATAGATTTAAAATACTGTGACATTTCTAAGGTTTGTCAATGTTCTAGAATTACTACAGCTTTTATATGGAAACACTCATATAATTTTAATGAAGAGAACACCAATGTACTAAATAAAAGCTTTAAAGACAAAACACAAGGGCCAGGAACAACTGGAGACCCCCCTTGGGTGCTCCCGATGAGGGCACCGAGTGTGGGGATTCCCCAAAGCTACATAAGAGTCAAGTTAGCTTTAGAACCCAGGATCCAAACACAAAGGATTTCTGCATAATGTGAAAAGCCCTTATAACAATTCTGTGTACTCTCAAAATGTACTATTTTACCCCAAGTACGGTAGCACCAAACTTTACAGTCCAGCCCTAGTGTCAGCAATCCTCACGGGGCAGGGGGTGGGGGGCCTTCCACCACAGTACTCCTGAGACTATGGCCTCAGTGTCCTGGACAGTACTCTTCCCCAAAATCTCCTTTCCTGTCCCTGAATGGAAGGTTCCAGATGGGACCCCTTGCCACTGGGAGGTGGTAGGACAACGACTCTGGAATAGTGACTTGTCTGAAACATGTTGGTAAGAAGCTTTCAGACTAGACACGATGAGGCAGCTGCAGAAAGAGGAAGGAGCTAAAGCCAGTTACCCAAAGCCTGATCTCTCACCAGCTGTGGTACCCTTAGGAAAGTCCATGGTATCTGTGATAGTGTCTGCAAAGCATGAGGCCTAGAGTTGTTAGAAGAATTCACCAAAAGACACATCTGTGTGACATATACTCTTAGTTGCCTCTTCAAAATCCATTTTGATTCTTCTTTTGGAATAAAATCTTAATTTTATTTGGGTTCATAATGCTTACTCCCTGTTAAAAATTACATTTCCCAGCATCTTTTGCAACCAAATTGGTTATAAATATGATATGGGACTATTATAGTTCAGATGTGAGCTGTCCCCCAAAAGCTCACGTGAGACAATGCAATAAGGTTCAGAAGAGAAATGATTAGATTCTAAGAGTCTTCACTCAATCAGTGAATGAATCCCCTGGTAGGGATTAACTGAGTGGTAAGTGAAGTGGTAGGGTGTGGCTGGAGGAGGTGGGAATTGGGGCGTGGCTTTGGGATATATATATCTGTATCTGGCAAGTGGAGTTCCTCTCTGTGTCCTGATCATCATGTAGGCTGCTTCCCTCTGCTACACTTTTCTGTCATGAGGCCTCACCTTGAACCTCGAGGAATGGAGCCGGCCTTCTATGGACTAAGACCTCTGAAACTGTGAGCACTTAAATAAACTTCTCTGGGGCTGGGGTTGTGGCTCAATGGCAGAGCGCTTGCCTAGCACATGTGAGGCCCTGGGTTCAATTCTCAGCACCACATAAAAATAAATAAAATAAAGGTATTGTGTCCATCTACAACTAAAAAAAATTTTTTTTAAATAAATAAATAAACTTTTCCTCCTCTACAATTGTTCTGGTCAGGTTTTTCAGTCACAGCAGTGAAATAGCTGACTAAAACAGGGATCCTGAAAAAGAGCTGACTCAGCTGAGAGGTGGACCATCCTGTACTTCTGCTCTATCTTCTTTCTACTGTCTGGCATATATATGTAATGGCTATAACTCCAGCAGTCATCTTGGATGACAAGGTATCATTGAGAATGAAAGCCATACACCAGGAAGCAGTGCAGAAAAGTTGAAGGAACATGACAACCTTGAAGCCTTAGTAGCTTGAAATTGTTTACCTCCAAACTTGTGAAAAAGAAGCATTTCTATTTTGTTTATAGTCACTATCATTTGAGTTTTGTTACTAGCAGCTCCAAATATTTTCCATCTGTTCAAAATCTTTTTTAAGTGTAAAGAATTAGGTAAAGCTGGGCATAGTGGTGGCATGCCTATAATCCCAACTACCTGGGAGGCTGGTGTAGGAGAATTGCAAATTTGAGGCAGCCTCAGTAACTTAGCAAGACACTGTCTCAAAATAAAAAAAAAAAATTTAAAAAGGACAGGTATATAGATGAGAGGTAGAATGTTCCTGGGTTTAATCCTCAGTACCAAAAATCAAAAACCAAGACCCCAAAGGCAAAAAATTCCCAAACAAAAAAATGAAAAGGAAAAGCAGGTAAATTAAAGTAGTAATTCTACTCAATCAGTGTGTCTCAATTTGTCAGTTCTTGGATTTGTTCTGGCTGATTGGGAATTAATAATTTTTATGTAGCATCAATATCAGATAACTTCTCTGAGAAATAACCATTAAAATTATATTATTTTTCCCTAAAAATTACTTGGTTTGTGGCTTTTGTCATCTGGCTACGTATTAATTCAATATTTAAATGCTTCATATAATACAAAAATTATAACACTACTCGTACCTTCTTAGCTTCTTCCTCCATCATTGCATTTAATACCTCTATTTCTTTCCTTCTATTTTTTCGGAGGAGGTTGGCTACTTCTCGGTACCCTTCATTTCGTTGTAGATCATTACATTTTTGTCTATGTAAATTCTGAATTTGCCAGTCAGTATTTAGGCATGCTTGTTCAGCTTTTGCCAAATTTTCTTCAATTATCTAAGAAAAGTTGTAAAATTTCAGAAACAATGTCAGACTGTAAAATTATGGCACAACCATTCAATGTATCCAAGCGTCTAGGACAGCTGTTCATAACCTTGGTTTCCTGTCACAATCACCCGGGAATGTTAAAACAGACTGACTTCCAGGCCCCACCACAAACCAGTGAAATCCATCTCTAGTGCAGCTGGACACTGGTATTTTAAAAAAACTCTTTAAGGGATTCTAATGTATAGCAATGGTGAGAACTTCCAAGTTAGGGGATGGGAAGGATTTAACAACGTGTATGTTTTCAACACTATGAAAAAGAGTCAAAAGAGCTCATTTTTACAGACAAAAGTCTACAAGAAAAAAAATCGTGGGATATTTTGGGTAAATCAGCTAAGGAACTGCTGCAGAACAGACGGTCTCTCTTGCATTAGTCCTACACCATTCCTGGTTCTTGGAAGAGGGCCAACCTCTCACACACAATTCATTTAAATCATCATTTCTGAAAGGGTATTTCTTCCTAAGAAATTCTGTAAGTTTGAAAATTTTTCTTAATGATTCAGAATGTATAATACCCTCAAATTTGGAATTACAAAACCTCCCTTACTTTAGGACAGCATTTCCAATACTTGGTCATGCCCAAGTATTGGAAAAACATCACTGAATACAATTAGTAGCATTCCACAAATATACTCTGGAAGTGTTGGCTTCCATAACACACAGGGACCTTAATCACTCAGGGAGAATTTCTGGGACACAACACAACAGGATAGCATAATTTGTCAAATTTCTATTTCCTTTGAAATAGTAATTGCAAAAGGTCTGAAAGAGGCTCATATATGACTATCAATGAAGCAAGCACCCTGTAAATACATACAGCAATGTGAGGCTCTAGGAACTGGGACTAATGAAGCAAAGCAATGAATTATCTCAATTTCACAAATTTATTCTAAATTTCTTCTCTTAAAAGAATGATGGATGGAAAATGATCTCCTATGTATACACTAAATTTGCTGTATGTTTACCTTCTGAGTCTTTCTGCTCTGAGTTTGGTCAGTTTCTATCAGCTTGTGGAACATGTGTTCTTCAAGATCCACTTTTCGCCTATAGGCATCTGCATCTTCTTTAATTTCTTTTGCAATAGCTTCTTGATTTCTAGTAAGATTCTGTTTAAAAAATTGTTGATTTATATAATAATAATACTGAAACAAAATGGCTTTTGTTTTTACAAAATATTAATATGCATACAAATAAAAACCTGTAACCATTTAATTTTCGAAGTAAAAAGCATATAGTAGTAACACCAGTGAAAACCACAGAGCAAGTAACTGAAAATTCTTTCCTTCATAGAAGCAAAAACTGTCAGAATCAACTTCTTCAAAATTCTGGAAATTAACTGAAGGCTTAGAGCAATGTGAGAGCATTTATTCATTAAAATGGCCAAACCTCAGTAAGAACAGCAAGCTCTTTGCTATTTTATCTTGTGTTACTCTGATTCCTACCTGACTCCCAAACCCATGCTAGCCTGGAAAACCAGCAGCCTGGCGGCCAGTGGAGCAGGCAAGATGAGGCTGGAGCTCCTTCAAACCATTCCCTGAGAATCATCATTACCTGACCCCATTCCCTATGCTGTCTTCACATCACCTCACTCAGAACTCACCTAGTGTGAGTAGCCTGTTCCCCAATGACATTTGTAGACAACAATTAGATGTTGAACATCCTGGCTGTGAAGGCAGTGGATTGTGATCACAGCACACAACAGACCAATCAAAAAGCTTAACAAGCTGGGTGTGGTAGTGCACGCCTGTAATTCCAGCAGCTCTGGAGGCTGAGGCAGGAGGATCCGAGTTCAAAAGCAGTCTTAGCAAAAGCGAGGCACTAAGCAATTCAGTGAGAGCCTGTCTCTAAATAAAATACAAAATAGGGCTAAGGTGTGGCTCAGTGGTCGAGTGCCTCTGAGTTCAACCCCTGGCACCCCTCTCCCCCCAAAAAAGGCTTAGCAAGAAAAACCAGGGACTTAGACATCCGCAGGAAGCCTTAATAAACTCCCATACACCCCTGGGACTTCAACAGGCCACCTGCATGTGTAAGGCTATGCATATATCCAGGGCTGTGTGCTCAGCCTGGGGTGGGGGCTGAGCACTCCCAGGTGGTTACCTTTGAGGTTCTGTACAACCCTGAAGTGAAACCTAAGCCAGGCCTGCAGGCTGCCTTGCTGAGTGTTGCAGGTGCACCTCAGTATGCACACAGCAACCCCCCAGGAGAGACCAAGAAGCTCTCTGGTTCAAAACCCCTAATAAGGAAGCCTGTCCAGTTATTAGCTGACCACCAAGCTGAGGAGAGCCTTTAGCAGGTTTACATAGCAAGGAGTGTGATTTCACAGAATTAGTTCAGAAAAGCCACTAAGCAAAAACAAACAAACAAGAAACCCTGAGGCAGGGACAATCTCATTCCATAATTGCCACTTTATATTTAAAATGTCTAGTTTTTAGTAATAACCACAATTATTTAAAAAAATCCAAAAAGTACAACTTACGCATAATGTAAATAGATATTAACCATTCTAATTTCAAAGAAAATATAAAAACAACCAAAAATATATGGAAAGATGCTTAACAACATTAGTTATTAGGAAAATGAAATAAACACAATAAGATACCACCTAGTAGCCAGGTGTGGTGGTGCAGGCCTGTAATGCCAGCACTTCGGGAGGCTGAGACAGGAGAGTCACGAGTTCAAAGCCAGCCTCAGCAACAGCAAGTTGCTAAGCAACTCAGTGAGACCCTGTCTCTACATAAAACACAAAATAGGGCTGGGGATGTGGCTCAGTGGTCGAGTACCCCTGAGTTCAATCCCTGGTGCCAAAAATAAATAAATAAATAGATACTTAAAATACAAAAAATAAGATACCTCATACCCACTAGTAATGCTATAATAAAAAGGAAAATAACAACTACAAATGAGAACAGAGAAACGTGAACTCTCTCCTCTCAGGTGTATTTTCAAGAGAACTATAAACATGCCCCACAAAAAGCTGTCCATTAATGTTCATAGCAGCATTATTTATCAGAGGAAAATTATGAAAACAACTCAAAAGTCTATCAGCTGACAAATGGATAAACAAAAGTGGTCTATTCACATAATGGACTGTTATTCAGCTATAAAAAGGAATAAAGTACTGATTCATACTATGACATGGATGAACCGTGAAAACATGCTAAGTGAAAGAATTCAATCACAAAAGACCACACACTGTAATTCTACCTATGTGAAATGTCCACAATAGGCAAATCCATAGAAACAGAAAATAGACGAGTAGTTGCCAGGGCCTAGGGAATGGGATAAATGCTAATGGGTATGTATGGTAAAGGGTAACAGATGGCCTTCACAAAGATGTAAATTATACAAGCAAAATAACAAATGTACATCCAAATAATCTCATTTATCACTACTAATGATATTATAAGTTTTTCCCCTGCTTGGGGACTGAACTCAAGGCTTTATACATGTTAGGTAAGTGCTTTACCACTAAACTATACCCTGGGTTCTTTTTATTTTCTTGTGAGACAGAGTCTCACTAAATTGCAGAGGCTGGCCTTGAACTTGTAATCCTCTTGCCTCAGCCTTCTGAGTACCTGGGATTACAGGCATGTGCCACCATGCCTAGCAGCAGTTGTTATTTCTTGATTGAAAGATTTTTGCCCTGCTTTTCTAATTATTATAATTAGCTTAAAATAAAAATATTTAGATTATATACAGAAAAGATACAAGTGCATAGCTATTTATTGCCAAAAATTGTAAACCATTTAAACATCTAACAACAAAAAAGGTTCAAATAAGTTAGAGTTCATAGACAGCCACTACAAATGACAACAATGAAGATATATAGTCATTCTGAAAAAGAATTTTATTTAGTGAAAAAGAAAGGCAGAACAGGAGGTAAAAAGAAAAAAAGAAAACAAAAATAAAAGCAACTCCCAAAGAGGTAAAATCATATATTCATAAAGACTAAAAACTAGGAGAAAAGGTGGTGCACATCTGTAATCCCAGTGGATTGGGAGACTAAGGCAAGAGGATCCTAAGCTCCAGGCCAGCCTGAGCACTAAGCAAGGCCCTAAGCAGCTTAGTGAGACCCTATCTCTAAATAAAAAATAAAAGGGCTGGGGATGTGGCTCAGTGGAAAAGTACTCCTGGGTTCAATCCCTAGTACCAAAAAAGAACTGGGAGAAAAGAATGAAAATCTACAAATAGCAAAGAAAGGTTGGTGGTGTGAAGCAGCATACTGGGTGAAGGAAGGTGTCGATTCATTTTCTTTTTTAATTATAGTTTTTTAGGCTAAAGAGGAAGAGGGAAACTATTATCTCCCCAGCATGTAGCATGTATCAGACATTGTACAGGAAAGGGTTTACTCAGCATGTCTCAGTTATTCAAACCCTGAACATTTCAAAGAAAAGACTAGCCCTCGACCAGCTCCTGGAAGAATAAGCTCTCAGTACTCGATCACTCTGCCTGGTGTTTTTGTATTACTGGGGATTTGGCCATGCTATGTGGTTTATGTCAACAATGTGATTTGGTGGGAGCCATGGGCCAGGCTGCATCATCCTGACTTCTGGAGGGGCTGAAGGAAAATATCTAAGGTCAGCCACATGTGCACTCCTTGCCTAGGTTGACCCCCAGTGATATCTGAGACAACAAGGCTTATGTGAACCTCCCAGCAGGCTGTTCTCTGTACAACTGTTTATACAGTATGCCAGGAAAATTCAGTGCTGTCTGCATAACTCCATGGGAGATGCCAGCTGCAAGCTCTGCCTGTTTTTTCCTGGACTCCACCCACATGCCTTTCACCTTTGCTGGTTTTAATTTGTATCCTTCTGCTGCAATAAAATGTAACCATAGGTGTATGAGCTCTTCCTGAATTCTGTGAACCCAATGAATCAATGAACCCAATGGTGGTCTTGGAAACCCTGTGACACACACATATTAGCTCATTTATAATCCTCATAACAAGACAGGCGCGGTGGCGCAAGCCTGTAATCCCCGCACTTAGGGAGGCTGAGACAGGAGAACCGTGAGTTTGAAGCCAGCCTCAGCAACAGTAAGGTGCTAAGCAATTCAGTGAGATCCTGTCTCTACATAAAACACAAAATAGGGCTGGGGATGTGGCTCAGTGGTCGAGTGCCCCTGAGTTCAATCTCCAGTACCAAAAAAAAAAATAATAATAATCCTCATAACAATCTTTGCAAGGCTGTTGTTATTCCACGGAGAAGGTGATTACACGTGAAAGATAGGACAAAAACTACTTTCTTAAAACAAAGTCCTGAAAGATGAAGGGAAGGGACCTGGATCACAGGCCAAAATTTACTTGTTGGTCTTTTTTTTTTATTTTTTATTTTATTGCCACATGTGAGGCAAGTGCTCCACCACTAAGCTACAATCCCAGCCCCCTACTTGTTGGTCTTTATGCTTAGTTTTCTTCTTCTTTTTTTAAAAATAGGGCCAGAGTGTAGCTCAGTGGTAGAGGGTTTATACAAGGCCCTGGGCTCCATACCCAGCACTGCCAAAACCCAAACCAAATCAAACCAAAAGAAAACAAAAATACCAATCAAATTAGATGTATATAGAATGTTGAGTTTGTATTTCCCATTGAGCTAATCATGATATTTTCTGTTTTCTGGAACAAAATGTCTTTAGAAGCCAGGTACAATGGAGCATATCTGTAATCCCAGCGATTTAGGAGGATGAGGCAGGAGGATTGAAAATTTAAGGCCAGCCTCAGCAACTTGGTGAGACCTTGAGCAACTTAGTGAAATGATGTCTCAAAATAAAAAATAGAAGGGTCTGGGGATGTGGCTCAGTGGTAAAGCACATTTGAGTTCAATGACTAGTCATCTCTATTCGGCCCCGACCTCCAAGTCTTTGGAAATAGAATTGTTTTTGGTGGGGATGGGTACTAGGGATTGAACTCAGGGGCACTTGAACACTGAGCCACACTCGCAGCCCTATTTTGTATTTTATTTAGAGACAAGGTCTCACCGAGTTGCTTAGTGCCTTACTGTTGCTGAGGTTGGCTTTGAACTTGAGATCCTCCTGCCTTAGCTTCCCAAGCCACTGGGATTAGAGGCATGCAACACCATTTTTGGATGGAAACAGATATTTAATTGATGTAATGTAAGAAAGAAATTTGGCAGGTAAAGTGTTAGTCACTAAAGCCACTTTAAAAAAGGTGGGAGCAGCATATTTGTATCTAAATGAGCAGATAAATTTTAGGATTTTATATGCTAGTTTTAATTTAATTCTTCTCTAACCCTGTAGGTTTCCTTAAATAAACATTTCCTTTAAAATATAGCAAAACAGGATTAAAAAACATTTGCCTCCTTATTTGATACTCAGAAAGCAACTCAGCATCACTTACGTGGTGCCAAAAGCACATCACTAGAACCTGTCCGTGAAGACACAATGGTAAACACTGGGGGACATTCTATAATGTGTCTAGCCTAAACGCTTCAAAAAACATGACTGTCATGACACACAAAGGAAAATTCAGGAGGAGTTTAATAAAGAGTAAAGAAAGACATGAGACACCTAGAAAAATGGATCTTAGATTTTTCTTTTGCTCTAATGAATGTTTTTGGGACAACCAATCAAATCTGAATGAGGGTATTTATAGATCAGATAATATGATGTTGATTTCCTTATTTTGATAATTGTACTACAACTATATAACAGGATTCCTTGTATACTGAAATGCTTAGGGGTAAAGGAGCATCATGTCCACTACTTACTCTTAAATAGTCCAGAAAAGAAAATGTGTATGTGTGTATAGATGAAAAGAAAAAAGAACATGTTGCAAAATATTAATATCTGAGAATCTGAGAGAAAAATATTTTTCTTTTTCTTTTTCTTTTGGTACCAGGGATTGAACTCAGGGGTACTCAACCACTGAGCCACATCCCCAGCCTATTTTGTGTTTTATGTAGAGACAGGGTCTCACTGAGTTGCTTAGCACCTTGCCGTTGCTGAGGTTGGCTTTGAACTCGCGATTTTCCTGCCTCAGCCTCCCAAAGTGCTGGGATTACAAGCGTGCGCTATCGCACCCAGCTTCTTCTTTTTTCTTTCTTTCTTTCTCTCTCTTTTTTTTTTGGTACCAGGGATTGAATGCAGGGGGCGCTTTACCACTACGCCACATTCCCAGCCCTTTTTCACATTTTATTTAGAGGTAGGGTCTTGCTGTGTTGCTTAGGGCCTCACTAAATTACTGAGACTGGCTTTGAACTCATGATCCTCCTGTCTCAGCCTCTAGAGCTGCTAGGATTATGGGCATGTGCCACTGTGCCCAGCTAAGAGAAAAATATCTTGAAAATTTTAGAATTTTTCTTGCAAAATTTCTATTAACTCTGAAATTATGTCCCCTTATTGCCACACAGCCCTTCCCTTACTCTTAGAGGAAAGACTGCAAAAAGTAAACTCTAGCTTAGTCCAAATTAATTGCATCTATTTTAAAATCACTAGAAATTCTTTGTTCATTTCTAGAAGAAACTTAAGTATTACAGACATGAATGGATACTATGTTTTAAATATTAATGTAGATAACAATCTTGTATATGTTACCTGTTATGAACCTGCAGTTAATTTCAAAGTCAAAGTCTAACTTTGACTTTAAGGGGCTGGAGGAAGTAAAAACTTATGGTTTCAACACTAAATAAAAGAGTAACAAATTGTTTTCCCCAAATAAAATTTATGTTAATATAGCTTTCCCCGGCGGTATAAAAACTGAATTTTATGTATTAAGCAGATACTGATCTAATTCCAGAAGATTTAAATTTAAAGTACTTTACAATTCTTGCCACGTTGCCTCACAAGATCCTTGGAAGGCTCAGGGTGAGTATTCCTTATTTCAAATGCTCAAGGCCAGAAGTGTTTCAGAGTTTGGAGATTTTTTTGTAGTTTGGAATACTGCATAAACTTTACTGGCTGAGCATCCTTGATCTGAAAGCCTGAAATCCAAAATGTTTCAAAATTTGAAATTTTTTGAGCATCAAGTTGGCACTTAAAATGTTTTTGCTATCAGAGCACTTCAGATTTTGAGCTTTCAGATTAAGAATGATCAACTTGTATTGGGATAATTTCACAGTTAGTTACACTAATGTAGGAAAACTTAGTAAACTGGTAAAGATCCTGAGGCAAAGTCTGGGGCTTACATCTGGTGCTTTAGACACTAGGCTAAGCTGCTACAGAAACATGAATTAAAGAATCACAACAAACTGTACATTCAGACATTCTGGCTACTTTACAATCCTGGATGACACTGTATACTGTTTCAAAAGTGATTAAAATGAACATTAAGAAACCATGAATAAATACAGCCTAAAAAGGGTTTGTACAAAATCTGCTTTTCTTACATTGGAAATAACCAAATTATACCTTCTCATAAAGTCTTTTTTGTGATTCAAGTTCCAGCTGTCTCATTTCTAGCTCTTTCGTTGTGGTAGCAATTTCTTGATCTCTCATTTGTACCTATGGCCAAACAGCAAACACAAGTATCAAAAATAATTTACAAAATCATTTCTAAGGAATTTAGTAATCTTATAATCTGAACAACTCAATAACAGTATTTAAAATAACAGGAATTGGTTTCAGAAACCTGAATAACTGACAATATGTTAATATTCTCTATGGAATTTAGGACTAATCTCTGAGTTAATGTTCAGCTTAATTTTTTAAACAAGATCACATAATTACCATAGACTCATTTACATAGACTGGAAGAAGAGGCAGCAGTTGTTACCACACTACAGTAACCAATACTGAGAAAACTTGAGCAATTTAAATTTGGAGTTTATAGAAATACAACATGTTTACTCTTATGAAATATGTTTAGTTAATGTTCTTTTTTTCAATTTGACAACTAATAACTCCAGGTTGAGATTTACTGTGGATTGTTCAATGCATGTTTTGATCAGACAGACCTAGCTAATTTAGAATTCACCATTCTCTAGAACTGGATTTCTTGGAAGCTTTTCCCTCCTTTATAATAGAGAATTCAGATAAGATTCTGAGAGAATCTTAGAAATCATCTTAAATATTTGGCTGCCTAAAGCCCCAATTATTTTTAGCAGTGAGAATAAAATATAGTGTATATATTTCAAACAAAACAAAAACAAATTATAATAGTTAATCCCCATTCATTTACTCAACAAACATATGATTGAGTTACCATCTTCAACTACTGAGTGTTAGATACTGTTGATTAAAAGACATGTTATAAAATACTGATAAAGGAGAAGCAAGAAAAATGAGAAGATAGTGGGATCTGCAAAAATACACATCCCAGGGGTAAAAGAAACAGGCTAGTTCACCTTAAGGAAGTAACTGGGAAAGCAGCTGGTTCAAAGGTGGGAGGCTTAAGCCAGAATAGCCAAAGCAATCCTGAGCCAGAAGAGTGAAGCAGGAAGCATCACAATACCAGACCTTAAACTATACTACAAAGCTATAGTAACAAAAACAGCATGGTACTGGCACCAAAATAGACATGTAGACCAATGGTACAGAATAGAAGACACAGAGAGTAACCCACATAAATACAACTATCTCATATCAGACAAAGGTGCCAAAACCATACATTGGAGAAAAGATAGCCTTTTCAACAAATGGTGCTGGGAAAACTGGAAATCCATATGCAGCAAAATGAAACTAAACCCCTATCTCTCACCATGCACAAAACTCAACTCAAAGTGGATCAAAGACCAGAGACCCTGTGTCTAATTGAAGAGAAAGTAGGCCCAAATCTTCATCATGTTGGATTAGACCCCGACTTCCTTAACAAGACTCCAAAAGCATAAGAAATAAAAGCAAAAATCAATAAATGGGATGGATTTAAACTAAAAAGCTTCTTCTCAGCAAAAGAAACTATCAAGGAGGTGAACAGAGAGCCTACATTCTGGGAGCAAATTTTTGCCACATGCCCATCAGATAGAGCACTGATCTCCAGGATATATAAAGAACTCAGTGCTCGCTTCGGCAGCACATATACTAAAATTGGAACGATACAGAGAAGATTAGCATGGCCCCTGCGCAAGGATGACACGCAAATTCGTGAAGCGTTCCATATTTTTGGAAAAAAATTAAAAAAAAAAAAAAAAAAAAAAAAGAAGTGACACATGTTTTAAAAAAAAAAAAAAAAAAAAAAAAGAACTCAAAAAACTTAACACCAGGGGCTGGGGTTATGGCGCAGTGGTAGCGTGCTCGCCTAGCACATGGGAGGCACTGGGTTTGATCCTCAGCACCACATAAAAATAAAATAAAGATACTGTGGAAAAAAACAAACAAACAAAAAAACTTAACACCAAAAAACAAACAATCCGATCACTAAATGGGCTAAGGAGCTGAATAGAAAACTCTCAGAAGAAGATATACAATCAAAAAACAAATATATGAAGAAATGTTCAACATCTCTAACCATTAGAGAAATGCAAATCAAAACTATTCTCTGATTTCATCTCACCCCAGTCAGAATGGCAGCTATCCAAAATACAAGCAATTTGCTGGCGAGGATGTGGTGAAAAAGGTACACTCAAACATTGCTGGTGGGACTGCAAACTGGTGCAACCAATCTGGAAAGCAGTATAGAGATTCCTTTAAAAACTTGGAATGGAACCACCATTTGATCCAGCTATTCCACTCCTTGGCCTATACCCTA
>CM053400.1:166745682-166791065 GCA_028644305.1 Xerus rutilus | reverse complement strand
CGCAGCCACTTCAATGTTTATAGCAGCACAATTCACAATTGCTAAACTGTGGAAGCAACCCAAATGCCCTTCAATAGATGAATGGATAAAGAAACTGTGGTACATATACACAATGGAATATTATTCAGCAATAAAAGAGAATAAAATTATGGCATTTGCAGGTAAATGGATGGAATTGGAGAACATTATGCTAAGTGAAGTAAGCCAATCCCAAAAAACCAAATGTCGAATGTTCTCTCCCATTAGTGGATGCTGATACATAAGGGAGGTGGGAATGGGGAACACAGGAGAAATGGAGGAACTCTGGATGGGGCAGGGGGAATGTCGGGGGAGGGAAGGGAGAATGTGTGTAGCAAAGATGGTTGAATGAGATGGTCATCACTACCCTAGGTGCATGTATGAAGACACAAATGGTGTGACTCTATCTGGTTTGCAACCAGAGAGATGGAAAAATTGAGCTCTATATATGTACTATGACTTGAAATGCATTTAAATAAATAAATTAATTAAAAAAAAAAAGGTAGGAGGCTTGAGTCTATGAAGCGAGAGCAGTGATAAAAGCCAGGGGGCAGAGGAGCTGTTAAGCACAGCATATTATGCCTTTTAAGAATTTCAGCCACAGAAGCTCACTGCTTATAAATTTTTAGTGACATAAACAGCTAGGTGCCAGAGCAAAAACAGATCACTCTGCTGCTAACAGATGTCTAAAGTCACATATACATGTCACTTTGGACACAAGCACTCTTTCCTGCTGGAGTCTGCGAGGAGAGTTTGCAGTTGGGAAGGGTGAGAGCATGTTAGAATAGGCATCTGGAAGAGTAGGAGGCTGGAAGGGCAACCGGAGGCCTGATTATGCTGCTGAAAGGATATTAAAATACTCTGACAAAAAAATGCCTTGCCTTGCCTCAAGAACCAGAAATAAAGATATGAGAGTTCTGAGCCTGTCTTACTTTTGGGGGAGAACATTAGTCTTTGAGAATAATGAAATATTAATTTGATTCACTAGATGAGATAATATAAGAGAATAAAAAAGCCAACCAAAAATTAATTAGCTTTAGCCAGATGCCATGGTACACGCCTATAATCCCAGCAGCTCGGAAGGATCACAAGGAGAATCCCAAGTTTGAAGGCAGTCTCAGCAATTTAGCATAGCCCTAAGCAATTTAGTTAGATTCTGTCTCAAAATGAAAAATAAAAAGGGCAAGGGTTATGGCTCAGTGGTTAAGCACTCCTGGGTTCAATCCCTGGTTAAAAAAAAAATTAATTAGCTTTAAGCAAAACAAAGAGTATAATGCTATAAAAAAGAGAAAATACATTTCTAATACAGATGAATTAAAAATACTTTCAAAGACTTAAACAGTAATTTATAAAAACTAGGTTTGAAACTCCCTAAAGTAAATTAAATCTAGTGTAATTTTAATAAAAATTTCAATAGGATGTGGGGAGCTAGGGATTCAGAAAATGATAAAATTCTCAGTCTGTTTGGAATGCTAAACACCTATGAATACTGAAGAAACTCTGAAAAGGAAGACTGCTGAGTGGGAATCAGGCCTAGGTAGGAGAACATCACAAATATTACACATTGAAACAGTGTGGTACTGGCTTAGGAACAGATAGAGCAAGAGAGAAGATCAAGCATATGAGGGAATTTAGTATGTAATAACCATCGGCAATGACTACTAAGACTCGACAGTGTTGGGACAAGTGATGTGTCTTTTGCTAAGAAGAAAGCTTAATACATAATGCATTCCCTACACTCAATTTTCAGACACACTGGGGGTTGTCAAACTTTTCCTATGAAGGCCCAAATAGTAGATCCTTTAGGCTTTATGGGTCATTAGGTTTCTGTCACAACTACTGCCCTCTGCCATTGTAGTACAAATGCATCCACAGACAAAAATGCAAACAAATGGATGTACCAATGTTCCAATCAGATTTCATCTATGGACTCTAAAGTCTAAACTTCATAAAATATTTTTAAAAATGTAGTATCATGAAACACTATTGTCTGATTTTTACTTCTGCTTTTCTTTCCTTTTTCCAGTACTGGGGATTGAATCCAGGGCCATTCACATTGTTAGGCAAGTGTTCTACAACTGAGCTACATCTCCAGACCTACTGTCTGATTTTTACTTCATTTTTTTGGTACTGTGGATTGAACCCTCAGGGGTGCTTTACCACTGAGCTACATCTCCAGCCCTTTTTACTTTTTAATTTGAGACAGGGTCTCAATAAGTTGCTTAGAGTCTCACTAAATTGCTGAGGCTGGCTTCAACAGACAAACAGGTTTGTTACCCAACCCTACACTGTATAGCAGCCACTAGCGATATGTGGCTGTTGAACTCCTGAAATGTGACTAGTCCAAATTGCAGTACGTTAAGTGTAAAATGAATACTGGATTTGAAAGCCTTAGTACAAAAAAATAGTCCACTAAAAATGTTTATACCAATTGAATACTGAAGTGTTGATTTGCAAATATGCTGAATTGAATAATTAAAATAACTAAAATTAAAATAATCAAAATTAATTTCATCTTTTTCATCTTACTAGAAATAAGGCTGAGGCAGGAGGATTGTGAGTTCAAACCAGCCTCAGCAAAAAGTGAGGTACTAAGCAACTCAGTGAGACCCTGTCTCTAAATAAAATACAAAATAGAGCTGGGGATGTGGGTCAGTGGTCAAATGCCCCTGAGTTCAATCCCCAGTACCCCCCCCCAAAAAAACCCAGAAATACTTAAAATACTAGAAAACTTAATTTAGTATGTGGCTCACAATGTATTTCTATTCTAAAATGATGTCCCAAAGGACACAGAGGCCCAGCAAATCAATTAAAAAAGGACTAAATTGATAGAAAAGAAAGGAAAAATGATATGAAGATGCAATTTATAGTTCTTCCACAAATGAAAGATAAAGAGATATTCAACCTTAACAACAACGACCAAAAAAAAAAAAAAAAAAAAAAAAAAAGGCAAATTGATATAAACTACTTGTCATCTATCAGGTTGGCAAATATTAAGACTGATGCACTTCAAAATGAACTCCTCTAGGGCATGGAAATTTCAAACTTCAGATTAAAACAGATTAAATTGCTTTTATGTGGAAAATGTACAATGTAGCACAGTTCTGTAAAACAAACATTGCAAATAACCTAAATGCACAATAATAAAGGATTAAAGAAACTGGTACATTCATCAATGAAATTGTAAACAATCACAAAAAAAGAGAAATAGACACACATACAGCAATAGGAAAAGATATTAAACATATATTATTTTTAAAAGTATGGTATAAAAACAAGTTGTAGGGAAAATAATCCCAGTTTTCAATAAATATAGAAAAATAAATGTAATTGCTTCTCATGTACAGAAACAGACCCAAAAAGCTGTGCAACCAATTTTTTTTAACAGTTTATCTCTGAGGATGAAAAGATGAAGCATGGAAAAGATCCATTTTTAACTCTATATATTTTATATTTGAAATTCTAGGGCTGGGATTGTAGCTCAGCGGTACAGCGCTTGCCTTGCATGCGTGAGGCCCTGGGTTCGATCCTCAGCACCACATACAAAGCAATAAAATAAAGACATTATGTCCATCTACAGCTAAAAAAATATTTAAAAAAAAAAGAAATTCTACATTGATGATGCATAAATATTTACATTAAAAATGAATCTTTCCCCAGTTCACAATTAACTTAATGATTAACTGACACGGATACATTTTTATTTTTGGAGAAACAGTCATTAAGGACACCAATTTGACTAATTCTCTTGGCATTTCTTAAATATTTAGTCATTAATGAAATACAAGAGAGAATAAGAATAGCTAAGGGTTAAAGTAAATATAATTAAAGGGGCTGCTTAGAATTTGTGGACTACAAAAGTATGACTGAATTTGAAGGTGTGCATTACATTTAAGTGAGAGTACATGGGATATGATGTATGAATACTTAATGTTCTCTTTGATAAATGGATGCTGATCCATAATTTGGGGGAGGACACGGGAAGAATGGAGGAACTTTGGTTACAGGGGTGGGAGAGGGGAGGGGGCAAGGGGACAGTAAAGATGGTGGAATGATGGACATCATAGCCCTAGCTTTATGTATGACTGCATGTAGTGATTCTACATCACATACAACCAGAGAAATGAAAAGTTGTGTTCCATCTGTATACAATGAATCAAAATGCACTCTGCTGTCATGTAAACTTAAATAGAATAAATAAATAAATTAAAAAAAAAAAAAAAAAGAATAGGGCTGGGGTTGTGGCTCAGTGGTAGAGCACTTGCCTAGCACATGTGAGGCACTGGGTTCGATTCTCAGTATCACATATAAATAAATAAAGTCTGTTTACAACTTAAAAAAAATCAAAAATAAAAAAGAATAAACCTTTCTCCCAATTTCATCATCCAGTCTTCGTAGTTCCATCTCACGTTGATCTTGCTGAAGCTTCAGAAAACGCCTTCTAGCAGCATCTTGTAAGTATAATTCCTTTATCTTCAGCTCTCTTTTCACAGCAGCTAGTCTTAAATATAAAACACATCAAAAGGAACATTTTCCAGTATAGACTTAATTTTTTCACAATAACAACCTGCTACTTATTTTGATGCCCCTTGCCCATTTAACCGGTGCCACTGCAACACAACTGTGTTTATATAACACATAAATGAAAGGGGCCCAATTATACAAGTCTACATGTCTGCATGAAGATGACAAGCAGCCCACACACAATGGGCTATCCTTTTCACACTCACATTTCTTTTTTTGTCTTTTTAATATTTTTTCAGTTGTAGGTGGATGAAAAGATGAAGCATGGAAAAGATCCATGCTTTATTTTATTTATTTGTTTTTATGTGGTGCTGAGGATCGAACCCAGTGCCTTACACATGCGAGGCAAGCACTCTGCCACTGAGCCACAATGCCAGCCCCTCACACTCACATTTCTAACAGGCCTACCAGTCAGATCATCTCAATATAAGCTGATAACCTTTATATGAAGGAAAAATGCCAAAAAATGCCCCAATGTTGCCAAACATGATGTATGTTTATTCTTTTAGAATTTGAATAGAATACTAATAGCTCAGTTCTCTAAGTCCTTTTAACCTAGAATTTTGTTTCGTGAAGTTTCACCTCAAAATAAAAATCAATACACAGAAATGAGTTTCCAAGCAATTAGGCCTAATCTAATTGCTTATCCCATAATCATAATTAAATACTTTTACCTCATCATCATACTTCTGAAAAAGCATTTAATATTTCTTCCCTTGTTCTCCAAAGCATTCAATGAATAATGACAATTGTTTCAATTGTCAAGTCACATACTTATGTTCAAAACACAATTAAAAAAATTACAATCCACTAAATGTGATTTACCCAGCATTCTATTACACAGCATGCCTGCCTACTGTAATATTTCTAGGTAATGTCCTTCAAGGTACATTAGATTAATTTTGAATAATCAATACAAAGCTATATCATATTCAGCATAGCTTTAGAACTGTACTTTACTATATATCAATTTTTTGAAAAGTGGTATATATTCTTTTTATTAACTTACATATTGGCTTAATGAAAATTAAGCTATAATATAATATTGTTCCTGTGTGAGAAATTGAAGAAAAGTTATTCAACTAACTCATGTGCCTAGATTTTTTCAGAGGTAAATGTACCTCTGTCTTTGCTGCACTATCTTTTCCTCCTCTTGCAAGAGCATTTCTCTTCTCGTTTCTTCAGCTTTGCGAAGCAGTTCTTGTTTCTGGTACCATGCTTCATCTTTGATTCTTTGCTGGTCTACTTCAGCATGCATATCTTCAACTGTCTGCCTTAAGGAGACAATATCATTATAAAAATGCAAGCAAGAAAGCTTAGTAATTTAGTTCAAAAACAATCAAAATACAAAATGTATACTTGATTAATATGCAGTAACTGATTTTACTTTCAGATTAAGAATTAAATATCTTTAAAGATATCTCTAGCCTTCAAACTTTGATTTTGCCAAAATATTTAAAATTTGATAGATTTTTCACTAAACATTTTCTGGTTTACATTTATAACAGATTTCATTTCTATCAAAGAACAAGTATTTCATGATTACCTCTCTCTCAAGTAATCCAATTCATCATTCCTTATTCTTTCTCGTTCTTGTGTCTGATAGTCCACAATAAACTTTGGGTATTGATTAAATATTGGATATTGTCCTTTTGTCAGTGCAACAAAAACATCCAGCACACTGTCTGGGTGAATGTTAGCAGGCGTGGTCTCCAGGAGATGATAAACTTCTCTAATCACAACATTTATATCGAGGTTATTCCGATGGTGAAAAAAATACTGTAAGAAAACTTGATGTTTAAATCAAGATTTACCTAACAAAACAATTGTGAGGCAGAATTAAAACAAGAGTTCATAAATATGAATGCTTCAACAGTGAGACCACTTCCACTACTTGGATTTTCAGAAATTCAAAATCCAAAATAAATAAATTAGCTGGGTAGCTTAAAGATATCTGAAATAGTTCTTCATTATCCTGTTCTGGCAGATGCAAATTCTAAAATATATATATATGTACCATGTAACCAAAAAGTAAAAGTTTAATTTGATAGAAATCCCAAAATAAGTTACAAATACACACAAAAATCTGAACTAATTCATCCAACTCACCAAAAGAGACTCTCCTTTTTAAAACTACCTCCATTCTGGACAATGCCCATATTCAGATTTTTTTTAAAAAGTCAATTTCTTATTAATAACAACTAAATGGTGTTTATGGCGTTTTTATCATGTGGTAGATTCCATCTATTCACTGTATTTTTCTAAGTCGTCCTACAAGTAAGTACATTTTTGATGTTGTCTGTCATCTGTGCTGTTCTTGTAAGTTTACTATTAAAATACATTAAACTATTTTAAAAAATCCACTTCCAATGCTTTCTTTCAGTCACTTTCCTTCCAAGCGCGGGAACTCTCAGTCACCATTTTGCATATGTAGTAAGCATCCCAACTACTGTGAGCCAGATGGGTCACTGATAAGATCATATACAGAATAACTGACTACTGAAGTGGTCAATATCCTTTATAAAGGCAAAAAAAATCACAAAACCAGGGGATGTAGCTTAGTGGCAGAGCACTCTGCTTACCCACTAACTCAATCCCCAGTAATGAATTTTTTTTAATTGAAGAAAAATAAATACAAGCACAAAACTCCAACACCATCATGATTCTCTTCTGACACCATGACTGTAAGACCAAGAGTCTGCTGTCATTGTTTAATTACCTACAAACCACATAAGGTCAGGGATGCAGTCCAACTTGTTATCCATTATATTCCTACCACTTAGCACCACACCCTAACATACGGTAGTGGTGTTCAATTATTATATTTAATTATTATATTTTTCAACTGAAATTTGAGAACCTCTTCTTAAGAACAGATATTTACCTCAAAATCATCCTTAAGGGTACAATTGAGCAAAGGAGCTCTAGAACATACGTTATAGGCTACCACAGTCATCAGCAGAAAGGAGGGATGGTTGGAAAAGACATTGTCAAATAATTTGAGCCATTCCTCTCTCGTCAGTACTTCTGAGAACACAGTTTCAAGAAGAGGCCAAGCATACAGCTAAAAGAAATAGGGAAAACTTTATTAGTTTTTTAAGGAAAAATCAAAATGAAGACATTGATAATATTCTTTTACATTCAAGCTATGAAAATCATTGTATTAAATACATAATTATGAAAAGAAATACCTTAAAGAACTACCTCTTTATAGACTTTAAGGAAGGTAGTTCAGTTTAATTATAAAGAATGGTATACTGTTAAAACTGCATTTTTATTTTTTGCAGTACTGGGGACTGAACTCAGAGGGGCTTTACCATTGAGCGACATCCTCATACTTTTTCCTTTTTTAACTTTGAGACAGGGTCTTAGACCTCCACTAGCTGGGATTATAGGTGTATGCCACTGCACCTGGCTTGCTGTGCTTTTTATCATGTGCCTTCACAAAAATACTATTTCATTTATACCAGAATCCATGTAAACTCCTCAAATAAGTTATGCTATTCTAAAACTCTTACACCTCTTACCTGAGATGTTACATCATGATCTATGAAGTGCTGTAGCAGTTCCTTGTCATGAAACGCTAAAATGTTTTCTATTGTACTGAGAATATTGATAGGAGGGTTAGGAAAGTATTCAAACCAGTGTTGACACCAATTGACTACAAAGGAGAAGAAAAAAGAAGAAAATTTATCTTTAAATACTTTTCTATATTATCAAAGGACTTTATAACTCTTAAATGTATTCACTCTTTCTGTTCTCAATATATCCATGAATAAAAACATAAACCTTTACATTTGATATTAGAACAAGCAACATTTAAATTTCTGTATTAAAATACTCTCTTAGGTGCACAAAAATTTTGCAGACTTTCAGAGCAGTAAATGAAAATGTGTCAGATAACACACACACACACCCACCCCACACACCCTTTTCCAAGGTATTTCTGATCTTAGTTACGGGATATAGGATATTCTAGTCCTTGGGACCTCCTGTTTTGTTGGTCTCCTGATTAACAGAAGGGTCTCTTTTTAAAAAGGTTCCTATGCAGGTGTTCATTAAATGTGATCAATGTTAACTTGCCAATCTCCTTAAATCTATTAAAATTCATACATAATCAAAGTTAGAAAAGCTTTGCCAGGTGTGATAGTGCATGCCTGTAATCCTAGCTCCTTGGAAGGAGGACTGCAAGTTTGAGGCCAGCCTCAGCAAATTATTGTCTCAAAACAAAAAGTAAAAAAGGCTGGGAATGTGCTCTGTGGTAGAGTGCTTCTGGGTTGAATCCTCAGTACCAAAAAAAAGAAAAGAAAATTTTAGGAAAAATGTTCACAATTACATTCTTACATATGCACACAAACATACTTAAAAACAGATGTGTATATATTGTAGCCTTTATCCATTAAATGACAATTAAAAAGTCCTCATTCCTAGTAAAAGACTGATTGTTCTATAACTACAGTAACAAGTAACCATAGGAACTAGTTTTAAATTTAATTGATCAATGGCACCTTGTTTCAGTAAACCTGAATTTCATAACCAATCAGCAGCATTTTCGGAAAGTCAGCTAGTCCAAATTAGAATCCAGTTCACTGGAAAGGTTTCTAAGGCTGACTTCAACTCACTGCCCTGGTGTAATCAGTGTAGCCAGCATAAAAAGGTCTTCTCAAAAGATCACTGCTTTGTTTTGCTTAATGCTTCACCTGTCCTTTACATATTAAATTCTGCTTTTTAATTTTAAATACAGGCTGAGTCTTTCTTATCTGAAATGTCTAGGACCAGAAGTGTTTCAGATTTCAGAGTTTTGGAATATTTGCAAAACTTTACCGAGTGAGCATCCTTATCCTAAAGTTCTGCTCCAAAATCTGAAAATCCAAAAGTGTCATGTTGGCACTCAAAATTTCAAGATTTTGAATTTAGAATTTTCAGATTAGGAGTGCTCAACCTGTACTGAGTTGTAGTTTCACCCTTTGATATTAAACTCTCCCATTTCAAATTAGCAAAAGAAGTCTTTATTAACAGAATATTGTATTACATGTGGTTTGAGGGACTTTCCAATTTCGGATTTAAATGTGAGCTAATAATTAAGTCATAAATAAAATCTTCCAAAGACTAAGTTTGAAAAGAAATACTTCAATTTCTCTAAATTGCTGCTTTAAAATAAGTTAATTTAAAAAAGAAAATTGGGTTCAGCAGCATTTACCAAGTACCTTTTATGTTTAGACACTGTAATGCCTCTCTATGTCACAAACACACACAAAACCCTGACCCCCCTTAACATTAATAGAATACTGTTTTCAAACAAGAAGAAAATTTTATCTACATTAACCATTTGCCTTAATGTATTTTTTTAAAAATATTTTTAGTTGTGGATGGACACGATACCTTTATTTTATTTATTTTTATGTGGTGCTGAGGATCGAACCCATGGCCTCACATGTGAGAGGCAAGCTCTCTACCACTAAGCCACAATCCCAGCCCCTGCTGGGATTTGGACTGTAGGTCCCAAAGCCACAATGGTGACCTTTAGTTGAAGCTCAGTAAATGTTTACTGAATAAAACTAATTTGATACCCTTGATAAAAACTAATAGCTGCTTGTGTGGACCACCATGGGAACAATCATCTCCTAATTTACTTTTCAGGTATGTTTACTTAGAAGAGAAAAATAAGTTTCCTTAGCATATAATCATACACTAGTATACAGAACACCCAAGATGGAATAAGAAGAGCATACCATAAATGGAGTAACAGGATGACAAAGTTGGAAAATAACTTGTCAAAATAACTTTTACAATTAAACAACTACCAGTTATTGGGCATAACCAGACATATTTGGACTTATGAGACACACACAGTATTATTGGACTAAGCCAGAGACACACAGACACATATAAAGTGAGGTACTTAAATGCAACATGGCACACTGGTTTGTCTCTTTGTCACAGACCACTCAGGTGTAATCCTCATAGCCTCTGCCCAGGAAATAACCAGGTGACAAATTCCTGACTTTCCTGACTCAGATCCTTCCTGCTGTGGATGCTGCCCAATTGAAGCCCTCCTCAGTCAGGGTTCTTTAACTCTGACATCTACTTAGCCCAAAACTTGACCATCTGCTGTGACTCTGCATTTGTATTGACTCTTTATATTACCTCTTTAAATCCTATGACCTCTTTACCATTCTTCAGCTTTTTTTGTAACCTACAGATACAGAATTGGGTGAAGTATGATATAAAATTTGAGTGCCATTTGAGTGCCATACATATTAGTCATTTCATTGGAAAGGAATAAAAAATTTGCAATTACCAAGAGAAACCAGGAGGACTTAGTGAAATAAAGCCAATGAAACTGATGTACCTTGATAATCTATTATAGCCATTCAATAAGTACTGACACTATGGCCAGGCACTATGGTGCCTTTTGTAATCCCAGTGACTAGGAGGCTGAGGCAGAAAAATAGCAAATTCAAGGCCAGCCTCAGCAACTTACTAAGGACCAAAGCAACTTAGTGAGACCCTGTCTCAAAATAAAAAAATAAAAAGTGCTGGGGATGTGGCTCAGTGGTAGAATGCTCCTGGGTTCAATCCCTGGGACCAAAAACAAAACAAAACCTGACATTATGAAAAGACCTAAGTGTGCCAATCTATGCTATTGGCATAGCACACTCATGAGAATGTTTTACTGGAAATGAAGGTACTTGTATACTTAAATTATGTTTGTTTCTTTCATTTTTAAAAAAATAGTCGACTATGCTAGTACATGCACACTATGGAATATTATAGTCAATAAAAACAGAAGAAATTTATAAAATCAGGGAAATTTACACAAGCTTTTTAAAATATTTTTTTAAGTTGTTGATGGACCTTTATTTTTTTCATTTATTTGTATGTGGTGCTGAGAATCGAACCTAGTGCCTCACGCGTGCTAGGCAAGCAGTATACCACTGAGCCACAACTCCAGCCCAAATTTACACAATTTTAAATAAAAGCATGATTAAATAACAAACTGCCTTCAAGTGTAAAAAAACTAGAAAGGTAAATAAGTTATGGTATACCTGTAAGTTTAAATATTATATCATGCAGGCATATTTAGAAATATGCTTTCCGAGCACATTTAAAAATTTAGAAGAAAATGCCCATAAGAAATTTATCAATATATTGTCAAAGATTGTTTCTGGAGAGAAAAAATACTGAATTTTCTTCTGCATACTTTCTCCGATGATTAATAAAAATATTACCAAAATAAGTACAATGTAATAAAACAAAAAAGTGTGGAGGGAATTAGAATATCATAATATGTATGCTTGGATTTTAATTGTTTTTCAGAATTTTTAGTTATTATACTTAAGTGCACATCTCCTTTGCCTAAGAAAAACACACTAAGTACTTTAAAACACTTTTTATTTTTGTTAAATCCATCTAAAATTTGGATCCAGTTTAAGAGACCTGATTTTACTAATATGAAAATAATGACCCATTTGCTGGCATATATGATAGTGGTGGACAGTGACCTTAATGGGAGCATATTACGAAATGTGATTGCCTGGGTCAGATGCTTGCTGCCACCAACCTAACCTTGGATAACCTAAGTACTCTGTGTTTTAGTCTCATTTGTGAAAAGGGGGTAATATCTACCTCTTACGATTATTGTGAGGATTAAATGCATGAACAAAGGTAAAACATCCTTGTTCTATGTATCAGGTACCTGAAAACAGTGCCTGGTATACAGAAAGTGCTCAAAATAAATGTTAGCCAGAGATGAAGATAAACAATAGGCATTGTGTGTGAAGTGCTTTATAAACTCACAACATATCCAATGAAGAGTAACTGCCTTTCAGTAAGTGAGGGATCTGCTTCTTTCTTCATAACCAAATCCAGTATGAATAATATCTTCTAAATTTACCAAATTTTTTTTTGGCAGGGGGTGGTTACTAGGTATTGAACTCAAGGGAATGTGGCCACTGAGCCACATCCCCAGCCCTATTTTGTATTTAGAGACAGGGTCTCACTGAGTTGCTTAGGGCCTTGCTAAGTTGTTGAGACTGGTTTGAACTTGCAATCCTCCTGCCTCAGCCTCTCAAGTCACTGGGATTACAGGCATGCACCACCGCACCCGGCCCAAATTTTCTTAGAAATAAAAGTTTACATATGTTTGAAATGTCCTCTTTGTGTAAAACCTGATTGTTTCACACTTTCCTGACTTAAAAGTAGAGACATCTAAGATTGTTATGTGTCACAAAGGTGCCAAAACATCAGGAAAATGTATAAGAATCCACTGTGGATTCATTCTGTATCATTATCTACTTACTTATGAGAGTAGCAACAACTTCAAAACAGATAAGCTGGTTGTTCTGGAATAATTTTACAAACGGAAATGCCAAAAGTGGAAGATAGGGTGTGTCGCTAAAGATGGCAGACCAGTGAGCTAAAGCAGACAGGGTTCTGTGAAGAAAATAAGAAAATAAAGACCAGAAAACAATAATGTCATTAAAATTTGTGAATAATACACTCACATGATAAAAATTTCAATACAGAAGGTATATTTGGTGAAAACTATCCCTCTTACTTGTCATCTAGATCACTTTCTCTAAAGCAATTTAATTATAAATCCTTTTTAAAAGCATAAATTGTAGTATATTATAAATGTTCTGTACCTTGCATTTTGCAACTAAATCTGTTGGAAATAGTTAATATCAGTATATGTACAGCAATAGCCTCATAATATTTTACAGATGATTAACAGCTTTTTACAGGCACACCTTTTTTATTTTTTAAAAAATGATCCCCATTCTTGGGCCTTTAGGATCCTTCCAATATTTTATAAACAATGCTGTGCTGAGTAACAGTGTATGTACATCATTCTTCACATGGCAATACAAATTTGGATAAAATTCCTAGGAGTGGAATTGATAAGTAAAAGGATATGTGTGTTTGTAATTTCCATAGCCACGCCAGGCACAGTGGTGCATGGCTGTAATCTCTGTGACTTGGCAGCTGAGGCAGAAGAACTACAAATTGGAGGCCAGCCTAACCAATTTAGTGAGACCCTAAAAACACAAAAACAAATAAAAATGGCTGAGGATGTAACTCAATAGTAAAGTCCTGAGTTCAATTCCCAGAAAAAAATAAAAATCAACAGCCAGTACCAACTTATCATCCACAAAGTACTTATATCCCCATCATTAGTGTAAAAGGATGCCTGTTTTCTCACACTCTTGTCAATATAAATTTATTACCAACCATTTCTTTCTAGGTGAGAAATGACACTTCTTTTATTATGAGGGAGATTAGAGGCATCTTTTCATGTTTAAGAATCATTTCCACTGCTGTGATCTGTATGTTAAGTTCTTTATTTTTCATTGATCAGTCCTTTTCACATTTATTTATGTGAACACTTCATGTTAAAGAAATGAGCCTTTCATTTGTCATGTTTTACCTGTATTTTCTCTAGTTCACATGTGTCTTTGTTTAGAAATTTTTTTTACATGTTGAGCTTTGTATTCATTCTTGATATGTTGTTTATATAGTCTGGATTGTAATTCTGATATTTACTTCTAATACCTTTAAGGTTTCTTTTAAACTTTTTGTTTTGAAATAATTTTGTACTTTAAAACCACAAAAATAGTAGAGTTCTTGTATCTATCTTGTACCTAATTCCCCTAATGTTAACTTCTTCTATATGGTTAACACCGATACAACGCTATTATGGACAGTATTCTGAATTTACCATTTTTCCACTAAGGTTTCTTTTTCATTTTACCAACCCAAGATTCAACATTATATGTCTCTCTAGTTTCTTCCAATGGAAGAGTAACTCAGGCTCTCCTTATTTTTCATGACATTACCACTTTGGGTTTATCTGAGATATTTTCTCATGATTAGACTGAGGTTATATATTTTCAGCAAGAAAATCACCAAAGCCATATGTATCATACCTATATATATTATTAGTAGTGATTTTAAATTTGATTACTAGGTTAAGGTGGTATCCACTGAGCTTCTCTACTATAATATTACTATTTTCCCATTTGTAATTAATAAATATCTTAGGGAAATACTTTAACCCGTAGGCTTTTTTAAAAAAAAATATTTTTATTAGTTGTTGATGGATCTTTTTGTTTATTTATTTATATGTGGTGCTGAGAATCGAACCCAGTGCTTTGTACATGCTAGGCAAGTGATCTACCACTGAGTCACGACCCCAGCCCATGGGAAATACTTTAAGATTATGCAAATATCCTATAACTCCTGTTACTTTCACCTACTAATTTTATCAGCAGTGGATCTGGTTAGCAACAATTACTACTGTAGTGTCTAATGGTGACTTTCTATTTCTCTACTTCCTTTTACATTTACTAGAACTGTCCCTTCTCAATTATTCAATTACTTACATTAGCATGAACTCATGGCTATCTTTATGGATTATAAGTGATTGCTACTGTTACTTACTTTGCTGCTCAAATCATTCCAGGTTTGGCCTCTAGAAACTTTTTAGGTTGAGTTTGGTGCCCTCTGACTGCCTCTCTTTTTTTGAATACTTACTCACTTGGACACTATAAGATGTTCCAGGCTCTTATATTTTCCTTGCCCTAGTGCTTCAATCAACTACGTCTCCAATGAACTCAATTCCAATGATAGGATCAGAAACAAAGATCTGGCACTGGGTGTCATTATTTCTAGGCCCTCTCAGCAGACAGAGCTTGGAAATATACATACGTGGATTAACACTCATGTATAATATGCATATATATTTCTTTCTGTACCTATTTATGTGCATATATATTAAAAAACAACACCTCCAATTCCAAATGCTACCATAAGATTCATTCCAGCCTTTCTCTTTTGCTTATTTGTAACTTCTTTCTCTGAAAGAAACTTGGCTCTCACCATTACTTATTTGTGAACCCTAGTGTATACATAAAATAGTTTCAGAATTGCTAATTCCACATTTATTACTAATACTTTAATGGTTTCCTCTTCCTTCCTTCCTTTTTAAAGTATTTATTGAATCTTTAATCCATGTGGAACTTACCCTGGTGTAAGATATGAGGTATGCTTTCATGTTTTTCTAAATAGCTTTCCAGTTATTCTAAGCTGTTTACTAAATATACTGTTTCTTTTCCACTGCCCTGAAATATCACTTTTATCAATAAATTAATTTTTTAAAAAATGTTTTAGTTGTCAATGGACCTTTATTTTATTTATTTACATGTGGTGCTAAGAATCGAACCCAGTGCCTCACGCATGCTAGGCAAGCGCTCTACCACTGAACCACACCCCAGCCCATAAATTAATTTTTGAATATAGTTTGGTCTGTAACTAGACTCTCTGCTTATCTATTTCTATGTCAGCACCAGTTTCAATTACTGCATTTTATAGTAGCTTTTATTATTTGTTAGGCTAATTCCATCTCAATATTATGTAAACATAAATTATATTCTAAGAAGTATACTTCAGAGGTAATGTGGCAAGCAGAATTATATACCCTCCCCCTAAAGATATCCATGCCCTAATCCTCACAACCTTTAAATGTTATTTGACATGAGGCTTCGCAGATATGATTAAATTAAGCACCCTGGGGGTGGAGGTGGGAGATTATTTGGGCCCAATCACATAGTCCTTAAAGACACAGAACCTTTTCTGGGTGTGGTCTGAGAGCTGCAATGTGACCCAACACTGCTGGTTTTGAAGACAGAGGATGAAGGCCATGAGTCAAGCCAGGAGAATCCTTCAGAAGCTGGAAAAGGCAAGGATATGGATTTCCCCCAGAGCCTTTAAGAAGGAAGGTGGCCCTGCTGACACCGATTTTAGCCTGCTGAGACCCACGCTGGATTCCTAGCTACAGTACTGTAAGAATAAATCTGTGTTGTATTAAGCTACTGTGTGATTATTTGTTATGACAGCAACAGAAAACTAATATAGTTAATAAAGTTTATAAGCCTATTTCAGACAATCTTCATTATTTGATACTCAGAACTCCAGGAGGGGAAATATTAGCATCATTATAGAGAATAGCAAATGGAAATCTACAGAATTTAAACAAACCCTCATTACTAAAGAGCTAGAAATCAATCTAAGAATGGACAGTTTTCTCTGAAGGATATTATTTGTGTATATTTACAGAATTACAATGAGTTCCTAATTCTTGACTGATTCTCAACCTGGCAATAATAAAGACTGATAAAATCCAGTGTTGGTGGAAACATGGCATAATTGGCCTTTTAAGAGTTGGTAGACTCAGTGAGACCCTGTCTCTACATAAAACACAAAATAGGGCTGGGGATGTGGCTCAGTGGTTGAGTGCCCCTGAGTTCAATCCCCAGTACCAAAAAAAAAAAAAAAAAAAAAAAAAAGAGTTGGTAGAATTCTGTGAAAAGTCTCAGTTTCTCTCTGACTTGAACCAGTAGTTTTGATTCTAGAAGTCTATTCCTAGTCACACAAAGATATGGAAAAGAATGGTTTTGATTATTCAAAAAGCAAACAAGTGTAAAATAATCTAAATTTCCATTAAAAAGATGAGAAATTTAAATAAAACTCTGAAACATACATCCATGTGCATTTTTAAAAGGATGTAGACCCATATGAACCTAGAGAAAAACCCAAGATAAACTTTATAAAGACAAAAAAGTGACAAAGCAGTATACAGTATATGATCATATTTTTTTAAATGTGTATGTATAGCTATTATGTTCATATAAAAAGTCTATAATAAAATAAACCAGTTACCACTGGCAAGTCAGTATTTAAGAAGGAAAGCAACAAAATTATTTCCTTAATAATCTAAATTATCAGAGAAAATTAAATGGTTACTTCATTTGCTTGTATTTATTTGACAAAACCAATTCTTGATTCCCTACAATGATGTCAACAACAAGAAAATGTTGTTCTTTTTCTCTGAACTTAGGAAAGTTGTTATTTCAGAGGAATGCATAAAAATATTCATTTTTAAAATTATATACTTGCATCTTTTTCCTTCCTTCTGCATTTGATGATAGATGAGGTTTTCTAACCAAAGTACTTACTGTTTTCAACCTAGAATATATGAGCTCCAATAAAACAGTGGCAAGGCACACTGATATTTTGACAAATGTCTGAACTGTGACATCATCATATGTATAGACTTATGCACATCAGGAAAGCAAGTAAATGTGAAGACCAAATGGCAAAAATAAAGTCCTATCTCTTTCTAAGCCAAGTCTTAAAGTGATCTGCTATTTTCTCTAACTCAAAAGGGCAGTGTATTATACATTTATTCTTTGACCCAGTAATCCAAAATTTATGAATCTATCCCAAAGATAAAGACTTATAGACAAAACTAATTAATGCAGCATGCTTATAAAAGCAAAAGACTAGAAACAATCCAAACATTCCTTATTAGGGGACAGGCCAAGTAATTATGCTATGTTTGTACAATGAAATACAATGCAGTTGTAAAAAGAAATGTGGAATATTTCTATGCATTATTTGGAAATGGTACACAAAACATGGTTGAATTTAAAAAGCAACGTACAGAAATGTGTAATTATATGTAACCACTTACCTAAGAAGTTAGAGTATAAATATATTTGCATATACACATAGAACAATGTTTATTGAAAGGATTACTTAAGGGGCCAGGGCTGTAGCTCAGTAGCAGAGCACTTACCTAGCACCTGTGAGGCACTGGGTTCGATCCTTAGCACCATATAAAAATAAACAAATAAAATAAAGGCATGGGGCTGGGGTTTTGGCTCAGTGGTACAGCGCTTGCCTAGCATGTGTGAGGTGCTGGGTTCGATTCTCAGCACCACATACAAACAAATGAATAAAATAAATGTCCATCAACATCCAAAAAAATTAAAAAAAATAAAAATAAAAAAATAAAAAATAAAAAAAATAAAGGCATGCTGTCCATCTACAAATACAAATAATAATTATATAAAAAAAGGATTACTTATAAGAGAGGTAACTGGGTAAAGGGTGAAGCCAGATTGTGCTGAATATACCTTGTTTTGTAGCTCTGATTTAGAAACATGTAAATGTTTTATAAAAATATCAAATAATATTTATATTTTTAAAATTTTAAAAACCTGAAAACAAATGAAACAAATTAACCTCAGTGTATAGTGAATTAGTGGTATTACCATAGGAATGATTTTTTAAAAATATTTTTAGTTGTAGATGGACACAATACTTTTATTTTATTTATTTATTTTTATGTGGTGCTGAGGCTTGAACCCAGTGCCTCACATGTGCTCTACAACTGAACCACAACCCTAACCCCACAGGAATGATTTTAAGTCATTTTAAAACAATAATTTATACATGCCTTGTGAGATTGATATTTAAAAATTTTAAAAACCTACAAAAATATTTTGAACTGTTTTCAGTGATAATAGGAGATAAGTCACATTAAATTTATATAGACATATATATAGCTTTAATTATATAGATATGACACAGTTTACAAACCATTGTATGTGTACACTTAAAGAAAATAAGCAATCATATCAATGCTGTTAGGACACAAAATTTTTTAGTGTAAGAGAAAAAGATACAAATGTAAAATCAAAGAAGCTATATAAAAATTTTGTAATCCTAAATTTGAATTGAAAAATATCACCGTGAACTCATTCCTGGCTATATCCACTGAAAAGGCATATACATTTAAATATGAATTTATAATAGTACATTATCACTTTGGGGAGGGGCTTTCAGATAATCAATTTAGTATTTGGAAAATTGGCAAATTAAAAAAAAAAAAGTGCTATGCATTTAATCTGCCTTTCCTACATGGATTCTATCCTAGAGTAGCCAAATAGTGGAAATTTTCCTTTAAAAAAATTTCTCAGTTCATTAAAAAAAAAAGAAATGATAGAACTAGATTTTGTCAGTGTTTTGCTGATCTCTGAGGACGTAATAGGCCTATGTAATGATCATTAATGACTATTAACATCTCCAAAAGAGAGACAATCAGTAAACTTCCTAACAGATGTACATAAGGCCACCTACAAAGTTTTCTGGCAAAACAAAGAAATAAACACCAAAGGGGAGAAAACAAAAATTTTGTACCAAATCTGGACCCTAGCTTAATTACCACTTCATAATAAATTCAGGAGAAAGAGGAACATGGTAAATAATACCATGGGAAAAAACCAGCAAATGCCAAAATATGGAAAATTCTGTAGGTTAACTCCTGGTTTCTTCAACAAATAAACTGACCAGAAAAAAAGAAGGAATCAGAATCTATAGATTATAACAAAGGCTGAAAAGACATATCAACAAAATGTAATGTGTGCATCTTGTTTGGACCCTGAATTTAACAAGTTTACCACAGAAAGTTTCCTAAGACAATCAGGGTAATGGGAGAGATGACAGGATACTTGAGGATCCTGCAGAATTAGTGTTAATTCTTTTTTTGGTGTGATAATGGTAAAGTGCTCACTTACTTTAAAGGAGCCCCTATCCTTTAGAGATACGCCTACAACTTTTCATTAAAAAAAAAAAAAAAAAAAAAAAAAAGCTTAATTTAGTGAAAGTCTTGGACTCTGCACTTATGTGACTGGGTCATATTATTTAACTTCTCTATGCCTTAGTTTCTTTATCCATAAAATAAGTTGAATATACATTTAGTAGTGCTTAAAACATGTGAAGTATTTTAAAGGGTATGTTCTGTTATTGATATTTATTGAGCGCTTACTGTGAATTGTACACTACTATAAGCACTCTAAAGAGATTCTTATCTAATTACTCCAGTAATCTTATGATGTTGGTATTGTTAGCTCCATTTTCAGATAACTGAAGAGTGAGATGTAAAACAGCATCTCCTACATCCCAGTTGTCAAGAGGTGGAACAAGGACTTAAAACAGGGTGTTTTGCCTCCAAATTCAAAGCTCCTTCTACTATGCAGCTTTGTTCCTGTAGATCATCTGAAAGATTCCTATTTTCTAGAATACAATGCAAACTGTTTTTTTTTTGGTACTGGGGATTGAACTCAGGGGTACTCGACCACTGAGCCACATCACCAGCCCTATTTTGTGTTTTATTTATTTATTTTTTAAAATTTATTTATTTATCTGTTTAGGTATACATGACAGCAGAGTGCATTCTGATTCATTATACACAGATGGAGCACAACTTTTCATTTCTCTGGTTTTATGTGATGTAGAATCACATCATACATGCGGTCACTCATACTATTTTGTGTTTTATGTAGAGACAGGGTCTCACTGAGTTGCTTAGCGCCTTGCCATTGCTGAGGTTGGCTTTGAACTTGCAATTCTCCTGTCTCAGCCTCCCAAAATGTTGGGATTACAGGCTTGCGCCACCGCGCCTGGTTTACTAATTTTCATATGTAATATAAGTTTTATTTTTTAAACAAACCAGTATGTAACAAGCTAATCAAAACTTATCGAACAATACAACGGGAGGATTTTAAAACACTGCAGTTTTGAGTTATAAGTTTTCATATATATTTCTGCAATATGCTGAACATACCTCTGTAATACTCTGAGTAGTTTCCTACTTTTGATGGG
The DNA here is from genome assembly GCA_028644305.1 of Xerus rutilus. Lineage (NCBI taxonomy): Eukaryota > Metazoa > Chordata > Mammalia > Rodentia > Sciuridae > Xerus > Xerus rutilus. The sequence goes on along the minus strand of CM053400.1, from coordinate 166,770,014 downwards.
GTATTTCTTCTGAAGGTTAAGAAATGCCACATGAGTACCTTTATCTATTAGGCTACTAAATGCAGTATGATTTTCAGGCAGTTGCAGTAGAGAGCGCCAAATGAACATTCTGAAATTAAATATAATTTTGAATAAAAATTTTTTTGAAAATTTTGAAATTTGAAAAACTTAACAAATGATTCAACATTAAAAAAAGATTTTAAAATTTACCTGTATTTTGTTGGATATTCACCATAGCCTTTTAATAAGATTTGTAAACGCTTTTTGTTTAATCCATCTGACAATTCATTCTAAAAAAAAAAGAAAAAAAGAAAAAAAAATGACATAATCATGAAACTGAAAACATGATCATCTAGTCCACAGTGGCTTTCCAACTTTACCGTTTTTTTTTGTTTTTGTTTGCTTTAGTATATTGACCATCGTTCTAATATAAACTATGAGAAAGCAATTCTGATTCAATGGAAGAGATGTCAAAAGATTCAAGATTAATATCCATTATTAGCATGTAAAACTGAGGGCTGGGGTTGTGGCTCAGTGGTAGAGTGCTTGCCTAGCACGTGAGGCACTGGGTTCAATCCTCAGCACCACATAAAATAAATAAATAAACATAAAGGTATTATGTCCATTTACAACTAAAACAATTAAAAAAAAAGATCAGTGAATTGTGCTTGTAGAATTCTACCCCCATGGGAGATGGGTCAAGTCCAAAGCCATCAATGGGAAAATGAAGAAAGATGAACTCTTAGAGCATGAGTTTCTGGCTAGAATCTGTTTCTTGCTCACTATGTCATTTTTTTCTCCCAGGCTCCTCAGGCTGATTCTCTAGGTTAATATGGTGGAGATCATGTTTGCCATAGAAGAGAAAGGAAGCGATGGGCTGAACCCAGTGGTAGTGCTGAAAAGATTCCTGAGTCACACTTGGCCTAGGCTTCTCAGGGAAGATGAACAGAGGGAAAGGAGGTGCTGGCACCCAGTGAGGGCTTGGCAAAGGGCTCTGGAAAGTTCATAGGAGCTGGAGGCCCAGTTGGCAGGACATACCTGGATAGCAACAAATTCCTATGGCCATGAGAGTCTGCAATGCCTGTGTAAGGGACAGCAGTCCAAATGCCAACATGCATGCGCCGATGGACCCATATGGGAGATGACAAAGGCTTGCCTTAACCTGTCTCTTATGTGGGACTGACCCAGCCCCATTAAGCCTATGGTAGGCAGTCTAGGAGAGTGGAGGTCAGGATAGCCCAGTGTTGGACAGGACAACATAGTAGATAGACCCCATGTGGTTTCTGAGGTGAGCTGGTTCATCTCCATCCCTCAAGGCTTTTGGACATGCACACAGCTGAAGGAGGTCTTGCTGGCTGAGAACTTTGGAAAGCTCCCTCTAGTGAGACTGGGCAGGGGTGGCCAGGTGGGGGGCTTTCTAGCTCTAGAACACAACACACAGTAAGAAGTATTATTCACATCACCAGATCCTATATCACACACAACCTCTCTCCTTCCTTCAAGCACAGGCAGATACACAGCAAATGCTGTTCATTATGCATTCTTTTCCCAAGAGAGAACTTTTAAAAAAATGATCAGTTAGTAAATACTTCAGGTTTTGTGAGCCAAGAGAAAAGATAAAAAAATATTGTGTAGATATTTCCACAGCCATTTAGAATGCAGCCATTTTAAAAAATGTAAGAACTATTCTAAGCTTGAATAGCCTGATTGAGGCCATCGGTTGTCATTTGATTTCTTCCCTCACCATCTTTCTCTCTTTTTCTTAAAATTCTCGAAAACTCCTCCCATGAAAGTGTGAAGGTCAACTCTGGTGGAAAATCTTACCTAGTTCACCCTTTTATCCTCAGTGAGAGTAAAGGCATCAGCTTCTTCTAATAGCCCCTTTCATCTAAAACTTTGAATCTTAATAGAAAAATAATATTTTATGGGTTTTAGAATTACAAAGCTATTTTCATAAACTATCTCATTTAATGCTAACAACTATATAAAGGAGATGGAATGTTATAATCCTTTATTCAATAAAATGGGAAGATCAGAGTCAGTGACTTGCTCATGGTCAGGAATCTACTAAGTGCTGGCTCAAACCTGACACCAGATTATTTTAGTTCAGTGCTCTTTTTGCCATAAGAAACTAAATATTCAAAAAATGGTAAAGGGAAAGCCCAGATGATGATGGAAGAAGATTCCCATTCAAGAACCATGCACCAGATACAGAGGGCAACTAGTCCAGTCAGGAGCTATGTGATCCAAGAAGGAGAAATGCTGACTGCTACCAACAAGATACTGGCCACCACCGAAGCCTCTTGTTAAACAAAGTATAGAACACTTTGGGGAGTCTGAACTGAATTGTATCTGCTCTTGTGTTGACCACCAGCTGATGAAGTTCTCACTTTCCTTTCCAGGTGCTGGTCCAAGTCTAGTGGAAGACATGCGTTTCCTCCCACAGCAGTATTTCACTACACTTCTTCCTTAGAGTTGGCTCTGGGTTCCTCAGAAGCAACCCACTCCCTGACATCATTTGGTAGGAGATCCACATTTATCCACTAGAGGACTGTCAGAAACCCTGATGTGATAAGCCTTTTATTTCTACAAGTTACTTATGACCATATTCATTAGTTTTCCCAGAAAAGGCTCTTGTAAACTCCCTGGAATGCTCAATGTAACAAAGCACCAAATATGAAGACAGTGTTAGAGCCACCCAACACAGGGTGCATATGTGAGACTTCCAGGCCAAGTCTTGGTAGCACTCAGCTCATCTTCTTGTAGAACACTCACTGAATAGGAGCAACACCACCCAATCTTTATGCAGCTTTAGGTTTGTGCTGGCTATTTAATTTTTAAAAACTAAGTAATAGTTTGCTAGGGTTACATGAAGAGAAGTCATAAAAATATAAAGGAAATCAATGACAATTAATACACAAGAGAGAACAACAGTTACATATATGGAGTGGAGAGAGCAGTGTGGATAAGCACTCAGAAGGCTCCAAAGCTACTGGTTATGCTTTATATCTTAATGTAAAAATGGGTCTGTGCAGAGAAAAGTAAATATAGCATGTCTGGCCTATTACCCTTAGAAGGCTTGTTTGTATGTTTGGCTCATGTTGGTGCCTAGAAGCTAGAATTTGGAAGAGTTCCTATCAACCCAGAACCAATAAGAGTGGCTCAGTGTACCTAAATTTTATAGTAGCTTATGCTGAACACTAAGAGTGTTGAACATTAAGAGTGTTCACTTCTCTCTCAGAGTCTGTAATTTAACACACGTTAAACAGGTGTCTACATAACCAGCCACCAGTAAAAGCCTTGGGCACTGAGTCACTAATGGTTTCCTTGGTAGACAATACTTCATATATCCTGTCAGAATTCACTGCTGGAGGTATCAAGTATGCCCTGTGATCCCATGGGGAGAGGACTCAGGGAAGCATGTGCCTGCTTTCCTCTAGATTTCATGTTTGCTAATTTTGCTTTGTATCTTTTCACTGTAATATAAACCATGAATGTGTAACAAAGCACCAAATCTGAGGACAGTAGTAGAGCCACTCAACACAGGGTACATATGTGATCTTTTTATTATTTTTTACTAAGTTGTAGTATGCTCCATACATTCTTCTGTATGTGTAAGTTTCATAATTTTAAAAGGCTTCAAGAAAAAAGGATGCTTACACTAATATGAAAAATACCAAACGTTAGTGAGAATACTGCTGGTGGGAATGTAAATTTGCTTCAATCAATTGGCAAGGTGCTGGTACAGTTCCATTTTTTTGATATGTGTGATGGTAATATTGGTGTGTTCGCTTTGTGAAAATTCATTGTATACTCATGTATTTTGCAAGTGTGTGTATTCATTTATCATCAATAAAAAAGCTTAAAAATTCCTTTAAAATAATGTAACTTTCTGCTCATATTTACATTTTCTTTCTATTCCAAAGAACTATAAGTGCTTTGGAGGAAATTAAGAAAACACACAAAGAATTATTTAAAGAAGAAAACTTGCTGAAATTTCTACCCTCAAAGGTAAGTCTACTATTAGTATCCAGTTACCTCTGGGGGTACAAAGATGAACGAGACAATCAGCAAGGAGAAAGAAAGGCATACTTAAATTTTTTTTCCCTTTATTACCTTCTGTACCAGCATTATCTCAAAGATGTATGACATGGGCTACAAAATAAAAAATTTTCTAGGAAACACTTTCAAAAAAGTAAAGAGAGCCTTGCGTGCACAAGGCCCTGGGTTCAATCCCCAGCACCACCAAAAAAAAAAAGAAAAGAAAAGAAAGAGAAACAGGGGAAAATTCGACTTAAAACTAGTTAGCCCAACATAATAAGATCATTTCGACATATAATCAGTACAAAAATAATTGACTAATAAGACATTTGACATTATTTAGCTGATTCTAAGTTTTCACACCTTCTTACTATGCAAGTGTTTTACATTTACAGCATGTCTTGATTCAAACTAGCCACACCTCAAGTATTCATCAGCACATGCAAGTGGCTTAGCATATTAGACAGTACAATTCTACATTAAAACATAAATGCATAAAAGCACATTGTAATTTCAGTTACAATGCTCTTCTCTTCATATAATATTCCTTTAGGTTCCAGGAGAGATAAGTGACATGTTCTACAAATCATGAGATTTGTCTACAGCAGAGTCATGACAAACCAGAGTTTAATTATACAATATTCTTACCTCTTTATTTTCAAAATTACCAGTAAGGTCTTGTTTTAATATTCTAGTCTGAATTTTGCTCTCTCTGGATTTTGTTGGCCGCTGTACTCTTCCTGAAGCAACCATCATCTTAAGATCACTGGAACTCAGTTTATTCTTAGGCAAATCTTCAATTACTTTCACTAAAGGAGGTGGTGGCTGAAAGGGAAAAAAAATCTGTATGTACACACACACACACGTATATTCCAGTGGATATTCTTGGGAAATAGGCCTTAATATATGATTTCTGAAATTATGTATAATTATTCTTCAGGCAAAAAGTCTAAGTAAAATGTCTAAGAATGTTTTCTTTTCCTTTTTTTTTTTTTTTTCTTCCAGGGATTGAACCTAGGAGTGCTTAACTACTGATACTCATCCTCAGCCCTTTTAAATTCTTTTAAATTTTGGGACAGGATCTCACTAAACTGCTGAGGGCCTTGCTAAGTTGCTGGGGCTGGCCTTGAACTTGTGATCCTCCTGCCTTAGCTTCCCCAAGCCACTGGATCACAGGCATGCACCACAGCACCCAGCTGTGCTGACTAATAATCAAAGCAAATTTCAGCCAAATTTCTTTGAAGAACGAAGATACATGATTAATAACAGCAAAAGCCGGGCGCGGTGGCTCAAGCCTGTAATCCCAGCACTTAGGGAGGCTGAGACAGGAGAATCGTGAGTTCAAAGCCAGCCTCAGCAATGGCGAGGTGCTAAGCAACTCAATGAGACCCTGTCTCTACATAAAACACAAAATAGGTCTGGGGATGTGGCTCAGTGGTTGAGTGCCCCTGAGTTCAATCTCCAGTACCAAAAAAAAAAAGAAAAAAAAAGAAAAAAAAATAACAGCAATAGGTAGAATTTAATTATTCCTTGAAAGGGGCCTTAAAACCTACAGTGCAAACCCATTTTCACACTTACATGACAAGGTTAGCAGTATGGTGACACTCAACAACAAAGAAGGTACAGCTGCCCGCATGGTCATCAGAACACTGAGAGAAGCACCCTGACCATCTTTAGGCTCAAGGGAAAGGAAACTGACAAATGACTTTCCTCTGGCAGCGCAGGACCCCTGACTCTCTGTGCAGGCTGAAGGCTATAATCTGCACTATGAGGACTGTTAGTTCCTTACTATATCACCTGCTTATGTGGCAGTTCAGATGGCATGACTTAGAAATCAAACCCTCATTTTTTTTTTTTTTCAGCTAAAACAGCAGAAGGGATGATTTACTGTACAAGCATTGCACTGGCCACAATTGAGAAACCAATTAGTCCAGAATGACAAAGGTCTCCAGCAAGGGACCAACAGGAAATGTTAAAAGCAAGGTGGGTCTTCTCTTGGTGGTGGTCTTGGCAATGGTGTGGTGATGTGAGTTCTAAACCCACCAAGACAAAATCTGGACAACAGCAGGCAGTCCAACAACGTCCCAATGTCCCAGGCTTCTGGCATTCCTTATTTCTACTTCTTTGGCCTCCATGGTGCACAAGCTAGTTTACTTGGACCTCTGCCTCGTCTTTCTTCTTTTGCACTTCAGCCCATGCATTCACTTCTTCCTCCACTTGGCTCTCATGACACAGGTCTCTACGAAGATGGCACTAAGCCCGAGCCCAAACGCTCATTTTATGGGGTATAGCAAATGGGGAAAAACCAACGACTTCCATTTATGCAAGGTAAAATGACTCACTAGAATCCATTCTCCATACACCATATTCTCTTTGAAATCAGAACATCTTCCTTATTCAAAAGAAATAAGCAGATAAGGTCACTGAGACTTTCTACATTCTAAATACAATTAAGGCACAATGACCATTTATATTCTATGATTCAGTTCTTTAATTCTTCATTTATGGGATAGAATTAAAAGTGGTCTGACAAATATGCTCATCTTTAATATCCTTGGTTTATCTGCTCTGACTTCAACCCATTCTTCTATATTTTTATTAAACTTTTTATTCTAATGTCATTTTCCCCCTAGTTGTACTTCATCCTCCATCTGAATTACAATCTCCAAGAGTCAGGGCCTGAGGGGCTGAGATTGTGGCTCAGTGGCAGAGCGCTTGCCTCGCACCTGTGAGGCACTGGGTTCGATCCTCAGCACCACGTAAAAATAAGTAAACACAATAAAGATACTGTGTCCATGTAGAACTAAAAAATATTTAAAAAAAAAAAAAAAAAAGAGTCAGGGCCTGAGATGTGACCTGATTTGACATACTTTTGTACTGTTAACATTTCAACACATAAGAACCCATTTAATTTATTAGCACAGTGTCAGGAATTCTCTCATGACAAGGAAACAAAGTGTGGAAGGAATGGGACATAGGTGCGTTCAAGTTTTTAGAGAATATGTAGCTGAATAGCCATAAATACAATGATGGCGCAGGGAATGTGTCCTAAAACTTAGAGTATTCCACTTTTAAGCTGCCTTTTCTGTTCAGTGTCATCTCACTTTGCCCAATGAATAAGAGCATAGAGGAACTCTGAGTCACTCCTACCAGTTTGTTCTCAGATACTTACCTCTTTTTATGGTTTACTTAGTACTAAAAAACTGACTAAAGAGGCTGAGAACGCTCTCATTAAGGATAGATAATAACGTATAATCTAAAAAAATAATGTTAATATATAATAAATATTATAATACATAAAACACTGCTATGTTATATAAAAACACAATAATCTAAATTAAAAACAGGGTATAATCCCATGTTAGAGAAGGTGTATGGCATATAGACACCAACACATATACATGTTTAGTTGATTCCTGTTATTCACAGCTCTACAGATTTACTTCCAACGCTGAATGAGTGAATCTCGAATCACTGATTCTAGGGAGAATGAGTTACATTTCTGGGAGCTTCTGGTCACAACATTTTCATCAACTGATCAATATATAATCTTGTTTTATGGGTGCTTCTGTTTAAAGAAAGAACTTCATTCAATATACATTATTGATTCATTATCATGAACTCAAAGCCAAAAGCAGTGTAATCCATCACTAAATGAGCTTTTTCTAACATATACATTTTCACTTAAGGCTCAGCACAGCCTTCTTGTGCTCAGGAACACCACAGACAACTCTGTAGCACTATGCCTGGGCTTCATTTTACACTATGAAATCACAACAGAAAGCCCTCAAATGCAGAAACACGACACCAAAAGGACCATGAAAAGGAGACAAGATTTAAGTACAAGAGCTGAAACAACAAAGCAAAGTGCTGTCTTGTTCAACTTCAGGGCACTGAGCAACTAAAATTTTCACTACATCTGTGAATGACTATAAAAGCCCTGCAAGAAATTATTCTGGCATTACAAATACATTTTAGTGAATAGGCAAATTCTCAAATATACAATCCACAAATAACAAGAAGTGACTGCATATATTTATACAAAAAAGACAAAAGACTAGGAATGCACACGTTAAAATCATCTGAGAATGGCGAGACATTAAGTAATTTTTATTTATCTATTTGTTATCTCTAGCTTTTGATTTTTTTCCTGCAATGAGACAATTATTACTTGTATAATTTTTAAAAAGATAAAGGCAAAAAAGAGCCACACAAAAAAAGAACACTGTGTTAAGAATCAGAAACCTGTTCCACTAGTGACTAGCTGTATGACTAGGCTGGGACATGAACTTCTCTAGGAGGACCAGGAAGTCTGCACAAAGACAACCTTGCTTGTTAGCTGGAGGGCTTTTAGAGAACCACAGAAGAGGGCTGGGAGTGCATTTTAGACGCAATGAATGATGTAGGTAACAGATGCAGAAATAAACATGGTTCCAATAAGGGACCACGAATAGACATGAATATACATTCAGACTTCATTTTCCATAATAGATGCAATGTATCATCCATGTGGGCTAATTACTAACTACTGACAATAAGAGAAATTGTAAGTATGGGAAAATAAGTTAGGTATTAGAGAGAACAGTGAGAGCCAAATAGAAGAGTCTGGACTGAATGCAAAAGAAGGAAGCCACTAAAGTATCATTATTTAAGAAGTAATGATGAGGGCTGGAGCTGTGGCTCAGTGGTAAAGCGCTTGCCTTGCATGAGTGAGTCACTGGGTTCGATCCTTAGCACCACATAAAAATAAATAAATAAAATAAAGATATTGCGTCCATCTACAACTAAAAAAAATATTAAAACAAAAAGAAGTAATGATGAAAGTATTTTAGAAAAATGTACAGGAGATAGACTGATGGACAGAGGTAGCACTGAGGGCTCTGAGTTTAGGTATTTGTTTAAATTATTGCTATTCATGGGTAGTTTATGAAGACCAAGCAAGGACGGCTAATATGGAGAAAGAGAAGCAGCACACATATAGAAGAAATTATATGATTTAGTATTATGAAGATTTAGGAAATAAAGCAACAGTCACAGAGCTTCAAATTTTCTAACCACAAGATGAGAATAGTGAGACAGAAATAAAGAAACTAAGATTAAATACCTCTTCTGGGAATGAGATCCTGAATGACATCTTGCATGAGACAGGGACACCAAACAGTGACAGCATTTAGAAAGGCAGCCATTTAAGCAAGGAGCATCGGTGAGAAATCACAACTGGAAATGTGGCTCTAGGAGTAAGAGCAACAAAATACATCCAAAAAAAAGGGTGGCAAGTTCCAAGTGAGAAAGAGGAGCATGGATATTTTATTCTTGATGATACAATATTGAAATGTTTTTAAAAAACTGATGTTTACTTGATATCATACCTTATTTATTTCTTGTGTTAAAGCTTGAACTGAGTATATGTTCAGACTTCCATTTTCCATAATAGATGCAATGTATCGTCCATGTGGGCTAATCACGGATGTGCTAATTCCTTCATCAAGGCTCCCAATTTCAAAGAGAAGTTTACAAGTCTGTATATTTATAAACCTCATAATACCATCTTGACTTAGCACTCCAAGAACCTAAGGGTAGAAAGAAAACAGTTATTAAAAACATTTCCAATGTCTATAAGTCAAACTATATATACATATATACTCTACTACAAACGTGTGTATTCATATATGAATATTTATGGCAGGGGGACAAGTGAAGATCTATTCTCAGTGAGCCATTATACATTTTAAAAGCACTAATTACGGCCATGTTGATTTGCCTTGTTCAAGCCTAGATCTGGCTCTAACCAGAACCAGGAATGCATCCTGGGAGACTATGGAAAGGTGATACAAGAATCTTCCCTTCCCACAGGTATGCCATGTCCACTGACAACATATAGAGGGGATACATGACTGAATAGTTCCACTGTATGTCAGAAGCAAAAAAGACATAGGGTTTATCTAACATTCTGCTCTGCCCGCACATAAACCCATGTCTCCTAGTGAGGCTCCCCACTCTATGCCTGTCTTCAGGAACTATAACTAATATTTGGGGAGCAGAGAAAGATTGTGGATTGCAAGGGTAGTAGATGAGTAAGAGGGAAGCTAGTCTCTCTCTCTCTCTCTCTCTTTTTTTGTTACCAGGGATTGAACTCAGGGCACTTGATCACTGAGCCACATTTCCAGCCCTATTTTGTATTTTATGTACAGACAAAGTCTCACTGAGTTGCTTAGTGCCCGCTTTTGTTGAGGCTGGCTTTGAACTCATGGTCCTCCTGTCTCAGCCACCTGAGCTGCTGGGATTACAGGCGTGTGCCCAATTTTTAAGAGAAAAAAATTTGAATTTGAATTTGAAACATTAAAAGCACATAATAAAAAAGTTTAAACAAATAAACTCTGCTGTCTGGGCCTTAGGCATAGGCTCTTTCTCAGAGCAGGTAGCTATAAGTGAGAAAACCAACTGATTCCTCAAAAGGCACATGTTGCTTGTCATACAAAAAACAGTTTGGAGGTGACAGTCTCAAAAATATGTTTTTCTGTTGGTCAGCTGGTAGAGAACAAACCCCCTCATCTGTAGTTAATGCAAACCTTTTGGTAAGATACTATCCAAATTATAGATGCACATAATCTTTATAACACTATTTCAAATCTGGAATTTTATCTTATAAAGAGTAAGTGAGTTATACTCCAGGAGTGCCCCTGAGTTCAATCCCTAGTAGCAAAAAAAGAAAAAAGAAAAAAAGAATGGCATTTGCTCAAAGTTGTTTGGTGCTATATAATTTGTAACAGGAAAGGACTAAAATTAAGTGCCCAATGAAACACTATTCAGCTATAAAAAAGAAGTTCTTGGGGCTGGGGCTGTAGCTCAGTGGTAGAGCACTTGCCTAGCTTGCGTGAGGCACTGGGTTCAATCCTCAGCACCACATACAAATAATAAATGAATAAAATAAAGATCCATCAACAACTCAAAAATTTAAAAAAAAAAAAAGAAGTACTATACTAATAGAGAATAATCTCCAGGGTTGGAGATATAGCTCAGTAGGTAGAGTGCTTGCCTTGCATGCACAAGGCCCTGGGTTCAATACCCAGCACCACAAAAAAAAAAAAAAAAAAGAGAGAGAAAATAATCTCTAAATTAAGTGAAGGATAAAAGGTGCAAGGCTGTATTTAAAAAAGGGGAAAACATGATGCTGTATATAAAAACAGTGGTTATAGGGGAAGGAGAGAATTACCAGACACATGGGAGAGAGGGCTGAGGCCCTTACCACTACCTGCGTTTTTATACATTTCATATTTTCAACCATGTGAATGTATTACCTATTCAAAAAATGTAAGTATAACAAATATGATACATATATGCACACATTCTGTATATGTGCATAAAATATAATGAATGTAATTTGTTAAAGTGTGAGATCCATGATGGTCAATTTAAAATAAGAAAGTAATTACTTGTCAGAAATATAAAGAACATAAGATTTTGAAATTTTCTCAATTCTAGACTCTTCACAAAAATAATATACTTAAAATTTCAGATTCTTGTCAGTCAGGGTATAAGCTAAGTAAGTATGAGCTAGAACAGTTTGGAAATTGATGTAATCTTTCTCAAAATATATAATGTCCTGCACTGTTGCTACTAACCTGATTAGAACCAGCATCAAAACTATCAGGAAGAAATTCCAGATGGCGAATGGCTCGAACTTTGGTAGGCATCTGGATAATTCTGAAGAGCTGTGAAGCTTCCAAGCACCACAAATGAAGGTGATTTGATTTGCCTCCAGCAGCCAGGATTCGGCCATCTCTATATTAGCAAAAAGATGAAAAAGTAAGACCAGTTGACCTGTTGACAGCAGTACAGTCCTGCAGAACTTTCTGTGATGACAGAAGCTCTCTATCTATGCTATATCCAGCATGGTGACTGCTAGCCACGATTACTGAGTACTTAAATTGTGAGGAAATTAATTTTTATTTTTATTAATTTAAATAATCACATGTAGCCAGTGGTTGCCAGACAGGACAGTTCACATTTATAGGTGTGAATTTGTGCATACTTTTTTTTTTTTGCCTTATATGTTAAGGTATCAGTGTAATAAGCACTTGTGTGATCACTTGATCACGGGTTTTCTGAGTAACATTTACATTTTATAGCATAAGTTCATCACTATACAACTATACAACTTTTATATTTCACATACAATTATACAGAATTGATAGTGCCTTCCTATGTAAAAACACAAAAAAGGCCAAACTTTTCCTATTCAAAGAAAGCTACTTTTAGGGCTGGGGTTGTGGCTCAGTGGTAGAGCACTTGCCTCGCATGTGTGAGGCACTGGGTTCGATTCTCAGCACCACATATAAATAAATAAAATAAAAATCCATTGACAACTAAAAAAATATTAAAAAAAAAGAAAGCTACTTTTAGAAGGTGCAAAAAGATTAAGTTGAATTGGCTTGCAAGGCTGTTGCTTATTTATTCGAGAAGGACTTATCAAGTGCCTACTGTAAGGCAGCTATCACAGAGGAGACAGAGCAGAAAGAGGAGGAAACAGGGTCTTTGAAGAGAGTTATATAGGAAAGTGAGGGGATCCAACAACGATTTAAAATATCACTCTACTTATGCAGAGAATGATGTAAGGAAATGGAAATGAAAATAAGTAGACGAAATAAGTAGGCCACTACAGTATTCTGAAGAGAGACTACAGCTGCTTGGGCTAGGGCAAGATCAGTTGACAATGGACAAAAAGTTTGACAATTCAATATGTAGTTTGATAGAGTTGATGGGATTTACTGATGATGTAGAAGAGTGAGAGAAAAGAGGAACTGACACCAATTTCCTAGCTCTTCCATTGAAAAGGCCTAGATGGGTCTGGGGTTGTAGCTCAGTGGCAGAGCGCTTGCCTTGCATGCGTGAGGCACTGGGTTCGATCCCCAGCACCACATAAAAATAAAGATATGTCCATCTACAACTAAAAAAAATATTTAAAAAAAAAAGAAAAGGCCTAGAAATACTGATCAACCCAATTACAACAAGATTAGGGGCTCAAAATACTGCTTTCCAATAAACTGAACTTACATTCTTTAGAGAAATAGCTGATTCTAGGCTTGGGACAGGAAATATACAAGACAGACATGGAACATCTAGACCAATCAGAAAGCATAAAAGCTATCACAGACAACTGGGATGGTATCAAAGGGATTCAAGAATAAGCTTGTAGCTGGGTACAGTGGCACATGCCTGCAATCCCAGCACTTTGGGAGGCTGAGACAGGAGAATTGTGAGTTCAAAGCCAGCCTTAGCAAGGGCAAGGTGCTAAGCAACTCAGTGAGACCCTGTCTCTAAATAAAACACAAAATAGGGCTAGGGATGTGGCTCAGTGGTTGAGTACCTTTGAGTTTAATCCGTAGTACCAAAAAAAAAAAAAAAAAAAAAGCTTATAAAGGATCCCACTGGTCAAAGGTTTCTAGAACCAAAGCACAACTAAGGCTATCAATGGCAAGCTGGGCACAGTGGCATGCACCTGTAATCGTAGTAACTCTGGAGGCTAAGGCAGGAGGATCACAAGTTCAAGGCCAGCCTCAGCAACTTAGCAAGAGACTTGTCTCAAAAAATGTAGCTTAGTGGTAAAGTGCCCCTGGGTTCAACCTCTATAAACAAAAACAAACAAACAAAAAAAACCCTAAAACTGCATTCCATTAAAATTTACCAACTATGTTAAATCTATGAGTTTACAAAGATTAAAGTCAAAAAACTTCTATAGCTACCTTTGAAAAATGCCAATAAATCAATTCATTACATAGAAAATTGGCTGAAAAAAAAGAGAGGAAGAAATCAAGCATTTTCCTGGTTTTCCTTTACAAACTATATATCAAAGTAATCAGAGTGGTTGAGTAGAAGCTTCTTTCTATGAAAGGGTTCTAGTAAGTAAAGAAGTGACAATCAGAACTAGTTAATGAGTGAAGAAGGGAAGTTGGAATAGCACCATTGTGCTAACCACTTGTGCAATACTGTAGGTAATGGTTATCAATGGCCATTAAAATCAGAAGAGAAAGTATTCTAGATTGCTCTTGATGAAAGCACACAAATCACTTATAATATCTTCTTGCTTTTTGCTCAGATCAAGTCTCCAGTTTTTAGGATGTACAAGTATAAACAGTGTACAGGAAATATATACATGATAGGAACATATTAATACAACATAGACACAAAGAGCAAAATCCAGAATACAGAAAACTGTATGGGAGATGATCAGTTAACAAACATATATCCACCAAATCCAACGTGCAAACTTTGTTCTGCTCCTGATTTAAACAATTCAGTCATAAAAAAAGTAGTTATTAGACAGACCAGGGAAATTTTAACAATAACATGGCAATATAAGAAATTTTTAATTTTTAAAACATGTGATAATGACTTTACAGTTATGTTCTCAATACAGCTCTTTTTGGAGATATGCATCAAAATATTTATGGGTGAAATGATATGCTTAATCTTTGTCCAAAACAATACAGTAGGAGAAATAGGTACAGATAAAAACAGGAATAGCCATTAGTTGATTACTGTAGCTGGTAAGAGTACTTGAGAGTTCATGCACTTTTTTTTTTCCTCTTTGGTTCTGGGGATTGAACTCAGGGGCACTCAATCACTAAGCCACATCCCCAGCCCTATTTTGTATTTTATTTAGAGACAGGGTCTCACTGAGTTGCTTAGCACCTCACAGTTGCTGAGGCTGGCTTTGAACTCAAGATCCTTCTGCCTCAGCCTCCTGAGCTGCTGGGATTACAGGTGTGCTCTTGCACTTTTTAATTTTTGTATATATTTGAAATTTTGCACAATGAAGTAAAAAAAAAGTCTGCAGACCATGTCTAAATTTGAAGAAAACTGTTCCTTATATGACAAGAAGGTAATGAATGAAAATTTATAATTTTAGCAGAAATTGAATTTCTTTAAAAATTCCCAGTGTCTTAACATGCACATTACCTGGTCACAGCGAACACTTTGTATAAAATACTTGAGCTTTCAGGTGGAGCTGGCAATTGGTATTTGCAAAAGAGAGTATCACATTCCCAGGCAAAGATGGAATTATCTTTAAAACAGCTGAGGATGGTATTACTTAAAGGAAGAAAGAAAACCTAAAGAGCAATAGAAAAAGTTATCTTTTATGTAAGGTTCAGATAATCCTCTTAAAATTATACAAGCAGTCAATTTTTCTTTGTTAAAATTACCTTTTCTTAAACTAGAGACAAACACATTTCTAATACATGACAGGATAATACTGAGATTTCATAAACTATAATACACTAAAAAGAAATGTTAAATCTTTTCAAATAAAAAATAAGGTGAATATAATGACTAGGCAATTCACAAAATTCTAAGTAAAAATTTAAAATTTTTTTATCTTTTATTAAAAGGCTCAAACAAAAATAACATTGAGCATCAAATTTGTTCAAAAAACAATGCCGTACACATAAGCAAACTATATGTGTGTGTGCGCATCTACACACACACCCGCATACATATTTATAAATTAACTATCCAGTCATCTGCCACATATAATGTTTCATTATATTTCTTTTCAGTCAACATTTGCTGTCTCTGAAATTATAATGGAGCTGAAAAGTCACTATCACCTAGTGATGTGACAGCACAACTCATCGCTCAAGTGTTCATGGTGGTGCTGGTGTAAACAAACCTAATGCACCGTCAGGTATGCAAGTATATCACACAATAATGTGCAGTACATGCTACCTGATAATAATAAATGACTACATTTCTGCTTTCTGTTTTTATTATACCATATTTTTATCATTACTTTAGACTCTACTCATCCTACTCATTAAAAAAAAGAACAAAAAACAGTAAGTATGCTGTGCTGTCCTGGCCGCAGCTGCATACATGTCATGCTCTCCCCATCTCTTGAACACCTCAAGAGGCCACATAGGGTGAGTGACCTGTGACATTTAGGTTTGTGTTAAGTGCACTCTAGGATGTTCACACAACACACAATAACGAAATCACCAAACAACATCTCTCTCAGAACATATCCTTGTCATTAAGCAACAGTTACTGCAATATTAACATAAATGCTATATTCAATACTAAATGCTGATAAATGTTAAAAATACTAACTGCTGGTGAAAGTGCAGGGAAAGGGCACTCACACTGTGCTGCAGGGCGTGAACATTAGCTAAAGACATTATACAACCTGCTCAGCAGTCTTAAAATACATCTCTCAAGTAGCTAATTTATTTCCTAGAGTTAGTCCTTTAGGCAGCCAGGCACAGTGGTGCATACCTGCAGTCCTAACAACTCAGGAGGCCGAGATGGGAGGATCCCAAGTTCAAGGCCAATTTCAATAATTTAATGGAACTCTGTTTCAAAACAAAAAATAAAAAGGGCTGAGGATGTAGCTCAGTGGTTGAGCACCCATGGGTTCAACCCCTACTATTCCACTACCACCAAAAAAAAAAAAAAAAAGAGACAGTCCTTGGAGAATACTTGGCAAGTCATTTTAAGATAAATATAAGTATTACTTATAAACGTAAAAAGGTGAAGGCACACATGACCATATTTTATTAGATTCAATTTGTTTAAAGAACTGAGAGTGAAATTAATAGCAGAGTTAAAAATGTCACCATTTACTCTCTTAATTTCCATTTTACATAAGCACTAATAATAATTCCTTTTGATAGTACAAAATTTTAATTGAAATTGACCAACATTTTCTCACCAGAGCTTCAATGGCCTCAAATTCAATTCTATGAATACATCTGCACAATATTTATACATATACAATACACCATGAAACATTGGTTAATTCAAACCATCTATTCTGGATTATCAGTATTATTATTCTGGAATATCAATCAGACACAATTTAAAAAATGCTAATAATTAAACTACATAAAATGCTGGTAGATCATACAAGGACCTGATCCACCTCTTCGCTTTTGTGTTTGGCTCACTTGCCAAAAACAACCCCTAGTAGATTGATTATGTTAGAAAGATTTATAATATGAAGGTCTTATAGAAGATATTTGCAATAAATACATTATGATCTATAATGAATGCAATTAAGATACTGTTTCAAAATTGATGTCAAAAATGACTTAAGAAAATTCTTATTATAATTAGCAGTCATTTTTCTAGAAAAGTAACAAAGTTTATTCCAACTGGAAGAAGCAAAAGCTTAAAAGTTAATGAGCATCAATTGCTATTTTAGGGGAATAGCTGTAATAGATTATTGCCTGCATGATTATTCATTACTAGATTTGTGATTTTAATTGCCAGATTTTAATGATTACAAAATTGTTCCTAATGAATCATATGTTACTATTATTTAGATAGTGTCATCTCTTGATACCATAAAAAACTTAGGAAAAACATCAAAAACATTAACGACATATATTGAGGGGTGCTGAATTCAAGGATGGGGTTGCAGTTTTCCCTAGTAGAATGTGAAAATCCTAAACTTTCTGTGTTAGTCTTTTTTTCTGTTGCCGTAACAAAATACCTGAGATTAGGGAATCTGTAAAGAAAAGAGGGTTATTTAGTTCACAGTTGTGGAGGTATAAGAGCATGGTACTTCCTTCTGCTCAGCTCTGATGAGGGCTTTCTGGCTACAATAGAACAGCATCACTATACGAGACAGGGAGAAATCACAAGGCAAGACAGAAAGCCAGAGGAATTTAGGGACCAGTCTTGCTCTTTTCACAACTTCTTTCTCTCTTTCTCCTTTACCAGAGTCCTCCAACAACTGCATTAATTCCTTCTAAGTGTGGAGCCCTTGATGAAAGCCCCATCTCCCAACACTGCCAAGGACCAGCACTTGCACCTTTGAAGGACAATCTCAAACTATAACCAAATCAGAACTTTCCAATTCAATTTTGAGAGGTATGTAAGCTGTTCTCAAAGTTTGAAGATTTCATAATAGTCACATTAGCAAGTTAAGGTCAAATGCATAATTTGCAAGTTCTCATTGTAGGAAGAGACGAAATTAAGGTTGGTAACACTATTAAACATGTCCTGATATCCATCATAAAGCCTTTTCTGGCTGGGTATGGTGGTGTATGCCTGTAATGCCAGTAGCTCAGGAGGCTAAGGGAGATGGATTACAAGTTCAAAGGCAGCCTCAGCAACTAAGCAAGGCTCCAAACAACTTGGTAAGACCCTGTCTCAAAATAAAAAATAATTTTAAAAAAAGGGCTGAGGATATGGCTCAGTGGGTACATACCCCTGGGTTCAATCTCTGGTACCTAAATAAAATTAAAAATTGAAATTTTTTTTCTGATACATATTGAATCACCGGAATCACAAACCCAGGATTATTTCCAAATCCCTAACTGAAGAAGTGAATATCCTACTTTTAAACTTCAACAAAAGAATGACAATTTACTAATTTGAAGAGGTGTAATTGGTTTACCTGAGGAGCAATAGGGTGTGATGGAATGCTTTTCAGAAAGACAGGTTTGGATTCAAACTGCAACTCTTTTGCAAACAATGCAACACAGGACAAGTTACTTCATGTTTCTGAACTTCAGTTTATTCTCTTATAAAAACAATATCTACCTTTTAGGATTACTGAAAATTAAAAACAACTATATAAAGTGCCAGTTACATTGCAGGTAAGCAACTGGCATCTAATGCTATTAGTATTTCTGCTACTACTACTGTATACAAAAAAATCAGTGGAAAGGGGTTAGTCCTTTTAAAAACACTTTGAAAGTCAGACACAGTGGCTCACACCTATAATCCCAGTGATGTGATAGGCTGAGGCAGGAGGATTTCAAGTTCATGGCCAGTCTAAGCAACTTAATGAGATCCTGTCTCAAAATAAGAAACAAAAAGGACTGGAGAGATAGCTCAATGGTAAAACACTCCTAGGTTCAATCCTCAGTAGCAAATAAATAAATAAAAGCATTTTGAAACAAAGATCCATAGTTCTTTGTCTGAAACCTCTGGGACCAGACGTATTTCTGAATTATTTTCAACTTAAGAAAAGTACTGCAATGTGATACACATTCCATAGCATTATATGACCTATGCCAACAACTTATACTCAAATATGTTATTTCAACCTTATGTTGATTCAGTTCAATTTTTTGCTGCCATATAAAACAAAGTCAAAACATATTTTGCCACTGAGTTAAACACTTCTGGGCAACCAGCAGTGTGCTAAGTGCTTTGCATGGGTAAATATTTTGTTAAAAAGTTTAACATGTACCTATCCAAGTCTTTAGATTTAACTTCTAGTTCATAAGAAATGCAGAAGACAGAAAAACAAGTTAAACAGCAATGATGAAACAATAAGACAAATATAGAATGTTGGGCATTTCCCAAAACAACTGGCCTAATCTCTCCAAAAAGTTAATGTCATGGAGAAAAACAAGTGAGACATTTTTAGAGTATAAGGGCCATCATAAAATGAACTTCATAGCAAAAGACCCAAAGAAAGTTACTTCAAGGGTCTCATGCATCAGCAAACTAATTATTTTAAAGTTCTATTTAAAATTTAGAAATCAGAATCTAGAATAAAAATATAGGATTAGTAAAAATTTAAAAAGACTTACATTTTACTTTAAGATTAGGACATACTTATTTCCTGTTTTCTTTTTTTTAATTTATTTTTTCTATAACTGTTTTTTAAATTTTTTTAAATTTATTTACTCTACTTAGGTATACATGATAGCAGCGTGCATTTTGATTCATTGTACACAGAGGGAGCACAACTTTTCATTTCTCTAGTTGTATGTGATGTAGAATCACAACATACATGCAGTCATGCACAAAGCTAGGGCTATGATGTCCATCATATTGGTCAGTAAAATTTATTTATTAATTTTAATTACCCAATAGAATCTATGTATATTTTTAAGAAAGAATGAGTAGAAACAATATAATCTGTAGATCTTATAAACTACTCAATATATAAAACTACTCAACATATAAAAATTATATAAATTATTCTATATAAAGAAATTAAAAACAGTCTACAGAAGATGTAGGAATAAGATTAAAAACATGAAATAGAATTAATCACATTGGGTTTCTGTATTCAACAAAAGCATTTCCCAAATAAAATGGATGACAAAATGGAAAGAAAACCAGAGAAGGAAAAAAGAGTACAGAAATGAAAAGAATGAATAAAATTAAACGAGTTTTTTAAAAAAATATTTTTATTAGTTGTTGATGAGTCTTTACTTATTTACATGTGGTGCTGAGAATTGAACCCAGTGCCTCACACATGCAAGGCAAAAGCTTTACCACTGAGCCACAACCCCAGGCCACTAAACAAGTTTTTAATTTAAACATTGTTTTAAAATTAAACTGACTTCATGTTTCCTTATAGTAAGAAAATCTTATCCTTATAGTAAGAAAAATGTCTGAAAATCAAATTACATTTCTTGAACCCAACAATGTAGTGCTAGAGCTGTCAATTGGTATATATCATCTTGAAGAATGGCTGGAGACAGAATATGGGCTAATTTGAGATTAAAGAAACCTTGGGGTCCTGAGACTTAGGGAACCCTTGCAGTTCCACAGTTCCACAGTTTTCCTTTCAAATACCCTACCAGACTCCCACTGAAGATTCCAAAAAGACCTCATGTCTCTGGTAGGATCAGGTTGTGAATTAAAGTCAACTAAGGACAAAGTTTCAAAGAAAATTATTGGGAATATTGCAGTCAGGGACAGGAGTAAGGGTGCCAGTGGGGGTGGTACACATTGATGAGACACTTGTGAAAGTCGTAGTCCTCAGACATAGACCCACTTAAAGATTGGATAAGATTAGAAAAAACTCTTTTGTCCCATATCTGACCTTATTTCCTATTTTCAAAAGTGGAAGCCAATGGTAGAAGTGTCTAGCTCACCTCCAATTTTTGTATAGCCCAGGAGCTAAGAATGTTTTACATTTTTAAGGGGCTACATAATTTCACTCTTGGCCTGCAAAGACAAGAATATTTACAATCTAATCCTTTAAGAAAGAGTTTGCTGCTGGGCACAGTGGCATACTTCTGTAATCCCAGCACTTTGGGAGGATCGCAAGTTCAAAGCCAGCCTCAGCAACAGCGAGGAGCTAAGCAACTCAGTGAGACCCTATCTCTAAATAAAACACAAAATAGGGCTGGGAATGTGGCTCAGTGGTCAAGTACCACTGAGTTCAATCCTTGGTAGCAAAAAAAAGGGAAAGAGTTTGCTGGTAACTTATAGACTATGGTGTTCTATTCTTAAAATAGTACACTTATATGCATATACCATAAATGCACTATATAAATGTTTTCTACATTTAATTTTATTTTTATACCACTAACATTTGGAATCATACTTTTTAAACTAAAATGTCTAAATGACCAAGCAAGGTAAGCATTGGCAACTATCCAGTGTGGATAATTTTAATTTCATGGTAAAAGGAACAGATGGTTTTTGTGTCATTGTTTTATAACTTTATTTCCATTGTGGGTTCCAATTCCCAATGCTCTTTTCTTTGGAATTTAAAATTCAGTTTAAGTGCTAAAGCAATTAAAGAAGAAAAGACCTACTAAGGCATTTAGTCTAAAGCCCTATTGAATAAGCTGGCTACAACTTTATCTCTTTTTAATTATTAAAGGCACACCAAAGAACTCTGGGATTTCCAGGGGGACTACAAGACAAATTTTTGGTTTGACATGCATTACTAGCTGTTCATGTTAATAACAAAGAAATTAAATGCAATACGGCACATACAATATAACCTCAAGCAAAGTAAACCATCACTTGGGAGACCTAGAAACTCCTGAAAACAGTACTTAGCTAATGTAATCAAAAAGAAAAAAAAATTAAACCTTAAAAGCAAAAGAAATGAATTTATGTGTGTGTGTCTGTCTGTGTAGTACTGGAGATTGAACCCAAAGGTACTCTACCATTGAGCTACATCCTAAACACTTTTTATTTATTTATTTCATATATAGATTTTTTAAAAAATATTTTTTAGTTATCAATAGACCTTTATTTTATTCATTTATTTATTATATGTGGTGCTGACAATCGAACTGAGTGCCTCACATATGCCAGGCAAGCACTCTACCACCGAGCCATAACCTTAGCCCATATATATAGTTTTTACTTTGAGATAGGGTCTTGCTAAGTTGCTGAGCCTGGACTTGAATTTGTGGTCCTTTTGCCCCAGTCTCACAAGGCACTGGGATTACAGACATGTCTCACCAAGCCCAGTCAAGAAATTGGTAATTTTTCTAAAAGGTGATATATTTATACAATGGGATACTCATCAGTAATAAAAAAGGAACAAGCTAGTGATACATAAAATTCAGATAAAATCTCAAAAACATTATGCTGAGTGAAAAAAATCTTACATAAACTATTACTGAGTAACTCAATTTGTATGAAATTTTAGAAAAGGCAACATCTATGGTGGAAAAACATCATAGCAGTGCTTACCCAGGAGGGATATGATGAGAATTTCTGGGATGATGGTAATGATAAGACTACACAGGTTACACAGGTGTATGCATTTGTTGAACTTAACAAATGAATACTTAAGACTTATGTATTTCATCATATATAAATCTTACATCAATAAATATTGAACCACAGTCAATTAAATGAAGACTTAAGTATAGTGATGTCTGCAATTTAAAACACACATACAAAGAATTAACAAACAAAGAGACGATAAGATGGATAAATCCATAATACAGCACCAATCTGCTGTATGTTTGAAGTTGCTCATAACAAAATTATGGGGGTGGGACTGGAAACTAAAACTGTCACATTGTGAGAGTTGGGTTTTCACAGCTGTAATTATAATAAAAATTTTAAAAAGGAAACTTAGTCTGAGAAGTACAACATGCCAAGATGCCCTATCACTCACCTTCTGTATACCCACAGACTGGCGAATATTCAGTTTTCTTTTTCTCTGAAAGGTATCCAAGTCCCATAGTTGTGCTGTGTCAGAAGAACTGGTGATGGCATATCTCCCTGACGCATGTACAGAGATCGAAAATACTGATGATTCGTGTCCTCTCATCCAGCTAACTAGCTCCTTGGTGACTACGGTAAAAAATAAAATTGCTACACAAGTGAAACACTGTTCACCTATATGTAATGCTACACATAAACACTATGCAGGAATTGATATTTAACTAATCACTACATATTACATAAAGCACCTCCACCAACATCTACAAAAATGGAAGCTGGTGGCTAGCTGACAAAGTGTACCATGGAACAGGTCAGTAACATGTGTATCAGGGAGGTATCAGAGGATGAGGCCTACAAAGGGTTTGAGAGCAGCCTCAAATGTGATACTGAGTTTGGGAATTCTCTTGTGGGTAATAGTTTTATGTAGAAGAGTAGCACATCTGGTCTATGTTTTACAAAGAATACTTTGAGCATATATTGTGCATATACTGCAAGAGGGGAAGAGATTGAATAAGACTCCTTTAAATGTTGCTATAATAATCCAGGCAAGAGATGAGGTAAATTAAGAAAGTGACAATGGAAAAATGAAACAAATTCAAAAGCTAAGAAAGAGAAATACCAAAGGACTTAGTGATCAAATCAATGTATTGAGATAGTGGAGGAATTAAAAGTCTAGTAGTTCTAGTTATATAAGCAGATAGTGGTAGTATTAACTTATGTAAGAAACACATGAGGAGGAACAGATTTAGCAGTGTGGGAAAGAGATAAATTTGATTTTAAAAATTGAATTTGAGGTGTGTGTATTTGTGTAAGCAGAGAAACAGCCTGGTAGGGAAAACACCAAAAACTATCCATAATAATTATCACTAAACAGTAAAATTATAGTAATTTTTACTTTATCCCCAAACTGTAATGTTTCCAAATTTTCTACAGTATTTTTCATTTTTTAAGTTATTTTTAAATTATTTTTTAAATTTTTTAAGTTGTAGATGAACACAATACCTTTATTTATTTTATATGGTGCTGAGAATCGAACCCAGTGCCTCACATATGCAAGGCAAGTGCTCAATCGCTGAGCCATAACCCCCAGCCCAGCATTTTTTATTTTTATGACCAGAATCCTTCCTCCATAAAGATGGAACTGAGAATAGCCAGAAAGCAAGGCATCTACGGGAAACATTCAAAGTGGGTCAAAAGTGAAGATAAAGTAGCAAATTCTAGGGGAAATAGTCGTGGCTTCCAAACACCAGGGTGAAGTCTGGCATTAGTTAATGACTAATTTTTCACTGGTCTTCAGTAAAATGAGAAAAGGATAATACTTTAAGTTTTTCATAAGGCTAATATTAAAGTATTATTCTTTTTTTAATTTTTTTTTAGTTGTTGATGGATCTTTATTT